>CM053622.1:183429145-183445435 GCA_028646595.1 Phalanger gymnotis
AAAAAAAATATTCCTTAGAGTTTTCATGTTATTATCTTTTACAGGATTAGATTGGTGGATTCTCTCAATTTTAGTTTTACCTTCTGGTTCTAGAATATCAGCATTTTTCTTGATACTTTCTTGAAAGATTATGTCTATGTCCGTTTTCTGGTTTTCAGGTAATCTCCTTTTTAAAAATTATCTCTCCTGCATCTATTTTCCATGTCAGTTATTTTCCAATGATATTTCACATTACCTTGTATTATTTCCATACCTTTGGTTTTGTTTTAATGTTTCTTGATTTCTCATAAAGGCATTACTTCCCATTTGCTCCATTCTATTTTTTTTTAATTTTAATTTAATTTAATTTTTTTTTTATTTTTGGCTTACAACACTTGGTTCTACATAATTTTGAGTTCCAGATTTTCTTCCATCCCTCCGCCCCCCAACCAAGACAGCATGGAGTCCCATATATCTTCCATGTATAACTTTGCATTGAATTAATTTACACACCAGTCAAGTTGGAGAGAAGAATTATGACCAGTGGAATGGATCATGAGAAAGTAGAAACAGAACCAAAAACAAAAACCCCAAAAACAAAAACAAAAGAGAAAAAAAAGGGGAAAAAGGCGAGCATAAAATGTGCCTCAATCTAGATTCATACTTCATAGTTCTTTCTCTAGATATAGATAGCATTCTCCATCATGAGTCCTTTGAGTTTTCTTTGCACCTTGTGTTGCTGGGAAGGGCAAAGTCTGTCAGGGTAAGTCCTCACAGAATCCATATATCTGTGGTTGTGTATAATGTTCTCCTACCTCTGATCCACTCACTCAGCATTAGGTTGTGTAGGTTTTTCCAAGTTGTTATGAAGTCTGTATCACCCTCATTTCTCATAGCACAATATTATTCCATTACTTTCATATACCATAGCTTGTTCAGCCATTCCCCAATTGATGGACATACCTTTGATTTCCCATTCTTAGCTACCGCAAAAAAAAAAGCCACTATAGATATTTTTGTACATATGGGTTCTTTTCCCACTTGTGTGATCTCTTTAGGATATAACCATAGAAGTGGTATACCTGGGTTGAGGGGTATTAACATTTTTATAACCATTTGGGCATAGTTCCAAATTGTTCTCCAGAATGGCTGGATCACTTTACAACTCCTCCAGCAATGCAACAATGTTCCAATTTTCCCACATCCTCTCCAGCATTTATCATTTTCCTGTTTTGTCATTTTAGCCAATCTGACAGGAGAGATGTGGCACCTAAGAGTTGTTTTGATTTGCATTTCTCTAATCAGTAGTGATTTCAAGCATTTTTTTTCATATGCCTATAGATATCTTTAATTTCTTCATCTTAATCTTAAATCTTTAATTTCTTCATCTTAATCTTCATCTTCATCTTAAAACTGCCTGTTCATATCTTTTGACCATTTCTCAGTTGGGGAATGACTTGTATTCCTATATATTTGGCTCAGTTCCCTGTCTATTTTAGAAATGAAACCTTTACTTGTAAAGATTTTCTCCCAATTTTCTGATTCCCTCCTAATCTGTGTTGCATTGGCTTTTTTATACAAAAACATTTCAATTTAATATAACAAAAATTACCATTTTGCATTTGGTAATGCTCTCTATCTCTTGTTGGGCCATGAATTCTTTTCTTTTCCATAAATCTGATAGGTAAACTATTCCTTGCTTTCCCAAATTGCTTGGAGTATCAGCCTTTATTCCTAAATCATGAACCCATTTTGACTTTATTTTGGTATATGGTGTGAGATATTGGTCTATGCCCAGTTTCTGCCCTACCATTTTTGAATTTTCCCAGTAGTTTCTGTAAAATAGTGAATTCTTAGCCCAGAAGCTGGTATCTTTGGATTTATCAAGTAGTAGATTGCTATAGTCATTGAGTTCCCCAACTTGTATACCTAACCTATTCTACTGATCCACAACTCCGTTTCTTAGCCAGTACTAGGTAGTTTTGATGACTCCTGTTCTATAGTACCGTTTAATATCTGGTATGGCTAGACCACCTTCTCTAGCATTTCTTTTCATTAACACCCTAGATATTCTAGACCTCTTGTTCTTCCACATGAATTTTGTTATTATTTTATCCAGCTCTGTAAAATAATTCTTTGATAGTTCAATTGGTATGGCACTGAATAGATAGATTAATTTAGATAAAACTGTCATTTTTACTATATTAGCTTGGCCTAACCATGAAAAACTGATATATTTTCATTTATCTAGATCTGAGTTTATTCACATGAAAAGTGTTTCATAATTGTGTTCATATAGTCCCTGGGTTTGTCTTGGCAGATAGACTCCCAAATATTTTATAGTACCTACAGTAACTTTGAATGGAATTTCTCTTTCTATCTCTTGCTGTTGGGCTTTCTTAGTAATGTATAGGAATGCTGAGGATTTATGTGGGTTTATTTTACATCCTCCAAATTTGCTAAAACTGTTTATTATTTCAAGTAGGTTTTTACTTGATTCTTTAGGATTCTCACGTAAATCATCATATCATCTGCAAAAAGTGATAATTTAGTTTCTTCTTTGCATATTCTAATTCCTTCAATTTCTTTTCCCTTTCTTATTGCTACAGGTAACGTTTCTAGTAACAAATTGAATAGTAAGGGTGATAATGGACATCCTTGTTTCACCCTTGATCTCATTGGGAATGTATCTAGCTTATTCCCATTACAAATAGGTAGATGCTATTTATAATTTTAAGGAAGGCTCCATTTATTCCTATGCTTTCTAAGTGTTTTTAATAGGAATGGGTGTTGTATTTTGTCAAAGGCTTTTTCTGCATCTATTGAGATGGTCATATGGTTTCTGCTACTTTTGCTGTTGATATGGTCAATTATGCTAATAGTTTCCCTAATATTGAACAGCCTTGCATTCCTGGAATAAATCCTACCTGGTCATAGTGTATTATTCTGGTGATAAGTTGCTGCAATCTTTTTGCTAATTTTTTGTTTAAAAATTTTTGCATCAATATTCATTAGGGAAATTGCTCTATAATTTTCTTTCTCTGTTTTGATTCTACGTGGTTTGGGTATTAGTACCATATTTGTGTCATAAAAAGAATTTGATAGGACTCCTTCTTCTCATATTTTCCCAAATAGTCTACGAAGTAAAGGAGTTAATTGTTCTTTAAATGTTGGATAGAAGTCACATGTAAAACCATCTGGCCCTGGAGATTTTTTCCTAGGGAGTTCATCGATGGCTTGCTCAATTTCTTTTTCTGAGATGGGGCTATTTAGAAATTTCACTTCTTCTTCTGTTAACCTGGGCAATTTATTTTTTTTGTAGATATTCATATCTCTAAGGTTGTCAAATTTATGGGCATACAATTGAGCAAAATAATTCCTAATTATTGTTTTGATTTCCTCTTTTTTAGAGGTGAACTCACCTTTTTTCATTTTTGATTCTGGTAATTTGATTTTCTTCTTTGTTTTTTTTTTAATCGAATTGACCAAAGGTTTATCAATTTTACTGTTTTTTGTTTTTTTCACAAAACCAGCTCTTTGTTTTATTTATTAATTCAATAGTTTTCTTGGTTTCAATTTTATCAATCTCTCCTTTGATTTGAAGTATTTCTAATTTGGTATTTAATTGGGGATTTTCAATTTCTTCTTTTTTTAGCTTTTTCAGTTGTATGCCCAATTCATTGATCTCCTTTTTTTCCTATTTTATTCGTGTAAGCATTTAGAGATATAAAACTGCATTCTGGCACCATCAGCCCTTTGGTGATGGATAGTATTTTTCATCATATGTCCTTTATAATTGTCTTGGATCACTGTGTTGGTGAGAATAGCTAAGTCCTTCGCAGCTGATTATCACACAATATTCTTGTTGCTTTGTATACATTACATTGTACTTTACATCAATTTGTGTAAGTCTTTTGAGGTTTTTCCTGAGGCCATCCTGCTCCTCATTGTTTATACCACAACAGCATTTATCATAATGATTTGTCAAAATTTGTTTAGTCATTTCCCAATTAATGGACATCCCCTCCAATTCCTTGCTACCAGAAAAGTACTGCCATTCATATTTTTGTAAGTAAATATCCTTGCTTTTTTACCTCTTTATTAAAATACATTTGTTCTTTTATAAGTAATCAAGTTCATTAAATATATTTTTAGTTTTCTACATTCAACAAATTTTCTCCTCATCTTTACCCTCCCCTCACCCCAATGTGCCATGTATTCTGATTGTCCTCTCTTTTATCATCCCCTCTACCCCTCCAATACCCTTTCCCCTTACTTTCTTGTAAGGCAAGGTAGATATATGTACCCCATTGGCCTGTATATCTTATTTCCCATTTGCATGTAAAAACAATTTCTTTAACATTTATTTTTAGAACTTTGAGTTCCAAATTCACTCCCTTCTTCCCTTCCTAACCACCCTCCTTAAGAAGGGAAGCAATTCAACATATGCCACACATGTTTCATTATGCAAAACACTTCAATAATAGTCATGATGTGAAAGACTAAATATGTTTCTCCCCATCCTATCCTGTCCTGCTTTATTCAATTTTCATCTTTGACCTTGTCCCTTTAAAAAAGTGTTTACTTTTGACTAGCTCCTACTTCAATCTGCCCTCTCTTCTATCATTCCCCTCTTATCCCCTTCTTCCCTACTTTCCTGTACGGTAAGATACCCTATTGAGTGTGCATGTTATTCCTTCCTTAAGCCAAATCTGATAAGAGAAAGATTCACTCATTCCATTTCACCTAGCCCCTCTTCCCTTCCATTATAACATTTTTATTGCCACTTTATTTGAAATAATTTACCCCATTCTATCTCTCCCTTTCTCATTATCCCAATATATTCCTCTCTCACCTCTTAATTTTATTTTTTAGTTATAATTCTTTCATATTCACCTCACCCTGTGCCCTCTGTGTGTGTGTGTGTGTGTGTGTGTGTGTGTGTGTGTGTATGTGTGTGTGTGTGTGGGGGGGGTTATTCCCTTCAACTACCCTAATGCAGAGAAAGGTCTCATGTGTTACAAATATAATTTTTCCAGGTAGGAGTGCAAACAAAACATTTCAACTTTAGTATGTCCCTTAAGATTTCTCTTTCCTGTTTATCTTTTCAGGTTTCTCTTGATTCTTCTATTTGAAAGTCAAATTTTGGATTCAGCTCTAATCTTTTCATCAGTCAAGCTTGAAAATCCTCTATTTCATTGAAAATCCATATTTCACCCTAAAATATTATACTCAGTTTTGCTGGGTATGTAACTTCTGGTTTTAATACAAGCTCCTTGGACCTCCAGAATATCAAATTCCAAACCCTTGTATCCCTTAATGTAAAAGCTGCTACATTTTGCGTTATCCTGCTTATGTTTCCACTATTCTTGAGTTGTTTCTTTCTGGCTGCTTGCAATATTTTTTCTTGACATGGGAACTCGAATTTGGCTACAATATTCCTAGGAGTTTTCTTTTGGGCATCTTTTTAAAGAAGCAATTGGTGGATTTTTTCCGTCTCTATTTTACCCTCTGCTTCTAGAATATCAGGGCAGTTTTCCTTGATAATTTAGTGAAAGATGATATCTGAACCCTTGTTTTGATAATGGCTTTCAGGTAGTCCCAAAAGTTTTAAATTATATGTCCTGTATCTATTCTCCAGGTCAGTGGTTTTTCCAATGAGATATTTCACATCGTCTTCCATTTTTTTTTTATTCATTTGGTTCTTTTTTTATAATTTCTTGATTTCTCATAAAGTCACTATATTCTACTTGCTCCATTTTAATTTTTAAGGTAGTATTTTCTAAGGTGGTCTTTTGGACCTTGTTTTCCATTTGGCTAATTCTGCCTTTTAAAACATTCTTCTCCTCATTGGCATTTTGGACCTCTTTTGCCATTTGAGTTATTCTATTTTTTAAGTGTTATTTTCTTCAGTATTTTTGGGTCTCCTTTAGCAAGTTGTTCACTTGTTTTCATGATTTTCTTCCATCTCTCTCATTTCTCTTCCCAATTTTCTCTCTTCTTCTCTTACTGAGTTTTCCAAATCTTTACTGAGCGCTTCCATAGCTTGAAAAATATTCGTATTTTTCTTGGAGGCTTTGGATGACTACAGGATTTTGGACTCTGCTGACTTCTTCTAGCTGTATTTTTTTGGTGTTCTTTGTCAACAAAGAATGATTCCGTAGTCTGGGTTTTTTATGCTGCCTGATTTCCCAAGCTAATTACTTGACTTCTGAGCTTTTTGTCAGGGTATGACTGCTTTCAGCGTGGAGAGTGCTATGTCCTAAGCCTCAGGGATTTTGTGCTGCTGTTTTCACACCTACTTCTATTCTGAGGTGGTATGACTTTTTTTGAGGGTGGACTACTCTCCTGGCTTATGAAATACCAGGAGGAATCCATCACCACATCCACCACAAGTTTTGCCACATGAGTGCTCATCTTCTCCCATGGACTGCCAACCTAGACTGTGATCCAGATCCAAGCAAGGCAATGTAAGACAATGCTGCCTCAGTGTCAACAAAGATATCCCTACACTCCTGCTCTGATTTCCCCCACCTGTGGGCCTGTAGCTGTGGAAGCAGACCCCGCTGCTGGTGCTGCAGCCAGTGCTACCACAGCTGCCTCTGCCACCCTAGGACTGGGGCTGAACTTAGAACTTCTCTCACCCAGGTGCAACAGTTTTCCCATTAACTTGCTCAGTTGTCTTTGGCATCTGTGGGTTGAAAAGTCTGGAAATGGCCTCAGCTCAGCCATTTAGGACCCTGAGGCCTGCTTTTTGAGGTCTACTCTGGCCTGGTCTCTCAGGCCCCATGCTGGGCTGTGCTCCATTCCTACAGTGTAATAGACCCTTCCCAGCAACTATCCAGGCCCTCTTTGGCTGAAGAATTGTTTCACTCTGTCATTTCATGGGTTTTGTAGCTCTAGGATTTATTTAGAGTCATTTTTACAGGTGTTTGGGGGGATTTGAGAGAGAGCTCAAGTGAGTGCCTGTTTTCAGGCCACCATCTTGGCTCCCCCCCCACCCCCTTTATTAAATTTATTTTGGGATAAAGACCTAGTAGTGATCTTGCTATCTTGCTAGGTCAAGGGGTATACAAGGATTTATAGCCCTTTGGGCATAGTTATCAATTGCTCTACAGAATGGTTGAATCAGTTCACAACACCACCAAGAGTGCATTAATATCTCATTTTCTTTTCCACATCCTCTCCTAAATTGGTCAATTTCTTCTTCTCTCTTATTAGCCAATCGAATAAGTATGAAGTAGTACCTCAAAATTATTTTAATTTGCATTTCTCCAATAAATAGTGAGTTAGAATATTTTGCCACATGGCTATGGATAGCTTTGATTTCTTCATCTGAAAAGTGTTAATATGTTTTGACTATTTATCAATTGGGGAATGGCTCTTCATTTCAGTCCTCTATGTTTCTGAAATTAGGAGGAGCAGAACCAACATGGCAGACTTGCTTGAGCTCTTCCCTAAATACCTGTAAAAAATGACTCTAAACTCAGTGACTGAGCTCAGGCTAAGGTGGCCTGGGATAGTAGCACAGCAGCAGAAGTAGCAACAGCATCCTTCCAACCTTCTCACCTTTCCTGACCCCCAGAGGATCCTCACCTCCTGCCATCATGCCATTCTTAAATAGCCACAATATGCTCAAGTCCTGCTTCCCTGCTAAGAAGGAATATCCAGAACTCTCCTTGCACAACAACCACATGGCCAAGGTACTGATGCCTGAGCTCTATGAAAAAAAAAAAAACCTCTTGTATAAGGCTATATCAAGCAGCTTCACCCTGATTGATGTCATCCAGACTGATGGGGACCACCCAGGGTGCCCATTCATCATATCTGTGGGCTGCAGATGAAGAAAGCTATGAGGTGTTCAAAGAACTGTTTGATCCTATCATTGAGGACCAACATGGAGGCTACACGTCTTCAGATGAGCATAAGATTGATCTTAACCCTGACAGTATGCAGGATGGTGAAGATGTGGATCCTAACTATGTGCTGAGTTCTCATCTTTGAACTGGCCAGAGCATCTGAGGATTCTGCCTGCCCACACATTGTAGCTGTTGCCCTAGAGAAACTGTCTGTGAAAGGTCTGACTAGCCTGGAAGGGAAGTACTATGCTTTGAAGAACGTGACTGAGCAGGAACAGCAGCAACTCATTGAAGACCACTTCCTCTTTGACAAGACTGTCTCCTCACTCCTCTTGGCATCTGGAATAGCCCAAGACTGGCCCAATGGCAGGGCATTTGGTACAATGACAATAAGACCTTTCTGGTGTGGATGAGTGAGGAAGATTACCTGACAGTCATCTCCATGCAGAAGGGAGGTAACATGAAGGAGATGTTCACACACTTCTGCACCAGGCTCACAAACATGCAAACCCTTTTTAAGACCAAGAACTATGAGTTCATGTGGAATCCTCACCTTGGCTACATCCTGACATGCCCCTTCACCCTGGGAACAGGCCTCCATGACAGTGTCCACTCAAACTTCCCCACTTGTGCAAGCATGGCAAATTTGGTGAGGTGATGAAGATTCTGTGGCTGCAAAAGAGAGGGACAGGGGGTGTGGACACAGCAGTTGTGGGTGGTATCTTTGACATCTCCAGTGCTGGCTGACTGGGCTTCTCATAGGTGGAGCTGGTGGAGATGGTGGTGGATGGTGTGAAGTTACTCATTGAAATAGAGAAGTGTTTGGAGCAGGGCCAATCCATCGATGAACTTGTGCCAGTCCAGAAATGGGCAGTTGGCCCCTTGAATTCTGCACTTCCTAATTTATTGGATGAAGGAATAACCACCTTCCTTTTTGCCTTTGGGACCTTGGGGTGGGCAATCCAGATGCAGCCTATCTAATCATGCTGTAGGGAAGTTTTCCTTCCATCCTTCAGTGTCAGTTTTATTTCTGATGGCTGATATGTTGCTGAATGTTGAAATAATAAATTATTATATTGGCCTGAAAAAATAACTCTAAACAAATTCTAGAACTGGAGAACCCACAAGGTGACAAAGTGAAGCAAATTTCCAGCCCAAGACAAGGTAGTACAGGGCTTTCCAAAATGTGGCCTATGGGCTGCATGGGGCCCACAGGGAGATTTACGTGGGCTGCCTACAAGCATAGAAATTTACATAAAAGCTTTAGTAAAGGAAGCCAAGTTAAGGCAGAGCTCTCACTAAAATGGCAAATCAAAATATATTGTCTATCGTTTCAATAAAAATCTAAGGTTGGACAGCCCTGAGGTAATAGGTTGACAGGAAAGGTCTATTGTGCTGGTCTGAGAGAGGAACAGTCCAGAACAAAATGTGCCAGAATACACTGCACCCCAGCAAAGCCAGAGCAGACCTTGGAGGACTGAATCAGTGGCAGCTGGGGCAATTTCCAGAATTCTCAGGCCACAAACACCAAAGACAACTTAGAAGGTCAGTAGGAAAGAACTGAGGGCAATTTCAGGGATCTCTTTGCTGGACTGAGGCAAGATTCTTTTGCTTTGTCTATGCTTTGATTGTTGTTGCAGTATTATGTGGCAATCCTGTGGTGAGGAGGAGCACTAGCATAGCAGAGCTTGTGGCAGCAGTGAAGGGGGATTCCTCCTCACAGTTTGAAGGCAGAAAAGAGTGCTTATGGTCACTCACAGACAAGAGCACAGGCTAGAAGAGGCAATAAACACCTCTCCTTTGAACATACCACCTCAGAAGAACTGAATATCTACATGTCCCTAGAAGTATCTTTGAAAACAGCTGCATAAAACCCCTGAAGCTTGAGACAGTGTGCCCTCCACACCAAAAGCAGAGCCTTACCTTAACTAAGAGTTAAAAAGTCAATTAAGTGGCTGGGAAAATGAGCCAACAGCAGAAACAAATGCAAACTATAGCATCTTACTTTGGTGATAAAGAAAATCCAAACATAAAACCACAAGAAGACAACAAAATCTTCTTCCTTATCTTAATCTCTTGTATCTGAAAGTCAACTTTTCTATTTATCTTTGGGGTCTCCTTTGTACTCATTATGGGTAATAGCTTCTTGATAATCTTTATCATCTCTGAGCACAACCTCCATGGGCATATGTATGTGTTTCTATCTATGCTGGCCCAGGCAGATCTCTTCCTTTCCACAAGCACAGTGCCCAAAATATTGGCCATTTTATGGTTCCACTATAGTGTTATCCCCTTTTGCAGCTGTGTAATCTAAGTGCTTTTCATCATTCTCATCTTCGTGGAAGATTCAGCTATTCTGCTCACCATGGCATTGGATTGCTATGTGGCTCTATGTTACCCACTGAGATTTACCACCCTTTTTACCCTTTTAGTAATTGGGAAGATTGGGGTGGCAGCTGTGGTTAGGAGTTTTCTCACATGCTTTCCTTTCATCTTTTTGATGTACCAGCTTACTTGTTGCAGACAAAACATCACTTGACATTCTTACTGTTAACACATGGGCATAGCTAGGTAAGCCTATGACAACATCAGAGTCAACATCATCTATGGCCTGATCATTGCCCTGTTGTTTACCGGTCTAGATGTACTTACTCATCATTATTTCCTATTCATTGATCCTCCATGCTGTCTTCAACATACTTTCCTGGTCTTCCAGGCTCATTGCTCTTAACACCTGTGGCTCCCATAACTGTGTGGTGCTCATGTTCTACACTCCAGCCTTTCTTTGCTCACTACTTTGGAGGCAACAGGATTCCTCAGCACATCCATATTGTAGTGGCCAACTTCTCCGTGTTGGTGCCTCCAATGATGAACCCCAACATTTATGGAGTGAAGACAAAACAGATTTCAGACAGGGCAGCTCAGGTCTTCTCTTCCATTAGGACATGTTGCTAACATACCATGCAAAGATTCTGATGCTGGTCATGCCTGACAGGACATTTTGAATTAGATGGTGAAACAAAGAGGGGAAGAGAATTAATATCGCAAATCCACAAGACATCAACAAATAGTTTCAACTTGTCTGTCCATCTTAGCTTCCCCCAAAGCTGCCAAAAAAGGAAGAGACAATTTAAATTTGAGTTTTTCCACTTTTATATAGACTAGCAAGAAGTAACATTTTTTTTTAAAAGATAAGGAATGGAGGGGGAGAAAGCTTAAAACTTATGGAAGGGAATACTGAAAACTAAAAATACACAAATTAATTAATGAAAAAGATAAGGTCACAGCATCAAATTCAAGAATACTTGAGCTTAACTCATAGCTCTGATACATAATGAATGAACAAGTCATTTGAGGTCTTAGTGCTCCAGACCACTTTTTCTGCAGTATAAATAGAAAAGACACTCAGTTGCTTAGAGTGGTGAGGATAAAAAATGATGACTTCTTTAGCAGCTGTGATAACAATCACAGTAAGATAGTAGAAAGCCAATCAGAGGGAAAGAAAATGTGTAAGAGTTTTAATAAACACACACTGTGCAGACTATATTCTGAATATTTGTGGATACACAACATAAACTCAGAGACTGGACCCAGAGAAATACTGCCTCACCAATTTTCACTGTTATTTGTTCAGGGTGGGGAGCTGACTGAAATTCACATTAGTTGCTTGAAAATGTGAGTGTCACAAATCTTCATCTTGGAGAATAGTTGAAAATGTGTATTTCCCCTTTTCATTCTGGAGTGTGAAATATTGAATATACTATTAAGGAGAGTTGATATGCCTGTTTTGCTGAATTGCTTTTATTCTTCCTTTTAAAATACATAAATCAATAAAGAGAAATTAGGCCTTTATCAGAGAAATTTGCTTCATTTTTTTTTCAGTTACTAGTGCTAGCTTTATTTCTTTCCATCTTATTTAACTATTTAAACTATTAATTCTATTCTCTCTCTACTTTTACCCAGTCTCTCCCCAAAAGTGATTTGCTCCTGACTAAAACCTCTCTCAATCTGCCCTTTCTTCTATGACCATCCACCCCTCCCTGCCACCATTTCCGTATTCTCTTCCCTTCCTAAATACTTGTAGGGCAATACAGATTTATATACTCATTTTGACTGTACATGTTATTTCCTCTTTGAGTCAGTTCTGATGAGAATTAGGTTTACTCATTTCTCACTTCCCCCCCCCTCTCCACAGCAAAAGCTATTTCTTGATTCTTTTATAGGAGGTAATTTACCTCTTTTTACCTTTCCCTTTTCCTTTCTCCGAGTACGTTCCTCTCTCACTCATTAATTTTACATTCTTAGATATCGTCCCTTCATATTCCACTCACACCTGTGCCTTTTCTATATATCTATATCTATCTGTCTGTCTGTCTATCCATCTATCTATCTATTTATGTATCTATCTATCCTCCTAATAATGAGCCCTAATAATGATAAAATTCAGTTCTCATGAGTTTCAAATATCATCTGTAGGATGTGCAGGAATGTAAACAGTTTAACCTTATTAAGTCCTTTATGATTTTCTTTTCCTGTTTACCTTTCCATGCCTCCTTTGAGTCTTATATTTGTAAATAAAATTTTCTATTCAGCTCTGGTCTTTTCATCAATAATGCTTGAAAGACTTCTATTTGTTCGAGCATTTTTTTCCCTCATGGATTACACTCAGTTTTACTGAATAGGTGGTGCTTGATTTTAATCCTAGCTCTTTTGTGCTCAAGAATATCATATCTCAAGCCCTCTGATCTTTTAATGTAGAAGCTTATAAGTTTTGTGTCATCCTGATTGTGGCTCCATGATACCTGAATTGTTTCCTTCTGGTTACTGGAAATATTTTCTTCTTAACCTGAGAACTCTGGAATTTTGCTATAATATTCCTGGGAGTTTTTGTTTTGGGATTTCTTTTGGGAGGCAGTGGATTTTTTCAATCGCTATTTTACTCTCTGGTTGTAGAATTTCAGGGCATTTTTCCTTGATAATTTGTTGAAAGATAAAGTCTAGGCTCTTTTCTTATCAGGGCTTTCAGGTAGTCCCATAATTTTTTTTTTAAATTATCTGTTCTGGATATACTTTCCACATCAGTTGTTTTTCCACTGTGATATTTCACATTGCATTCTATTTTTTTTTCTTTTGGTTTTGTTTTATTGCTTCTTGGTTTCTCATAGAGTAATTGCTTCCATTTGCCCCATTCTAATTTTCAAGGAATTAGTTCCTTCAGTAAGTTTTTGCTCTTCCTTTTCCATTTGGTTAATTCTATTTATAAGGAGGTTCTTTCTTCATTGAGTTTTGAGTGCTGCTTTTGCCATTTGTCCAGTTCTTTGGAAGGCATTTTTCCTTCATTGGTTTCTTAAATTTCTTTAACTATTTGGTCTAGTCTGTTTTAAAAGTGTTATTTTCTTCAGTATTTCTTTGGTTCTGCTTTACCAAGTGTTCATTTTTTTCTTTATCATTATTTTCTTGCATCACTCTTATTTCTCTTCACAATTTTTAATCTACCTTTCTTGTGTGATTTTTACAATCCTTTTTGAGCTCTTCCATTGCCTGAGACAAAGTCATGTTTTTCTTGGAGGATTTGTATGTGGGAGTTTTGACTTATCTTCTTCTGAGAGTATGTTTTGAAATTCCATGTCAACATACTAACTTTTTGTGGTCAGAATTTTTTTCTGTTATTTTCTCATTTTCCCAGTCTATTACATGATTTTTAATTCTCTGTTAAAGTAGGACTGTGCTTCCAGTGTGTAGGTTGCACTATCCCAAGCTTCAGTTGTTTTGTGCAGCTATTTTCAAAGATACTTCTAGGGACCTGTAAGTTTTCAGTTCTTTCAAGTGGTATGATCTAAAAAGGGGTGTTTTCTCTTCTCCTGGCCTGTGCTCTGATCTGTGAGTGATGACGAGCACTCTTTCCTGCACTGAAACTGTGTGGAGGGTTCCTGCTTCACTGTAGCTGCAAGCTCTGCTTTGCTGGTGCTATGCTTTGCTCTAGGTCTGCCACCCAGGACTGCAGCCTGGTTCTGAACATGGGCAAGAAACAGAGCCCTGCCTCAGCACACCCAAAGAGACCCTTGCTATCTCTCTGACTAGCTTCGTGCCCTCCCTCATACACATACTGTGTGTGAGCTGAGAGCTCTGGAAGCAGTTGCTGGAGATGTGGGTTCAGTAACTTCCAAGGTCCACTTCTGGTCACAGTGGCCCAGTATGCACTGGCATAACTTGCACTGGACAGCGCTCCATTCCCACCCAGGTGCAACAGAGTTTTCCTGCTGATTTTCTGTGTTGTCTTTGGAGTTTGTGGTTTCATTTGTCCAAAAACCATCACTGCTACCATTGATTCACTTGTCCCAAAGCCTGCTTTGCATTTGCTGAGGCCCCATCTACACTGGGGTGGCCCCTGCTAGACTTTATTCCTCTTGCATTCTTGTGCAAAAGACCTTTCCTGCTGCCCCTCTATATTAGCAAGCACCGTAGCATACCCAGGATGGCCTGCTAGCACAGGCTCTTTGATCTACTTTTATAAAGGACAGAAAGCTCAGAAGGGGTTATACAATGCTACTTTAATTAAACAATGTAAGTAAAGAAGATAAAGGCCCTTCACTAGTTCAGGGGAAAGGTCAGCAACCTGAACATGGAGAAAATACAAGCAGAGAGAAATTAGCACAGAAATCTAATAGACAGGACTCTAATTGTCATAACAGAGTAATACATCACCAGATTGGGAGCACCAACATTTGGGTTCACAAATCCAGGGGGATCCTTAACAACAGCTACCCAGAGTCTTTTCTGACCAAATCACAAAGACCTCAGGTGAACATTCTTCCCATGAGTGAACCCCAAAGCAAAATCTCCCCTCATAATATATGTATCTCTACTTTAGGCTCATAGGCTCAGAATCCAGAAGGCAGAACAACCCTCTTGACTCAGTGACTAATTAGCTTAGTACCAAAAGGTGTGAAATCCTTCTTGCAAGCAAGCCTTCCCATAAGCAAGCTTTCCTTTAGTGAGATTACTCTTAGGCAAGATCCTCCCCCAGTGGGTTCTTTGTGACTCAGGATGTATCACAGATATGAACTGGGCCAGAGCTCAAAGCAGCAAGACATCCGTGATTGAAATACCTATGTAGTTTAGATCTGGGAATGTGGCCCCTGTTCAAAGGAAACAAGAGAACACATGTGGTCACCTAGGTCTATTAATCGATGGGGAAGATCTTATGTTCCATTAACCCTATACCTTGTAAATAGTCTTGGGCTGGAAGATTGTTTCACTCTATCTTTCTGTGGGTTCTGCCACTCTAGAATGTGTTTAGAGTAATTATTTAAAGGTATATGGAAGTGTTTTGGGGAGAACTCAAGCAAGTCCTTGCTTTTACTCCAATATCTTGGCTCCAGCCATGCCAATTCTACTTTTTGTGGCATTCTTCTCTTCATTGACATTTTGCAACTCTTTCACCATTTGTGGTAGGTCTGTTTTAAGATGTTATTTTCTTCAGTATTTCTTGGGTCTCCTTTGCTAAGATTTTTCTCATATCCCTCTCATTTCTCTTCCCAATTTTACCTCTACCTTTCTTACTTGATTTTCACAATCTTTTCAAAGTCTTCTATGTCCTCATACCAATTCATGTTTTTCTCTTAGCAGCTTAGGATGCAGGAATTTTGATTTTGTTTTCTTCTTCTGATTGTGTGTTTTAATCTTTCTTGTCATCAATGTAACTTTATATGATCAGAATTTATTTCTGTTGTTTGCAACTTTTCTTAGACTATCTCTTGACTTTTAACTTTATTAAAGTGGGACTCTGCTTCCAAGGTGGAGGGCATACTGTCCCAAGCTTCAAGGGTTTTGTACATTTGTTTTGACAGATACTTCTAGGGATTTGTAAGTTTTTAGTTCTTCCAAAGTAATATGATCTGAGGAGAGGTTTGTGTATTCCTTTCCTGGACTATGCTTTGGTATATGAGTAGCCACAAGCACTCTTTCCTGCCCTGGAATTGTAAGGAGCATCCCTGCTCCACAGTGGCTGCAGGCTCTTGTATGCTAATACAATTTCTCACCTTGGGCCTGCAACTCAGGAGTACAAACTGGACCTGAGTATGGGCAAAGCAACAGAATCTTGCCTCAGTGATAGCAAAGAGACCCTTGCAATCTCCTTCTGACCAATTGTCATAATCCCTTACTGTCTGTGGGCTGAGAGTCCTGCAAGCAGCACCTATTGTTGCTGCTCCAATGGTTCCAAAGGCATATTCCTTGTTTGCTGTGGCCTGATCTGTCCTGGGGAAGTCTGTACTGGACTGTGTTTAATTCTTTTTTTTTTTTTTTAAGAGGTTGGCAAGCTTACTTTAATGCAGCACACAAATATCATTCACCTAGTTCAGGGGAAAAAGCCAGCACCCTGAACTTCAGAACAAAATACAAGCAAATTACAGACTTCAACAGACAGACCTTGTCTGATTCAAATCCCAAT
>CM053622.1:183450935-183469219 GCA_028646595.1 Phalanger gymnotis
ATATGATAAATAATGTATTTTGTGTGGAGAATTGCCCATCTTTGCTTCCTTGTGAGTTTTCTTTTGTTCTCTGCTATGCACTTTTTTATTTTGTTCTTTTTCCCCTTCCCCAATCCCACCCCCAAGGCTACAATAGAGTTTAGATATTTCTCTATAGCTATAGATACATACATACAAATATATGCATACATACATACTTCCTCAAACATACTCTACTCCTGATCTTTGTTTTTATATTTGTGCATGTCCCTTGTTTCTTATCCCTTTTGGTTCCTCTACTTTACTTCTATTGACTACCTTGCCCTCATATTACTTGCCTACCACCCTCCAAGGATCCCTCCCTTATCCTACCTTTCCCATGGATCTAAACACCCTTCTATAACACCCTTCCATACCACCTTTTACCTATTCCCTCATTCTCCTCTCTAAAAATCCCTTCCTTGTTCTCTCTCACCTCCCTGTGCCCCTACTATTTTATGTCTTCTAAATTTATAAGACTTTTATGCTCTTCTAAATATATACACGTTGTTCTTTCTTAAATCCATTCCTGATGAAAGTAGGTTACCAAAACAACCAGACCTCCTCTCCATCTAATTCCTCTGTATCCTTTCTTCCTCTTGCACTTCTGTATAAAATAGTTACTCTTTTTAGCTGTTTCTGAATAGTTTTACTTTTTAAATTCGTATTACATTTTTATTATGAGCTAGCCAATTATTAATAAGAATCTTAGACATATATTTTACATTTCATGTTATATAAAAGGTCAACGGTCTGTCCTTATGAATCCCTTACACTCAGACAGGTATATACCTGATGTTACTCTTATTTCTTGTATGTTGAATCTTCTTTTAAGTTTTGGACTTTTTTTTTAACAAAGTCTTGAAGGTCTGAGAATCTGTCAAATGTCCATTTTTCATTTAAGATAATACTTAAATTTGCAGGTATGATATTTTCCACTGGAGCCTCAGGTGCTGTGGTCCTTTAGTGTCTCTGCTGTTAGGTCTTGTGTAATTTTAATTGTGACAGCTTCATATTTAAATTGTTTTAATCTTGATGCTTACAATATTTTTTTTTTCTTTGAGCTGTGGTTGCAGATGATTTTTAGGGAGTTGCTAGTTATCATTTTAAGAAAAACTCCATTCATTCCTATTCTCTCTATTATTTTTCATAGGAATGAGTGTTATATTTTAAACAGCTCTTTTTGTGGCAAAGAATTGGACATTGAAAGATATCCATAAAATGGAGAATAAATGACCGAATTGTTTTATGTGATTGTAATGGAATCTATAAGAAATTTTGTTCAGCATTTTCTCAGAAAAAGCTAGGAAGACTTAAATGAATTGATGAAAACATAGAGCAAACAGACCCAGGAGAACACTGTAAAGAATAATAGCCCTATTTTTAAATGATCATCCAGGAAACACTTAGCTACCCTGATGAGCAAAATGATCCAGGACAATTCCAAAGGACTCATGACCAAAAATTATATTCACTCGCATAGAAAGAATGGGTAAGAGGAATATATACTGAATATAGGATATAGATTAAAGAATATTTTTCACTTTATTTTTCTTGCTTAATTTTTTGTCACATGGTTTATATGGAAATATATTTGCATATTTCACATGTATACTTAATATTATACTGATTGCCTTCTCAGGATGTGAGGTAGTAATGGAGGTTGGAAAAAAATTTGAACTTGAAATTAAATATAAATGAATATATTGGTAGGAAAAAATACACAGAAGGAAATAGAATGGAGTCAAAAAGGGGACATAATAAAGTGGGGCATTTTTCAAAACTTATATGTTCAACTTGATGTACTCTTAAAGTAGTATGCAATGGAAGGTCATATTTAATATAAATCTTTTTTTGCTATTTGTTATATATTGAAATGTTTATTCTTGTTGATTTTAAAATTTAAAATAAGAACAATTTTGAAAAATAAATAACCGTTCATTTTGAATGAATATATATGAAATAATTTTTTTAAAAAAGTAAAAATTGAACAAATAACAGAGGACGACTTTTGATCTTTTTTTTTTACAAATGTAACATTCACTTATATAAGTGCACAATTTAGTACATCTTCTTTTTGCTTTGAAAAGTAAGTTGATTTTAAACTTATAAATTGTAGTTTTATTTTAATATTTTCAGAACCATAGACAGATTAAATGCAGAATGTTAAAATCAGTGTCTTAATATGATATTTGCAACATGCAGCATGGCATCAGAGAGAGATGGAAGGTTATCCTTAAAGCCAAGATGTGATTCATTCAAGTCTTAAATCTATCACACTTCTTATGCATGTTCAATAAATAAAAATAAACAGAGAAAATATGATTCACCTTTTATTCTGATTCTATATGTCCTCTAATCAGAGGTGGGTAGCATATTGCATCCTGAATTCATTAGATTTGTAGTGGGTCATTATGTTGCTAAGAATTACTGTCTTTCAAATAAATATAATGTTGTAGTCTATAGATTCTTCGCCTTAATGTGTTCACCTCAATTTACATCATTTCAGAAATACTTCTCCAAGTTGCTATTTTTTTAAGGAACCACCCATTTCATAATTTCTTACAGCACAGTAGTATTCCATCACATTCATACATCATAATTTGTTCAACCATTCAACATTTGATGGGCAACCTCCAGATTCAACTTCAGTGTCACCCCAAAAAGAATCACGGGTGTCCAGTCTCAGTACTCTTACTGCCCATGGGCACTACAACGTTCCCAAGTGCTATCACCTTTACTAATGTTGTCTTCCATGATTCCAAGAAGGCTACACTGTGCTTCTGGTCAGCCACCATACCAGTGTCCACAGATCTTTTTTTCATCATATGTAGCCCTGGGCTAGAAAAAGGACTGACTTTGTCTTGCTTTGATGACCAGAATATGGTCTGATGCATTTTCTGAGATGATTTAGAGGAAGTGTCTTGTGTGAGTTGATCGAAAATTCTGACTCTCACTCTGCCATCTTGACTCTGCCTCTCCAAAAGTATTTTCAAGAGGATTTTACTGATAGGAACAAATTGTCCACAGGAAGGTAAATATAGATATGATCTCAATTACTTTTTTTGATAATGATTTCCATTATCATGGTATCTATAACCCAAGATTTTGTGAGGATAATGTAAAATGATTTACAAATTTTAATGCATTCTATATGTGGTGGTTGTAGCTAGGCAATTAGTGCATGCAATGGATAGAGTGCCAGGCCTGGAGTCAGAAATACTCATTTTCAAGAGGTCAAATCAGGCCTCTGACACTTACTACATGTGCGATCATGGGCAAGTCACTCAAAACTCTTTTCCTCAATTTCCTTATTTGTAAAATGAACTGGAGAAAGAAATGACAAACCCCTCCAATAGCCTTGCCAATAAAACCCAGAATGAGGTCGAGATGTGTTGGATATGATTGAAATAACTCAACAACAAAAAAGTAGTTGTAGTAGTAGTAGTAGTAGTAGTAGTAGTAGTAGTAGTAGTACACATAGTAGTAGCAGTAGTAGTCATCATCATCATCATCATAGTAGTAATAGTTGCTGTTGATGATGATGAGGATGTTGATGATGATGAGGATGATGATGATGATGATGCATGTATGTACGTATGTAATTGTGACTACTTTGGTCACATTTATCTAAAGGTTAAATATGTTAGATTTCAACAATCTCTCAAGATTCACTGGTACTCTTAACATTTTTGAGTTGTTTAATTCTTGTATTGAAATAATATTTATTTTTCTCTGAATCAAATGGGAAATCTTTCGGTATGTTCCTTTTCTTTCTTATTAACAAGCCCATATTAATATTGCCACAATCTGTGTTATCTTTAAGATCATTATATGTATATGTACATATACATCAAGAAGATTAAATATACAAATAATTTCCATCATACTATATATATACATATATATATATATGTATCTATATATATGCATACATACATTTATACATTCATGTGTATAATATAGAATATGGTACAGAATTATGTTACATATCTGCGTGCACATCAATTTGCCCCTCCTCAGTTCTATTCTTTCCAGTTGCAAATATGCCAACCGAAATGTTGACATCTTTTCCTCTGTAACAACAAGTACTTATAGCTACTTTATAAGTAGTGCCCATTTAAAATAGGCAATTCTGTGAAATGAATAGTAGTTTAACATACAGATATATACTTCTTAGCCTTGGGCAATTAGCTTGTTTTAGGCTATATTATATAACATTGTATGCCTGCTGATTCATGCAGATACTTTAATAGCCTGAAGGAATTAAGTGATTGGTGACTTTGCTGTAGAAAAAACACCAGCAAAATGCAGAGCCATCAGAATAAGCAATTTGATGTCTGAAAACTCTGAGGTCTTATGATGTTTCTAAATTTGTTAGACCTAAATTCATCTTGCTTGAATGGGAAAAAGTCAGAATCATAGAAAATAATCTATAAAGCATATTAGTTCAGATATGTTACTTAACAGATGATGAAACTGAGGCCCTCAGAGGTGACAATAAATGACAGTGATTGATTTTACACATCATCTAATTTTATCCTCACACAACCTACATAAAGGGCATAACCAGGGTGCCATATAAAGTCTGTGAAGGAACTCTAAAGAATAGAATTAAATATCAAGGAATTTTATGATTCCAAGAAAAAAGGGGCTGTTGACAAAATTTTTTTTAAAAAAATGAGAGTTGAAGGTGGAGTGCTTCACCCAAGCCCTACAATGAAGAACTCTAGCATTTTTCCACACTCACAATAATGAACTTATTGAGGATGCAGAGTTATAGTAATATAATATGGATTGAATAAACAGGCTGAGATCTGCTTTATGGGAGTGAACTCCAAAATTCCCTTTAACTGATGATTATTACAGTATCCCTTTGAGATTTATATTATACTTGTTATAATCCTCATTTTACAGATGTAGTATGTGACTCTCAGAGAAGTAGAGTGATATTTTCATGGTGTCATAGCCAGTAAAAATAGAATGCTTCTAAAAAAATTCTAAGAATTTAAGTCACACACGCACACACACATACATACATACAGACATATACACATACATATATATATATATAATTTTATACAAATATAATAAGAAGAGGATTGTGTGCAAATCTATGAATGTATTAATAATTTACTCATTAATTGCTTACAGTATTTAACACACTGTGCTAAGCATTGAGAATACAAATATAAGGAATCATAGTCCCTGCTCTCAAAGAACTGACATTTTATTGGGAGATACAATTCATATTAAGGTTTCAGCTGCTTTTTTTGAAGGAAAAAAATCCCATGGTCCTTAAAAATAACTGTAAATCAGCTATACATTCTTTTTAAATTCCATTCCTAGTGATAAAATCCTATCGATTACTGATACCAAAACTTTTGACAATGGAAAGGATTTTGATTGTGAGAACTTTCTTTTATGAATCTCATTTTTGCCTCTAGCATTTGTAGGAACAATTGTCAAACTGTATCTCCACATGGGTTGCTTCCTAAGAAATATGAGGACACTTAGCTGAAAGCATTATTATTCCCAAGGCTCTTGGGTTCAAGATCCTGGTATTTTTATTACACAGGGAAATGGTGGGCAAGGTCATGGTGGTATTTGACTTCTGCAAATATCACCTTCCATCTTTTATTCAGGATGCCTTTCTTCTTTACCTAAGCTACATTTCCTGCTTTATTTGGAAATGTTGAGGACTGTTGTGAAGTCTGACTTTATTTCTACTGAATTTGATTCCCTCAATAATGGCTGTTAGAGTTGGTCTAGAAGGAAGAATATTGATGTATCTAGGAAGTGCTGCCATGACCAGAGCTCCTGTGCCTATTTATTCATGGTAGTTTCTCAAGTTGTTGGTGGCAAAAAATGATGAAGCCTTCTCTTCACAATGATTTCTCCTCTAGATGACTTTGGAACTTGAACTGAAAGTCATTCTGCTGGTTTAGGGGTTTTGGTACTTGCATGATATTTGGGTTCAGATTCCTAGGCAGTGTATAAAGGATTCCAAGGAGAGATGGCAGTCAAGGTGATATTTCGTACATTTTTAAATAAAAATTTAACTTAACACTAAATTTTGTTTTATTCTCTCTACTTTTTAAATATTTTAATGAAGCTTTCTTCTTTATTTTATTTACTCCAATATCTATGAACACTTTAAATGCAATAGAAAAAACTCTGTGGTAGCAAACAAATGCAGTTAAGCAAAATGATTCAATACATCGGCGTTGTCAAATTATGTGTGTGTGTGCACACACACATATATATACATACATATGTATATATATATGTATACATATGCATATATATATATGTACATATATATATATATATATATATATATATTTATGCACTTTAAGTCCATCATCTTTCTGCCAATAAGTGAGTGGTAACTGCTTCATCAGAATTCTGAGGCTTTTCATAGATGTTTCCATTTATATTATTGTGATTATTATTCCAAT
The DNA here is from genome assembly GCA_028646595.1 of Phalanger gymnotis. Lineage (NCBI taxonomy): Eukaryota > Metazoa > Chordata > Mammalia > Diprotodontia > Phalangeridae > Phalanger > Phalanger gymnotis. The sequence goes on from CM053622.1 coordinate 183,457,415, forward strand.
TGCTCTTTTAATTTTCTTTAGTTTACTCTTCATCAATTCATACTAGTCATTAGGGGTTTTGTGCTATATTTGTCACAGTTATCATATTTTTCCAAAATATTCCACTTAACCCCTATGATAATTCATTCTCACATTTGCTAACTAATTGACCACTACTTTGTTTCTAATCCTTTGCTGAAACAAAAAAAAAATATTATTTAAAAATATCATTCAAATATTCCTTTGAATTCTTTGGTGTAAATGGTTAGTAATGATATCTCTGAGTAAAAAGGCACTGAACCAATTTTAGTCACATTTTGGATATAGTTAGAAATCTCTTTCGAGAATATTTAGACTTATTCACAGCTCTATCAGCTAGGTGGCACAGTGGATAAAATGCTGGGCCTGCAGAGAGGAAGGCTCTTCTTCCTGAGTTAAAATCTTGTTTCAGATACTTACTAGCTGTATTACCCTGGAGAAGCCACTTAACTCTGTTTGCCTCAGTTTCTCAAGTGTAAAATGAGGTGGAGAAGGAAATGGCAAAGCACTTCACTACTTTTCCAAGAAACCCCAAATGGGATCTTCAAGAGTTAGACATGACTGAAATGACTGAACAACAGGTCCACCAACAATGTGTTAACATGTCAGCCCTTTCACAGTGCCTCCAGCAGTTTTCATTTATATCTTTTGTCTTTTTTTGGTAATCCGATGTATGCCAAGTTATTGTTTTCTGAGCTATTTTAGTTTTCATTTGTACTACAATTAAAGATTGATACTATTTAATAAAGTTAATGAAAATTTTAATTTATTCAAGAGAAAACTGCCTTTTCCTAGCTTTTGAGTAATTATATATTATTCTTATAAATTTCTGCCAATTCTATGTATATTGTAGAAAAATTATTACCCCCATGATTGATAATGAACTGTATTACATCTAATTCTAAATGCCCTGTCTTTTACTTGAGCAAATCTAAGTTTCTCCTGGCTGTTTCTAAACAATTCTGCTTTACCAAAACATCTTGACTATGATCAGAGAACTAGATCTGTAGAATATTTGAACTAAAAGAAATTATAGGAATCTCATCCCTTAGTCCATTTTTTTTTGTTTTAGGCATGAGGTAATTGCGATTCATAGAGACTAAATAGCAGCAAAGATCATATCATTCATGGAATAATTGAAACATAACTTGGGTTATGTGAAACACAAGCCATCACACATTCCACTACTTCAAATTGTGAATGTGTAGAATTCAACAAAATTACTTCAATTCAAATCATAAAATATTTTTATAATGATGACTATAAGTAAAGCAACATTTTGAGCTTAGATAGAAACTCTGGATTAAAATCTGTCAAGATAAAAGATCAAATACCTTAAATTTCAGACATTCATGGAAACTATTTTAGAAAGATTTCAGTTTATGGCACAAGTCTTTATTTTATGCATGATAACAACATAAGGCTCAGAGACTATTAGTTGCCACATAAAAAAGGACATTTCAACAGAGCTTCTTGCCTTCTGATGTGAGCTGGTTCCTGATAACTTGTAGTATACAATTACTTGTAATATAGAGAGAATATATAGTCATAGTCATAAATTCACAAAGTCAATGGCGTTATGTACATTTCATTCATTCATTAGTTTACATATTTATTGAATAATTTATGAATCTCCTCATTAGAGAGGCCAGTGATTTCCTAGTATACCACTGACACTGGCCTTAGATGTTTCAACAAGTCAGAGTATCTTAGTTTTTTTGGTTGTCCTTACACCAGACCTGGGATAAAACAATAATAAGACTTAAACAGAGGACATAAATATGAATGCCCATTTATGATAAAATGGAGAACTCTTTCTAAAATTGTCGTATTTATATGAAGAAAGAAATAATATCGAGGTCTATCCCTTGTTGCTGCATGGAGGTGAGCGTAGAGGAATTTTTTAATTATGTATCTTAGATTTTATAATCATTGCATGTATGCTTCAAAAAACAAAAAATATGCTTTTATTTCAGCTTTAAGTTCAGAACAAGATGAGACACTAACAAGTTACTAAGCATTTAACAAAAGAATTGCTTTGCACTAATACAGCAACAATTTGTAAAAAAGAATTCAGTGGCTCTTAGCTTCCCTGGCCTCAGCTCTTCTTGTCTTCATCTGGAAAAGCAGTCACTCAGTCATGAATTTGTGACTCTCTTTTTATTAGGCACCCACTAAAGCTGAAAAAATTCTAACTACACAGGACTGGGACTTTTCAACACTCACAGAACAGGAAGCTGCATTAGAGGAGCTGGGAATAACCAGTTTGTTTAGGGTAAGGAATCTAAATCTCTTTCAAGGAAGCTTCTTCGGGAAACTGCTGGTTCTATCTCAACATTACAATATACTGTTCTGCACAGCACCTCACAGCGACACATCATAATATGACACACATTTAGTATGTACCTAGTCTGTTCTGGGCATCGTGCTAAACTAAGGATGTAATTGAGAAAAAGAAAGATAGTCACAGTCCTCAAGGGGCTTGCAATGAAATGAAGGAAAGTGATATACAAAGGAAAGCAGGAAAACAGTGGGAGTAATTATGATCTGGAATGGATCTTAGAGGCTTATAGATCTCCCTCAGTTTTATGAATGAGGAAACTGAAGCCCAAGAAGATTAACTAATTTGGCCATGAAAAAACAACTTGAAAAAATTTGAGTCAGGATCCAAATCCAGTTTCCTAGACTCCAAATGTAGTCTTCTTTCCATTGTACAGAGTCAACAACTCTACATAGTTAGTCTAATTATTATCAGCTGCAAGATTGATTATATTATATATGATTATATTTTGAACAAAAGCAGTAATAAAGTCCATATCCTAAATCTTGGCAAACTAACAATTTGCCCTAGTAAAGATAATGAAATAATGGATTTTAGTGATCTAGATCCATCTTTAAAAATATTTATTTTTAGTTTTCAGCATTTATATTTGTAAGATTTTTAAGTTCCAAATTTTCTCCCCATCTCTCCCTTTTCCCACCCCAAGATAGTGTGCAATTTAATATAGGCTTTACATATACATTCATATCATATGCATTTTCATATTAGTCATGTTGTAAAGAAGAATTAAAGACAATGGGAGAAATTATGAGAAATAAGAAACCAAAAAGAAAGAGAGAGAAAGAGAGAGAGTGCAAATAATATGTTTCTATCTGAATTCAGATTCCATAGGTCTTTTTATAGAGCTAGACAGCATTTTCAGCCATGAATCTTTGGAGTTGTTTTAGATCCTTTAATTTCTAAGATGTGAAAAGTCTATAAACGGTGGCTGCACAAGGTGAGTGTTACTGTGTACAATATTTTTGTGATTCTGCTCACATAACTTCACAATAAACTTATTTACACAATAGTCAAGTTTTAAAGAAGAATTATGACCAATTGAATGAATCATGAGAAAGAAGAAACAAAACCAAAAGAACTAAAACAAACAAAAATAAATAAAAGAGAAAAAACATAAAAAAGGAAAGCAAGCGGTTTGCCTCAATCTGTATTCAGATTCCATAGTTCTTTCTCTGGATGTAGATAGCTCTCTCCATCATGAATCTTTTGGAATTGTCTTTGAACATTGTATTTCTGAGAAGAGCCAAGGCTATTAAGGTTAGTTATCACAGAATCTATATATCTGTGGTTGTGAATACTGTTCTCCTAGTTCTCCTGCACTCACTCAGCATTATGTCATGTAGGTTTTTACAGGTTGTTACAGGTTGATCCAAGTCTGTATCATCCCCATTTCTTATAGCACAATAGTATTCCATTACCCTCATGTACCACAGCTGTTCAGACATTCCCTAATTGATGAATATCCTCTTGATTTCCAATTCTTTGCTACCATAAAAAGAGCTGCTGTACATATTTTTGTACATACTGGTCCTTTTCCAACTTGTGTGATCTCTTAGGGATATACCCCTACAAGTGGTATTGCTGGGTCAAAGGGTATGAACATTTTTTAACCTTTTGTGCATAGTTCCAAATTGTTCTCCATGGCCAGATAAGTTCACAACACCACCAGCAATGAAACAATGTTCCAATTTTCTCACATCTCCTCCAGCATTTATAATTTTCCTGCTTTGTCATCTTAGCCAATCTGACAGGAGAGATGTGGTGCCTAAGAGGTGCTTTCATTTGCTTTTCTTGAATAAGCAGTGATTTAGTGCATTTTTTCATGTGCCTATAGATATCTTTAATTTCTTCCTCTAAAAACTGCCTGTTCATATCCTTTGACCATTTCTCAATTGGGGAATGACTTGTATTCCTATATATTTGGTTCAGTTCCCTGTATATTTTGGAAATGAGGCCTTTATCAGTGACACTAGTTGGAAAGATTTTCTCCCAATTTTCTGCTTCCCCCCTAATCTTTGTTGCATTGGCTTTTCTTGTACAAAAACATTTAAATTTAATATAATCAAAATTATCCATTTTGCATTTTATAATGTTCTCAATATCTTGTTGTGTCATGAATTCTTTACTTTCCCATAAATCTGATAGGTAAACTATTCCTTGCTCTCCCAAATTGCTTGTGTTGTCAGTCTTTATTTCTAAATCATGAATCCATTTTGACTTTATTTTGATGTATGGTGTAAAGTATTGGTCTGTGGAATATATCTGGCCTACCATTTTCCAATTTTCCCAGCAGTTTTTGTGAAATAGTGAATTCTTAGTCCAGAAGCTGCATTCTTTGGGTTTATCAAAGAGTAGATTGCTATAGTCACTGACTATTGCGTCTTGTGAACCTAAACTATTCCACTGATACACAACTCTGTTTCTTAGGCAATACCAATTAGTTTTGATGACTTCTGCTTTACACTACAGTTTAATATCTGGTATGGCTAGGCCACCATCCCTAGCATTTCTTTTCATTAATTCCCTAGAACTTCTAGAACTCTTGTTCTTCCAGATGTATTTTGTTAATATTTTATCCAGCTCTGTAAAATAATTTTTGGTAATTCTATCGGTATTGCACTGAATAAATAAATTAAATTAGGTAAAATTGTCGTTTTTATTATATTAGCTCAGCCTGACCATGAACAACTGATATTTTTTTCAATTTTTTTACGTCTGACTTTATTTGTGTGAAAAGTGTTTCATAATTGTGTTCATATAGGCCCTGGGTTCATCTTGCCAGATAGACTCCTGAATATTTTGTAGTTTCTATAGTAACTTTAAATGGAATTTCTCTTTTCATCTCTGTTGGGCTTTGTTAGTAATGCATAAGAATGTCAAGGATTTATGTGGATTTATTTTATACCCTGCTACTTTGCTAAAGATGGTTATTATTTCAAGTAGTTTTTTTTCTTGATTTCCTAGGATTCCCTAAGTAAATCATGATATCATCTGCAAAAAGTGATAATTTAGTTTCTTTTCTGCATATTCTACTTCCTTCAATTTCTTTTTCTTCTCTTATTGGTACAGCTAACTTTTCTAGCACCAAATTGAATAGTAGGGATCGTAAAAGATATCCTTGTTCACCCCAGATCTTATTGGGAATTCATCTAGCTTATCCCCATTATTCTCATCCTCAAATAATGATTGTTGATGGTTTAGGTAGATGCAGTTTAAAATTTTAAGGAAGATTCCATTTTTTCCTATGTTTTCTAGTGTTTTAATGTGAATGGGTGTTGTATTTTCTCAAAGGATTTTTCTGCATCTACTGAGATGATCATATGGTTTCTGTGAGTTTTGTTGTTGATATGATCAATTATGCTGATAGTTGTCTTAATATTGACAAAGCCTTGCATTCCTGGAATAAATCCTACTTGGCTTATTATTTGGGTGATAAGTTGCTTCAATCTTTTTTCCTAATATTTTATTTAAAATTTCTGCATCAACATTCATCAGGGAAATTGGTCTATAATTTTCTTTCTTTGTTTTTACTTTTCCAGGTTTTGGTATTTGTAGCATATTTGTGTCATAAAAAGTATTTGGTAGGACTTCTTCTTCACCTTTTTTCCCGAATAGTCTATAAAGTATGGGAATGAATTTCTCTTAAAATGATTGATAGAATTCACATGTAAAACCATCTGGCTCTGTAGATTTTTTCCAAGGGAGTTCATTGATGTCTTGCTCAAATTCTTTTTGTGAGATGGGGTTATTTAGGTGTTTTACTCCTTCTTCTGTTAACCTAGGCAATTTATATTTTTGTAAATATTCATGCATTTCCCTAAGATTGTCAAATTTATGGGCCTACAATTGGACAAAATAATTCCTAATTATTATTTTAATTTCCTCTTTATTTGTGATGAATTCACCCTATTCTTTTTGATACAGGTAATTTGATTTTCTTCTTTCTTTCTTTAAATCAAATTGACCAAAGGTATATCAATTTTATCAGTTTTTTTTTTTCATAAAACCAGCTCTTAGGTTTTTTTTTTATTAATTTAATAGTTTTATTGATTTCAATTTTATTGATCTCTCCTTTGATTTGAAGTATTTCTAATTTGGTATTTAATTGGGGATTTTAAATTTGTTCTTTTTCTAGCTTTTTTCAGTTACATGTCCAATTCATCAATCTCCTTTTTCCTTATTATATTCTTGTAAGCATTTAGAGATATAAAACTTCCCCTAAGACATGCTTTTGTAGCATCCCATAAGTTTTGTGTGTTTTCTCATTCTTGTCATTCTCTTGAAAAAAGTTATTAATTGATTCTCTTATTTGTTCTTTGGTCCACTCATTGTTTAGGATTAAATTATTTAGTTTCCATTTAATTTTTAGCTTTTATCCATGGTTCTTTATTACAAATAAATTTATTGCATCATGATCTGAAGAGGATGCTTTAACTAAGGCTACCTTTGTGCAGTTGATTGTGAGGCTTTTATGCCTTAGTGCATGGTCAGTTTTTGAGTATGTGCCATCTACTGCTGAGAAAATAATATATTCCCTTTTCTCTCCATTCAGATTTCTCCAGAGGTCAATCATATCTGCTTTTACTAAAATTCTATTCTCCTCTTAACTTCTTTCTTGTTTATTTTGAGGTAAGATTTATCAAGTTCAGAGAGAGGAGGTTTAAGTCCCCCATTATTATAGTTTTGCTATCTATTTCTTCCTGTAACTCCCTTAACCTCTCTAAAAATTTGCATGGTATACTACTTGGTGCATATATGTTAAACAATGATATTGCTACGTTGTTTATGGTGCCTTTTGGCAGGATGTAGTGTCCTTCCTTATCTCTTTTAATTAGATCTATCTTTGTTTTGCTTTGCTGAGATTAGGATAGCTACCTCTGCTTTTTTTTTTTTTTACTTTAGCTGAAGCACAATATATTCTACTCCAGCCTTTTACCTTTACCCTGTGTTTATCCCCCTGTTTCAAGTGTATTTCATGAAAACAGAATATTATAGCATTAAGGTTTTTAATCCATCCTGCTATCTGCATCTGTTTCATGGGAGAGGTCATCTCATTCACATTCATGGTTCTGATTACTATCTGTCTCTTTTTCTCCATCCTTTCCCCCCCCCCCCGTTTATGTTTTTATTTCTCCTTTCCCCCATCTATTCCTCAAAAGAGTTTTGTTTTGACCACCACCTTCCTCAGTTTAACCTCCTGCTTGATTTCCCTCCTTTACCTTACCTTTTTCCCCTTGCTCCTTCTTCCCTCCCTTCTCATCACCCCCTTCTTTTTCTTTCCCCTTTACCCTTCTACTGCCTGTAGGACAAGTCTGATTTGTATACTTATTGGGGTTTGTTATTCTCTTCTTGAATCAAATCTGATGAAATTAAAGCTCAAATGCTGCTCTTCTCCCTCCCTTCTTTCCCTCTACTATACTATGTTTTTGTGCCTCTTCATGTGATGTAATTTACCCTTTTCTACTACCTCCTTACCTTTTCTCCCATAAACATCCCTTTATATCTCTTAACTATATTTTTATCTTCATATCGGTTATTTTATACTGATACCTACAGTCTATGAATATCGCTTTCAATTGTCATGATAACTACATTACTCTCAAAATTGACATGTATATCACTGATATATAAAACAAGATAATCCTATATAAGCATGTAGCCAATTAGTCTTTTTGATTAACTAAGGGTTTTTCCCCCCATTTACCTTTTTATGTCACTCTTGAGTTTTGTATTTGGAGATCAAATTTTCCATTGATCTCTGACCTTTTCATTAGGAAGGTCTGGGATTCTCTTATTTCATTGCATGTACTTCTCCTTGCCTGGAAAATTATGCTCAGCTTTGCTGAGTAGTTGATCCTTGGTTGTAGTCCAGGTTCCTTTGCCTTTCAGAATATTGTATTCCAATTTCTCCTGCCATTTGATGTAGAAGCTGAAATATCCTGTAGCATCCTGACTGTAGTTCTGTGATATCTGAATTGTTTCTTTCTAGCTGCGTGCAGTATTTTCTCCCTGGCCTGGTAGTTTGGGAATTTGGATGTAATATTTCTTGGAGTTTTCAATTTGGGATCTCTTTCAGTGGGTGATCAGTGCATTCTTTCAATGACAATTTTACTTTCTGGTACTAGGACCTCTGGGCAATTCTTTGAGGATTTCATAGAAAATATTGTCCATGCTCTTTTTTCATCATAGCTTTCAGGTAGACCAATAATTCCTAGATTGTCTCTCCTGGATCTATTTTTCAGGTCAATTTTTTTCCAATCCAATATTTCACATTTTCTTCTATGTTTTCATTCTTTATATTTTGTTTGACTTATTCTTGCTGCCTCATAGAGTCATTAGCTTCTACTCACCCAATTCTAATTTTTAATGCATTGTTTTCTTCCTTTATCTTTTCCATCTCCTTTTCAATTTGGTCGATTTTACTTTTCAATGAGACATTTTCTTAATTTATATTCTGAATTTCCTTGACCATTTCACTGATTTTATTTTTTAAAGATTTGTTCTCCTCAGTGATCGTTTTTTCCATTTTTTGTGGAAATCCCTAATTTGGTTTTTAAAGTCCGCTCTGAGTTCGTCGAAGAGTGCTTTTTGGTCTGAAGACCAATTTACTTTACCTTTCGAGGTTTCAGGTGTGGGTATAATGTCCATGCTGTCTTCTTCCGAATTGGTATTTTGATATTACCTGTCTCCAAAAGATGAACCAATGCTCTTTGGCTTTTTAGCATGCTTTTTCATGGTGTTTTCTTTTTTTTTTTTTTTCCTCCTGGCTCCTAAGTAGATCTCTGTTTCTGAGGCTCAGGGGGCTCAAGTTTCTTGTGTTGGAATCTGTGGGCCTGCTCACCAGCTTTATGTTCCATAGCCTTGGGTTGGTCAGGTGTGGGGGAGGGGTGGTATGACTGCTGGGAGTCTCCTCTTCCCCAGGACTGTTCCACAGCAGGGGTGGTCTCAGCTGTTGTCGGTGTTGGTATCTGACATTTCCCCTGGTTCTGCAAAGCCATATTTGCAGTCTTGGCATTCATGTTAGTTAGCTCCACACCCTCGGACTCAGTTACTCTCATTGTTCTGCTGAGGTGTAGGCTTCTGTGACACCTCTCTTCCTACACTTGCCTCCTGCTACCACTACAGGAAGGGCCCTCTCCCCATCTTCTCTCAGTACTGAAGCCCCCCTTCTGGCTCCTTTGTTTCTCCTGAGGTAGTTTTCTCTGGCTTTATTCAAGGGAGAGATGAAAGCAGTTTTACCTGGAGATCATGACTGCTGGAAGTTGAAGAAGGCTAGTTTCAAAGTTGTAGACTGTGAGCTGCAGGCCTCTGGGCTAGCTGCTCTGACGGCCACAGTATCTCTGCTCCAAGAGACTCCCATTTGGGTCAGAGAGGCCTAGTGCTTGGTTGAAGCCATAGCTGGTACCCTTGGTATGCTCCTGCACTGACATTTTGCTTGCCCAGCAACAGACCAGACTGGCATGCTGGCTGGATTCCTCTGCTGTTCCCTGTTGGTTTGGTATGGTACTCTTGCACGTGCCCAGCACTCCTACCCCTCTCAGTCTACTAGTAGCTTCTAACTCTATCAAATCTCCTCAGATTCACTTTTTAGAAGTATCTGATAGAATTTGTGAGAGAGCTACAGCAGTTCCTTTGTTTTGCAGCACCATCTTGGATCTGCCCTGATAATTTTGTTTCCTATGTGCCTATTAGAATTCCTTCAATTTCTTTTTCTTTTTTTTTTCTTTCTTTCTTTCTTTCTTTCTTTCTTTCTTTCTTTCTTTCTTTCTTTCTTTCTTTCTTTCTTTCTTTCTTTCTTTTTTTTTTCTGATAAAGCTGATGTTTCTAGTACCACATGGACAAACAATGGTTATTATGGACATCCTTATTTCACCCTTGATTTTATTGGACATGTTTCTAGCTTTTCCCCATTGCGTATAATATATGGTGATTGTTTTAGGTAGATGATACTTTAAATCCATCTTCATGAACCCAAAGAAGAAACACTTGGTTATAACTCAACAATATAAGTTGTACATGTTTTGCTCTAACTTTGACAAGTATAGAATGTAGCAAGTTTTATTTTAAAAATATTGTTTCAGTTTTTCCCCGTAGTGCAAACTTTGATATTTTAATTTCTAGTCAAATAAAATGCTTAAACATTTGCTTACAAAGCAGATGTTTTATGCTTTCTATTTTTTTATAGTTTACCAAATTTTATTTTGACTCACAACTCAAAAAGCTTCCAGGCAAGTTTTGATTGATTTAAGGTACAATGTGATTTTTTTTTCTTATTTAATATTTTGACAGTAATTTACTCTAGTATGAAATTGTTTTGTATTAAACAACACCCATGAGTCAGGATCCACTTCCAATAACAAACTATAATAGAACAACAAAGCTACCCACAAATCAAGTGTTGTGTGACACTGTTTGCAATTGCTTTTTAGTGATAATTGGAATGATCCTGTACCATTCATCAGAACAGGCCTTAAGTTTTGGCAAGATGATAGGGAAACCCAATTAAGCACTTTGCTGAAGTTTTGCTTCACTCAGGAATTTGTGGTAAAATTGTGGTTTGAGACTTGTCTGTCTAACAAAGAAAAAAGACCTTTGCCTTGTTCAATTTATGACAACCCACTTAAAACTTCGTAGGTTCCCTGTTTACAAGAGCATAACCTAAGGTCACTTTCTCTGTTAAACTGCAGTTTAAAGGAATATCAATTGGATGACAACTAATAATATTTCTCTGATGGCATTTTAATTTTAATTTCTGTTCTGGTTATTTGTGCATATTCCTTCTCTCCTCTTTTTATTTGTAAACTTCTTGAAAGCAAGTCTTTGCCATTGCAAATCCCATAGTATCTAGGATAAAACTTTCCAAATTATATAATTTAAAATTTGGATGAAACTTGGGACATTTCAGTTTCTAAAGCACACTATAAATATCCACAAACATGCAAAGTTTCTGAACTATGGTTGTTCTCCATTGAGCATGGGTTCATTTTGTTTATGTGTAGTCCACTGTAGCAAAATAGAAAAGATGCCTCTGAGTGAAACAGATGCATATTAATGTGAAGGAATTGTCCAAATGGATGTCTCAAGAGAAGTACACTTTTCCGAATGTTAATTTATTACTAAATTCAAAACAACTTAATAGTAAGGAACATTTGCTTCCCCATAAGCATACTTACAGGGAAGCTACCTCTTTATGATTCTAGTTTTTTTTTTTTTTTCCTAAAGAAAGACTTCAGACCAGACCACACCAAATGGGAGCAGCTGTGGAACTCAGCCAGTGAACCTGGCAGAGAGAGTGCTGGGCCTCTGTATTGTTAAGCAAAATTGTCTCATTAGCATGGCTTTTGTTTCTTTTGAGTGGAAGTACTTTCAGCTGTTAAGTGCTAAGCCCCAGGCCCAGGGCCCTGTCAGGTGTGAAACCTGTGTGGGTGTGGATTGGTGACTTAGGA
>CM053622.1:183469719-183481767 GCA_028646595.1 Phalanger gymnotis
GTGGGGCCTAAATAAATTTCTTGTTGTTTTCTCCTTAGAGAATCTCTCATACCTTGCGATTTCGGACCATTCAAACATATACATGATTATATTTGAGATCATAAATTCGGCCTTCCTACTACAGCCTCTGAAACTGGTGGTGACCCCCAGGTCTCTCAGGCCAGGAGGGGAGTCTGTCAGAGCTATGGGAGGCAGCAGGACAGAAGCTTGCAGCCCACAATCTAAAAGTTTGAAACTCACCTTCCTGAACTTCTGGGAGCCATGGTGACAAGATAAAACAGCTCTCATCCCTCCCTTCTTCACTAAGAGAATATTCCCTTGGGAGAAACCATGAAACAGAAGAGGCAGAAGAGGGGCTTCAGTAGCTGAACAGCAGGAGTTCCTGAACTCAAGTGGGGTGGAGCCACCAAAGTCAACACAAGGACCAAAGACATGCCTTCACACAGCCAGGGGAAGTGGCACTCACAATCATAGGCAAAGGCTGAGACCACCCATAATATAGCTCAGCCTTAGGGGAAGAGGAGGCCACACCATCCCTCTCCTACACATCAGGAAACCAGAGGCTATAGCACACAAAGCCAGTAACTAGGTCCACAGTCCCCAGCACAAGAAGATTTGGAAAGAGCCTCAACAGCCCCAGAAGCAGAGATCCACTTTAAAAGCCAGGAAAAAGATAACCAACAAGAAGAAGCAAACCCAGAAAAACTAGGACTATTGATAATTTTTTATGTAGACGGGTAAGATTAAAATACCAATTCAGAGGAGGACAGCTTTGATACCACAACCACATCTGAAACCTCAAAAAGGAATGTGAAATGGTCTAAAGCCCAGAAAACACTCATGTAAGTGCTCAAAGAAGACTTTTTAAAACCAAATTAGAAAATAAAATTTTAAAAAATGCAAAAAAAGTATTCATTGTGGAAAAAAAATCTTTAAAAAGTAAAATTGGTAAAATGGTTAAGGAGGTTCAAAATCTAATTGGAGAAAATGAATCCTTGAAAACTAAAATTGGCCAAATTGAAAAGGAGGTTCAGAAGATAAATGTAGAAAAGAATTCATTAAAAATTAGAATTGAGCAAGTAGAAGTTAATGACTCTGTGAGGCCTCAAGAATCAGTCAAACAAATGCTAAAGAATGAAAATATAGAAGAAAATGTGAAATATCTGATAGGAAAAACAGATGACCTGGAAAATAGATCCAAGAGGAACAATCTAGGAATTATTGTTCAGCTGGAAAGCTATTATGAAAAAAAAAAGAGCTAGGACAGAATTTTCCAAGAAATCACAAACATAACTGCCCAAATGTCTCAGAACCAGAGAGTAAATTAGCCATCAGAAGTATCTACCAATCACCCCCTGAAAGAGATCCCAAATTGAAAACTCCAAGGAATATTGTAGCTAAGTTCCAGAATTATCAGGTTAAGAAGAAAATACTGAAATCATCCAGAAAGATATAATTCAAACATCGTGGAACAATAGTCAGGATCACACAGGATCTTGCAGCTTCTACATTAAAAGAAAGGAAGAATTGGAATATGATATTCTAAAAGGCAAAAGATCTTGAACTACAACCAAGAACGAGCTATAAAGCAAAATTGAGCATAACTTCCCAGGCAAGGAAATGGACATTCAATGAATTCATGGAATTCCAGACCTTCCTGATGAAAAGGTCAGAGCTCAATGGAAAATTTGATCTTCAAATACAAAACTCAAGAGACACCTAAAAAGGTAAATACTGGGCTGTGTGTAAAAAACCTTGTTATTCAAAAAGGCAAATTGTTTGCATCTTTTTATAGGATTATATTGTTTACTTATGTTATATATATATGCATATATACATATATGTATATATATATATGAGATTTGAGAATAGTGCAATTATTGCAATTGAAAGGGATATACATAGACTGAAAATATCAATATAAAGTAACTGATATGAGGACAAAAACATAATTAAAGCGTGTAAAGGAATGGTGATAAGAGAATAAGTAAGAGGGTGGTAGAAAAGGGTAAATTATATCTCATGAAGAGGTACAAAACATATTGTAGTAGAGGGAAAGACAGGAGAAGAAAGAGCAGGGTTTGAGATTTACTCTCACTAGATAAGGTTCACAGATGGAATAGTCTACTTTGATAAGTATGGAAATCAGTCTTTTCCTACAGCCAGCAGGAGGGAAAAGGGGAAAGAAAATGAAGGGGGTGGTCAGAAAGGAGAGGAGAAGGAATAAGAGGAAAAAGGTAAGATAAGGGAGGGGAATAAAGAGGGAGGGTAAACTGGTGAAGGTAGTGGTCAAAAGCAAAATTCTTTTGAGGACTGGAAGGCAGAATGGTAAAATGAAATTATAAAGAAGGGAGAAATAGGATGGAAAAAAAGACACAGATAGTAATCATGACTGTGAATGTGAATGAGATGACCTCTCCCATAAAGCAGAAGCAGATAACATAATGTATTAAAAAACATGATCCTACAATCTGTTCTTTACAAGAAATATATTTGAAACAGGAGGATACGCACAGGGTAAGGGTAAAAGGCCAGAGCAGAATATAGTATGATTCAGCTAGAGTAAAAAAAAAGCAGTGATAGTAATCCTAATCTCAGACAAAGCAAAAGCAAAGATAGATCTAATTAAAAAGAGATAAGGAAGGATACCATGTCTTGTTAAAGGTCACCATGGACAATGAAGCAATATTATTATGTAACATATATGCACCAAGTGGTGCAGCATACAAACTATACTACTGGAGGAACTCAATCACCCCTCTCTGAATTTCATAAATATTACCTCAAAATAAACAAGAAAGAAATTAAGGAGGTGAACAGAATTTTAGAAAAAGTAGATATGATAGACCTCTGGAGAAAACCGAATGTGGATAAAAAGTAATATTCCTCTTTTCAGTGATTCATGGTACACACTCAAAAACTGACCATGTACTAGGGCATAAATACCTCACAATCCAGAGCAGAAAGGCAGACATAGTCAATGCATCCTTTTTAGACCATCATCCAATAAAAATTATTTATAATGAAGGACCATGGAAATATTGATTAAAAAAAGAATGAGTGTGTCAAAGAACAAATCATGCCAAAAATCAACATAATCCTACAATATGCTGTTTTCATGAAACACACTTGAAACAGGGGGATAAACACAGGGTAAAGGTAAAAGACTGGAGTAGAATATATTGTGCTTCAGCTAAAAAAACAAAGCAGGAGTAGCTATCCTAATCTTAGACAAAGCAAAACTAAAGGTAGATTTAATTAAAAAAGATAAGGAAGACACTACATCCTGCTAAGAGACACCATAAACAATGAAATAATATCATTATTTAACATATATGCACCAAGTAGTATACCATGCAAATTCTTAGAGGAGAGGTTAAGGGAGTTACAGGAAGAAATAGACAGCAAAACCATAATAATGGGGGACCTAAACCTACCCTCTCTGAAACTGATAAATCTTACCTCAAAATAAACAAGAAAGAAGTTAAAGAGGAGAAAAGAATTTTAGAAAAGGCAGATATGATAGACCTCTGGAGAAAAGGGAATGGGAAGAAAAGGGAATATATTATTTTCTCAGCAGTACGAGGCACGTACTCAAAAACTGACCATGCACTAAGGCATAAAAGCCTCACAATTAACTGAACAAAGGTAGCCTTAGTCAAAGCATCCTCTTCAGATCATGATGCAATAAATTTATTTGTAATAAGGAACCATAGATAAAAGCTAAAAATTAAATGGAAACTAAATAAACTAATCCTAAAGAATGAGTGGGCCAAAGAACAAATAAGAGAAAAAAATAATAACTTTTTTCAAGAGAATGACAAGAACGAGAAAACATACAAAACTTATGGGATGCTGCAAAAGTATGTCTTAGGGGAAGTTTTATATCTCTAAATGCTTACATGAAAATAATACGGAAAAAGGAGATTGATGAATTGGGCATGCAACTGAAAAACAACAAATTGACAATCCCCAATTAAATATCAAATTAGAAATGCTGAAAATCAAAGGAGAGGTTAATAAAATTGAAATAAAAAACTATTAAATTAATAAACAAAACTAAGAGCTAGTTTTATGAAAAAAACAATAAAATTGATAAAACCTTAGTCAATATGATTTAAAAAAGAAAGAAAACCAAATTATCATTGTCAAAAAAGAAAAGGGTGAATTCACCCCCAAAAAGGAAGAAATTAAAGGGAAAAATGGGAATTATTTTGATCATTTGAATGCCCATGAATTTGACAACCCTAGGGAAATGGATGAATATTTATAAAAATAGAAATTTCCCAGGTTAAGACAAGAGGAAGTACAAGACCTGAATAATCCCATCTTGGAAAAGAAATTGAGTAAGCCATCAATGAACTCTCTAGGAAAAAATTTCCATGACCAGATGATTTTACATGTCCATTCTATCAAATACGTAAAGAATAATTAATTCCCATACTTTATAGACTATTTGGGAAAATAAGTGAAGAAGTCCTATCAAATTCTTTTTAAGACACAAATATGTGCTAATACCTAAACCAACAAGAGTCAAAAGAGAAAGAAAACTATAAACCAATTTTCGTAATCAATATTGATGCAAAAATTTTAAATAAATTATTAGCAAACAGGTTGCAGCAACTTATGGTAAGAATAATACACTATGACCAGATAGGATTTATTCCAGGAATGCATGGCTGGGTAAATATTAGGAAAACTCTCAGCAAAATTAATCATATCAACAAGAAAACTAACGGAAACCATATTATTATCTCAATAAATGCAGAAAAAGCTTTTCCTATTAAAAACATTGGAAAGCATATGAATGAATGGAGTCTTTGTTAAAATTTTAAATAGCATCTACCTAAAACCATCATCAAGCATTATATGTAATAGAGATTAGATAGATGCATTCCCAATAAGATCAGGAGTGAAACAAGGATGTCCATTGTCACCCAAATTATTCAATTCGTTGCTAGAAATTTTAGCTTTAGGAATAAGAAAAGAAAAAGAAATTAAAGGAATTAGAATAGGCAAAGAAGAAACTACATTATCACTTTTTGGAGATCATAATGATGATTTACTTAGAGAATCCTAGAGACTCAAGTAAAAAGCTACTTGAAATAATAAATAATTTTAACAAAGTTCCACGATACAAAATAAACCCATATAAATCCTCAGCATTCCTATATATTACTAATAAAGCCCAACAGCAAGGGATAGAGAGAGAAATTCTATTTAAAGTTACTATACACACTATAAAGTATTTGTGAGTCTACCTGCCAAGACAAACCTAAAAACTGTATGAACACAATTACAAAACTCTTTTCACAAAAATGAAGTCAGATCTAAATAAAGGAAAAAAAAAATCAGTTGCTCATGGTTAGCCTGAGCTAATATAATAACAGTGACAATTTTACCTAAATTAATCTGTCTATTCAGTGCCATACCAATCAAACTACCAAAAATTATTTTACCGAGCTGGAAAATATAATAACAAAATTCATCTGGAAGAACAAAAGGTCCATACTATCAAGGGAATTAATAGAAAAAAAATGCTAGGAAAGGTGGCCTAGCCATACCACATATTAAACTGTATTATAAAGCTGCAATCATCAAAACTACTTGGTACTGGCTAAGAAACAGAGCACTGGATCAGTGGAATAGGTTAGGTGCACAAGCCACAGTAGTCAGTGACTATAGCCATCTACTCTTTAATAAACCCAAAGAATCTAGCTTCTGAGTTAAGAATTCGCTGTTTCACAAAAACTTCTGGTAAAATTGGAAAATGGTAGGGCAGAAACTGGGTATTGACCAATGTCTTACACTGTATATCAAAATAAAGTAAAAAATGGGTTAATTATTAAGAGTAAAGGCTGAAATTATAGGCATGATGGGAGAGAAAGGAATAGTATCCCTGTCAGATTTTTGGGGAAAGAAATAATTCATGACCCAACAAGAGATAGAGAACATTACAAAATGCAAAATGGATAATTTTCATTATGTTAAATTGAAAAGTTATTGTATAAAGACAGCCAATGCAACAACGATTAGGAGGGAAGCAGATATTTGGGGAAAAATCTTTACAACCGTTGTCTTTAATAAAGGCTTCATCTCTAAAATATACAGGGAACTGAACCAAATTTATAGGAATACAAGTCATTCTCCAATTGAGAAATCATCAAAGGATATGAACAGGTACTTTTTAGAAGAAGAAATTAAAGATGTCTATAGTCACATAAAATGCTCTAAATAATTATTGATTAGAGAAATGCATATCAGAACAACTCTTATGTATCACATCTCTCCTGTCAGAATGACTAATATGACAAAACAGGAAAGTGATAAATGCTGGAGAGAATGTGAGAAAATTGGAACACTTTTATGATGTTATTGGAGTTGTGATCTGATCCAGCCATTCTGGAGAGCAATTTGGAGCTATCTCCAAACTTCTATAAAAGTGTGCATGCCCTTTTATGCAGCAATACCTCTTCTAGGGCTATATCCCAAAGAGATCATACAAGTGGGAAATGGACCCATTTTTACAAAAATATTTATTGCAGATCTTTTTCTGGTGGCAAAGAATTGGAAATCAAGGGTATGCCAATCAATTGGGAAATGGCTAAACAAATTGTGATATATGAATGTAATGCAATTCTACTGTGCAATATGAAATGAGGAGCAGGCAGACTTTATCATAGCATGGAAAGATTTATTTGAAGTGATGCTGAGAGAAGGGAGCAGAACCAGGAGAACATTATACATGATTACAAGCACATGGTATTTGTAAAGACTAATGTTGATAATAGACTTGTCTCCTCTCATCAATACAAGGTTCAAGGACAGCTCCAAAAGGCTCATGATGGAAAAAGCTATGCACATCCAGAGAAAGTATTATGGCATCTAAATGCAGATTGAGGCAAACTATTTGCTCTTTTTTTTTTCCTTCTCTTATGGTTTTGTTTCTCTTTTCTCATTATTCATTCCATTGGTTATAATTCTTCTTTACAACTATTATGCAAATAAATTCAATGTGAAGGTGTATGTAGAATGTACATTGGATTGGGGGGAGGATGGTGCAGAGGGAAGGAGAGAAAATTTGGAACCCAAAAACTTATGGAACTTAGTGTTGTAAACTAACATATATATGTATGTATATATATATATATGTATATATATATATATACATATATATGTTAGTTTACAACATATATATATATATATATGTATATGTAGAAATATTTCGAACCTAAATAAGTGGAAAAAACGCAGTTGCTCATGGGTATGTTGAGCTAATATAATTAAAATCACAATTCTGCCCAAGTTAATTTACTTATTCAATGCCATACCAAACAAAATATCAAAAGTTACTTTTAGAGCTAGAAAATAATAACTAAATTCATCTGGAGAAACAAAAGTTCTAGAATATCAGTAGAATAAATGAAAAAAATGCTAAGGAAGGTGGCCTCACAATACTCAATCTTCAATTGTATTATAAAGCAGCGATCATCAAAACTACTTGGTATTGGTTAAGAAACTGAGTGGTGGATCAATGGAATAGGTTATGTACCCAAGAAATAGTAGTCAATGACAATAATAATCTCCTGTTTGAGAAACCCAAAGACTCTAGGTTCTGGAATAAGAGGTCAGAGTTTGACAAAAACTGCTGGGAAAACTGGAAAACAGTATGGCAGAAGCTGGGCATAGACCAACATCTTACACTGTATACCTAAATAAATGCAAAATGAGTACATGATTTTGGTATAAAGGCTGATACTATAAGAAAATTGGAAGAGCAAGGAAGAGTTTATTTGACACATCTAAGGAGAAGTAAGGATTTATGACCAAACAGGAGATAGAGAATATTATGTAATGCAAAATGGTTAATTTTTATTATATTAAATTTTAGAAGTTTTGCAGAAAAAAAATGCAATCAATATTAGGAGGGAAGCAGAAAGTTGAGAAATAATTTTTACAACCAGTGTCTCTGATAAAGGCCTCATTTCTAAAATATATAGAGAACTGAATAAAATTTATAAGAATACAAGTCATTCCACAATTGATAAATGACAAAAGGATATGAACAGGCACTTTTCAGATGACAAAATTAAACTTATCTATAATCAAATAAAAATTTTCTAAATCACTATTGGTTAGAGAAATGCAAATCAAAACATCTCCTAGTTACCACATCCCTTCTGTCAGATTGGCTAAGATGAAAGAAAAGGAAAATGATAAATACTGGAGAGGTTGTGGGAAAACTGGAACACTCTTACAATATTGGTGGTGTTGTGAACTGATCCAACAATTCTGGAAAACAATTAGGAACTATGTCCAAAGGATTATAAAACTGTACCTGCCCTTTGACCCTGCAAGACCACTTCTAGGGCTATATCCCAAAGATATCATGCTAATTTGAACGAGGTCTCAAATGTACAAAAATATTTGTAGCAGCTCTTTTTGTGGTGATCCTAAATTAGAAATTCAGAGGATTGCCATCAATTGGGGAGTGGCTTAGAAAGTTGTGGTATATGAGGGGGGAAAGCCAAGGTGGCCACATGAAAACAGTGTCTTACTGGAGCTCTCTCACAAGTTCTGTCAGATTCCCATAAAAAAGTGAATTTGAACAGATTTGAGAGAGTTAGAAACTGTGAGCAGTCTGAGTGGGGCACATTTCCCAGCCATGAGAGTCTGAAAGGCCGAAGGAATGAATCTGTGGGCTAGGAGAGCACTCAGCATGTAGAGCTGCTCCAAAGAGCACCAAAGTGGAAGCGGCCAGCAGGGAAAGTCATGTGGGAGACAGGCTGGGAGAAAGCTGGGTGCCTAAAAGCCAGCGGGGATCCCCAGGCCTCCCCACACAGGATGGCACTCTGTGGAATTGACAAGAGGCAGCACAACACCACCCGCTGTGAGACATCAACTCCTGAGGCTTGCACAAAGGTATGAAACACGGGTTCTTGAACTTCCGGGAGAAATAATGGCCAGGTAAACAGCTCTAATACCTCTCCTCCCCATCCAGAGAATTCCTTTGAAAAAAATGCTGGAAAAGAGGAGACAGAAGTGGGGCTTCAGTGGCTGAGTAATGGGAGTACCTGAGTCCAGAGGGGCAGAGCCATGAGGGGTCAAAACCAGGAGCCCAACATTCTCTTGCTCCCCCCAGGGGAAGTGCCAGACACCATCTCAAACAACAAAGAGCTGAGACCATCGCTGAAGAGGAACAGTGTTGGAAAGCAACCCCAGTGGAAGAGACTTCAGGCAGCTAGACCCCCTCCTGTACACCTCAGGAAGCTGAAGGCTATAATTCGCAAAACCAACACTAGACTCACAATCCCCAGAATAAGAAAGCTGGGACATAGAGTCCTGAGCTCCAAAATCAGAAATTTATTGTAAAGCCAGGAAAAGGCTAACAAACATTAAGAACACACACACACACACACACACAAGGACCACAGATTCTTTTTATGGAGACAGGCATGATCAAAATACCAATTTGGAAGAGGATAACAATGACACTATACCCCAATCTGACACCTCAAAAGGTAGTATGAACTGGTCTGAAGCACAGAAAGCATTAGCAGAAGAGCTAAAGGAGGATTTTAAAAATCAAATTAGGAAGGTAAAAGAAAAAATGAAAAAAATGGAAAAAATGGAAAAAAAATCCACTGACAAAATCAAGTCCCTAAGGAATAAGATAAGTGAAATGGCTATGGAGATTCAGAATCTAAATAGAGAAAATGACACCCTGAGAGGTAAAATCAACCAAATGGAAAAAGAGACTCAACAGCAAAATGAAGAGAGTAACTCATTAAAAATTAGAGTTGAGCAAGTGGAAGCTAATGACTCTATGAGACATCAAGAAGTGTTAAAAAAATGCAAAGAATGAAAAAATAGAAAAAAAAGTGAAATATCTGATTGGAAAAACAACTGACCTGGAAAATAGATCCAGGAGAGACAATTTGAGAATTATTGGTCTACTGAAAAGCCACAATACAAAAAGAGCCTGGACAGTATCCTTGAAGAAATTATCAAAGACAACTATCCAGAGGTCCTAGAACCAGAGGGCAAAATAGTCATTGAAAGAATTCACCTCTCACCCCCTGAAACAGATCCCAAACTGAAAACTCCAAGAAATATTATAGCCAAATTTCAGAATTACAAACTCAAGGAGAAAATACTGCAAGCAGCCCAAAAGAAACAATTCAAATATAGTGGAAAAACAGTCAGGATCACACAGGATCTTTCAGCTTCCACATAAAAAGAGAGGAGAAATTGGAATATGATATTCCAAAGGGCAAACGAGCAGGGGCTACATCCAGGGATCAACTACCCAGCAAAACTAAGCATAATTTTTCAGGGAAGGAGATGGACATTCAATGAAATAACAGAATGCCAGATCTTCCTGATGAAAAGGCCAGAACTAAATGGAAAATTTGATTTCCAAATACAAAATTCAAGAGAGACGTAAAAAGATAAACAGGGGAGAAAACCCCCACAAACCTCATTAATCAATAAGGGCAAACTATTTGCATCTTTATTTAGAATTATATCATCTTTATGTATGTTTTATATGTATACATATGTGTGTCAATCTTGAGAATAGTACAGCTATTATGACAATTGAAAGGGATACACAGAGACTGTGAATGCCTGTATAAAATAACTGATATAAGGATAAAAAAAACATAATTGAGAGATGTAAAGGGAGGTAAAGAGGTAGTAAAAAAGGGTAAATTACACCAAATGAAAAGGTAGAAAAACACATTTTAGTAGAAGAAAAGAAGGAAGGGAGAAGAGCAGTATTTGATCTTTACTGTCATCTGACCTGGTTCAAGAAAGGAATAACATACCCTGATAAGTATGGAAAGTGGGAAAAAAGGGAGGGGATGGTCATAAGGGAAGGCAGAAGTAGCAAGCAGGAAATGGTAAGACAAGGGAGGGGAATAAAGAGGGAGGGTAAACTGAGGAAGGAGACAGTCAAAAGGAAAACTTTGTTGAAGAATGGAAAGGGAAAGAGACCAATAAAAATATAAACAGGGGGAAATAGGATGCAGAAAAAGACACAGACAGAAATCATAACTGTGAATTTGAATGCAATGAAATCTCCCATAAAATGGAAGCAAATAGCAGAATGGATTAAAAATCATAATCCTACAATATGCTGTTTACAAGAAACACATTTGAAACAGGGGGATACACACAGGGTAAAGGTAAAAGGCTGGAGTAAAATATATTGTGCCTCAGCTAAAGTAAAAAAGCAGATGTAACAATACTAATCTCAGACAAAGCAAAAGTAAAGATAGACTTAATTAAAAGAGATAAGGAAGGACTCTACATCCTGCTAAAAGGCACCGTAAACATTGAAGCAATATTATTGTTTAACATATATGCACCAAGTTGTATGGCATGCAAATTCTAATAGGAGAGGTTAAGAGAGTTACAGGAAGAAATAGACAGCAAAACTATAATATTGAGAGACCTCGGCCTTCCCCTTTCTGAACTTGATAAATCTAACCTCAAAATAAATAAGAAAGATGTTAAGGAAGTGAACAGAATTTTAGAAAAGGCAGATATGATAGACCTCTGGAGAAAACTAAATGGAGACAAAAAGGAATATACTTTCCTCTCAGTGGTACATGGCAGATACTCAAAAACTGACAATGTACTAGGACATAAAAACCTCACAATCCAGTGCAGAAAGGCAGAAGTAGTCAAAGCATACTTTTCAGATCATGATGCAATAAAAATTATTTATAATAAAGAACCATGGAAAAATAACCTAAAAATTAATTGGAAACTAAACAATCTAATTCTAAAGAATGAGTGGACCAAAGAACAAGTCAGAGAAACAATTAGTAACTTCATTCAAGAGAATGACAATAATGAGACAACATACCAAAACTTATGGGATGCAGGAAAAGCAGTTCTTAGGGGAAATTTTATATCTCTAAATGCTTACATGAATAAAATAGGAAAAAAGGAGATCAATGACTTGGGCATACAAATGAAAAAGCTAGAAAAAGAACAAATTGAAAATTCACAATTAAATACGAAATTAGAAATACTGAA
>CM053622.1:183481867-183493346 GCA_028646595.1 Phalanger gymnotis
GGATAAATATCTACAAAAACATAAATTGCCCAGGTTAACAGAAAAGGAAGTAAAATTTCTAAATAACCCCATCTCAGAAAAAGAAATTGAGCAAGCCATCAATTAACTCCCTAGGAAAAAATCTCCAAGGCCAGATGGTTTTACATGTGAATTCTATCAAACATTTAAAGAACGACTAATTCCTATACTTTGTAGACTATTTAGGAAAATAGGTGAAGAAGGAGTCCTACCAAATTCGTTTTATGACACTATTATGAATCTAATACCCAAACCAGGTAGAGTCAAAATAGAGAAAGAAAATTATAGACCAATTTCCCTAGTGAATATTGATGCAAAATTTTTAAATAAAATATTAGCAAAAAGACTGCAGCAACTTATCATGAGAATAATACACTGTGACCAGGTAGGATTTATTTCAGGAATGCAAGGCTGGTTCAATAGTAGGAAAATTATTAGCATAATTGACCATTTCAACAACAAAACTAGCAGAAACCATATGATTATCTCAATAGATGCAGAAAAAACTCTTTGACAAAATAAAACACCCATTCCTATTAAAAACACTAGGAAGCATAGGAATAAATGGAACCTTCCTTAAAATTATAAATACCATCTACCTAAAACCATCAACAAGCATTAAATGTAATCAGGATAAGCTCGATGCATTCCCAATAAATTTAGGGGTGAAACAAGGATGTCTATTATCCCCCTACTATTCAATTTGGTACTAGAAATGTTAGCAGTAGCAATAAGAAAAGAAAAAGAAATTGAAGGAATTTGGCAAAGAAGAAGCTAAATTATCACTTTTTGCAGATGATTTGATGATTTACTTAGAGAATCCTAGAGAATCAAGTAAAAAACTACTTGAAATAATAAACAACTTTAGCAAAGTTGCAAGATATAAAATAAACCCACATAAATCTTCAGCATTTCTATATATTACTAACAAAGCCCAACAGCAAGAGGTAGAAAGAGAAGTTCCCTTCAAAGTTACTGTAGACACTACAAAATATTTGGGAGTTTATCTGCCAAGATAAACCTGGGGCTTATATGAACACAATTATGAAACACTTTCCACGTGAATAAAGTCAGTTCTAAATATAAGGAAAAAATATCAGTTGCTCATGCTTAGGCCAAGGTAATATAATAAAAATGACAACTTTACCTAAATTAATCTCTCTCTTCAGTGCCATACCAACTGAACTACCAAAAATTATTTTACTGAGCTGGATAAAATAATAACAAAATTCAACTGGAAGAACAAGAGGTCTAGAATATCTAGGGAATTAATGAAAAGAAATGCTAGAGAAGGTGGCCAAGCCATACCAGATATTTAACTGTACTATAGAAAAGCAGTCATCAAACCAACCTGGTACTGGCTAAGAAAAAGAGTTCTGAATCAGTGGAATAAGATATGTACACAAGATGGAGAAGTCAACAACTATAGCAATCTAATCTTTGAAAAACACAAGGAGGCTAGCTTCTAGGCTAAGAATTCACTATTTCACAAAAACTGCTGGGAAAATTGGAAAATGGTAGGGCAGAAACTGCACATAGACCAATATCTTACACCATATACCAAAATAAAGTCAAAATGTGTTCATGGTTTAGGAATAAAGGCTGAAACTATAAGCAGTTTGGGAGAGCATTAATACCTATCAGACTTACCTATCGGATTTAAGGAAAAGAAAGGATTTCATAACCCAACAAGAGATAGAGAGCATTATAAAATGCAAAATGGATAATTTTGATTATGTTAAATTGAAATGTTTTTTGTACAAAAAAAGCCTATGCAGCAAAGATTAGGAGGGAAGCAGAAAATTTGGAGAAAATCTTTACAGCTAATGTCACTGATAAAAGTCTCATTTCCAAAATACACAGAGAACTGAACCAAATATGTAGGAATACAAGTCATTCCCCAATTGAGAAATGGTCAAAGGATAGGAACAGACAGTTTTCAGAGGAAGAAATTAAAGATATCTATAGACGTATGAAAAAATGCTTGAAATCACTACTGATTAGAGAAATGCAAATCAGAACAACTCTTAGATACCATATCTCTCTTCTCAGGTTTGCTAAAATAACAAAACAAGAAAATCATAAATGCTGGAGAGGATGTGGGAAAATTGGAAAATTGTTACATTGCTGGTGGAGCTGTGAACTGATCCAGCCATTTTGGAGGGCAATTTGGAACTATGCCCAAAGGGGTATAAAAATGTTCATACCCTTTGACCCAGCAGTACCACTTCTAGGGTTGTATCCCAAAGATATCACACAAGTTGGAAAAGGACCCATATGTACAAAGATATTTACAGCGTCTCTTTTGTGGTAGCTAAGAGTTGGAAATCAAAGGGATGCCCATCAATTGGGGAACTGCTGAACAAGCTGTGGTATATGAAGATAATGGAAAACTATTGTTCTATAGGAAATGGGGATGATACAGACTTCATAACAACCTGGAAAAACTTTCATGACATAATGCTGAGTGAGTGCAGCAGAGCCAGGAGAACAATATGCACAACCATAGATATTTGGATTCTGTGAGGACCAGCCCTGACAGACTTTGCTCTTTTCAGCAACACAATGTGCAAAGACAACTTCAAAGGACTCAAGATGGAGAATATTATCTACATCCAGAGAAAGAACTATGAAATATGAATTCAGATCGAGGAACACTTCATGCTTATCTTTTTCTCCCCCTTTTTTTCTCTCTTTTGTTTTTGTTTTTGGATTGTGTTTTTTTTTTTTTGGTTCTGTTTCTTCTTTCTCGTGATTCATTCCATTGGTCATAATTCTTCTCTACAACTTGACTAATGTTTAAATTAATTCAATGAGAAGTTATATGTGGAAGTTATATGAGATTCCATACCATCTTGGGGAGGGAGGGTGGGAGGGAGGGGAGAAAATCTGGAACTCAAAATTGTATATAACCATGTTCTGTAAACTAAAAAAAATGTTTTGCTGAAATCTAGTTAAACTATGTCTAGAGCATTCCCTTGACCTACTAATTTTGTAAGTGTCAATAAGAAATAATTTCAACAACTTTGAAATAAATAATTAAATTGAAACAAAAGAAAGTTGTTGAATATGAATATAATGGAATGCTATTGTAGTATAAGAAATTATGGGCAGGCAGACTTTAGAAAAACCTGGAAAGAAAGGCTTACATGAACTGATGGTGATTAAAATGAATAGAAACGAGAGAAAATTGTACTCAGTAACTGCCACAGTGTATTTTGACTAACTTTTACTGATTTAGCTTTTCTCACCAATGCAAGAATCAAAAACAACTCCAAAAGACTCATCATGGAATATACTATCTACATCCAGAGTAAGAACCAGAGTCTGAATGCAGATCCAAGCATACCATTCTCTCTCTCTCTCTCTCTCTCTCTCTCTCTCTCTCTCTCTCTCTCTCTCTTTGCTTTTTCTTTCTCATGGTTTCTCCTATTTCTTCCAATTATCCTTTACAACATGACTAATGTGAAAATATGTTTAAGAAGAATTATTAGATTGCATTCTGTCTTGGGAGGGGAGGTAGGGAAAGGAGGTGGAGAAAATATAAAACTTAAAAACTTATGGAAGTGAATGTTGAAAATTAAAATTATTTTTAAAAAGACTTTCTTGGATAACAATGTTATCAGTCACTTGATAATCTATATAGTGTATGTATCTGTTTTAACTATTGAATACTTTGTCAGGTCAATTTATTTGGTAACTCTGTATGTATCAAATATTCTAGTGTGTATCTATTATATAGAGAAAAAGAAGAAAAATCAGTGGAATCAAATAAGCAAATAAATTACTTTATTTCAGTCTTGGTCCCAGGTATTGTGGCTAGTACTTTTTTGAGACTGGAAATCTGAATTTCCTTTTGCTCAGGCTCCTAGGAGAGCCATTCTTTGTTCTAAGGCCATGGTCTAAGTAACTGGCTAGAGACAAAATAGGTTCTTTTAAAGAAATTAATTTAATCATTTATTTTTCATTTTCAACATTTGCTTTCATAGGACTTTTAGTACTAAATGTCCCCCCTCCCTCTAGTCCCCTTTCCTCAAGACAGCATGCAATTTGAAATAAGTTATACATGTACAGTCATATTAAATATATTTCAACATTAGTCATGTTGTGAATGTAAAATTAGAGCAAAAGGGAAAAATCATATGAAAGAAAAAAACAAAATGCAACAAAAGAAAGAGAAAATGGTCTGCTTTGATCTGCATTCAGACTCCATAGACCTTTCTCTGGATGTGGATAGCATTGTTCATCATGAGTCTTTTGGAATTATCTTAGAACATTGCATTGCTGAGAAAAGTTAGGTCTAACAGTCGGTCATCACACAATGTCGATGTTACTATGTACAATGTTCTGCTGGTTCTGCTCACTTTACCCAGCATCAGTTCATGCAATTTTTTCCAGGTTTTTTCTGAATTCTGCCTGTTCACCTTTCTTATGGAATGATATATTCCGTTACATTCATATACCACAATTTATTCAGCTATTCTCCAATGGATGTGCACCCTCTCAATTTCCAGTTCTTGGCCACCACAAATAAAACTGCTATAAATATTTTTATACACAATGGTCCTTTTCCATTTTTATAATCTTTGGGATATAATGCCTAGAAGATGTATTGCTGAATCAAAGGGTTTGTACAGTTTTATAGCCCTTTGGGCATATTTCCGAATTGTTCTCCAGAATGGTTGTATTAGTTCATTACTCCACCAACAATGCATTAGTGCCTCAATATTCTTTGGACCACAGCCTCCCTCAATCTGCTCTCCCTCCTATCAGCCCCCCTCCCTTTCCTTTCCTTTTTCTCCTACTACTTCCTATAGAGTAAGTTAGATTTCTATACCTAACTGATAAAGTCATCCTCTCTTTGACCCCAATCTGATGAGAGTAAGTTTCAAAAATGCTTATCTCCTTTAACATGACTAATGTAAAAATAAGTTTCATATGAATGAAGAGGTAGAGCATATATCAGATTGTGTGCCATCCTTGGGAGGGGGTAGGGGAGGGAGGGGGAAAAATTTTAAACTCAAAATCTTGTAGAATTGAATATTGTAAACAAAAAACAAATAAAAAATAAATAAAAAATATTCCCCTTCTCTCAAGACATTTATAATCTAATAAGGGAAGACAATAAACAAATGGGAGCTAAAAAACTAAGGAAAGGAGAAAGAATGACATGCATGATGAAAATGAGGGGTTGGATGTTCAGGGCACCCT
Source organism: Phalanger gymnotis (assembly GCA_028646595.1). NCBI lineage: Eukaryota > Metazoa > Chordata > Mammalia > Diprotodontia > Phalangeridae > Phalanger > Phalanger gymnotis. Next base: position 183,487,097 of record CM053622.1, read on the forward strand.
CCTCGAATGGAGACTTTAGGTATTAATGAGGAGGCAGTACCAAGGCTGATGAAAATTTGCAAGATTATGTGGCTACTGGACACATCTTTCTCCCTCCAGTATTTACCACATGGGTAACATTATAATACATTGCCCTTTTTATTTATGAAAAGGAAGCTCTATGTTCTAATATCTAAGGAAAAAAATCATTAAATAAGGATGTAGGTCAAAGGATATGAACAAATTGTTCTTATAAGGATTACAGACTATTACTAAATGCAATTTCCTAAAATTCAGAGTGGAAGGGAGGCAATCACTAAATGCAGAAAAATGCAGATGAAAACAACTCTAAGTTTTGATCTCATATTCAAGAAATTAGAAGAAGCAAGAGCAAATTGGAATAGTCAATATTGGAAGGGCTGTAAAAATATGAGCAAACTAACACATCGTTGGTGAAACTGTAAATTGGCCCAACGTTTCTGGAAAGTAATTTAGAATTATGCAAAAAAGATTGACTGGGATATCCATGCTCTTTGGCAAGGAGATCCACTGCTAGGCATATACCCCAAGGAGGCAAGTAACAAAGGGAAAGAGCCCCATATATCTCAACATCTTTAAGGCACATTTTGTGGTGGCAAGGGACAAGAAATTAAATAGATTGTCCTTTGGTTGAGGGGTTGCTGGACAAATTGTGGTATATAAAGGTAGTGAAATATTATTGTATCATAGAAAACAATATGAGGTAGACAGAGAATCATGGGGAGACTTGTATGAACTGATGCAGAGGGAGGCAGAAAGAAGACAGGAAAATGCACAACTACAGTAATGTAAATGGAATGAACAACAAAAACAAATTAATAAAAGCTCAGTGCATTGTAATTATAATGACCAAGCTGAGCCTCAAATATGAAGTATACACAGATGGTGGGGAACTATAGGTGTAACACATGATGGCTAATTTTTTGAGGGTTTTTTATTCTTTTATTATATGGTGTGGTTCTGTGGGAGAGGATTGGTGAAGAATACAGTTAGAAATGTAGATAATGTAAAAACAAATGCATTAATAAAATATATTTTAATAAAAAAATACAGATACAGTTCTCAAGAGATACAAGTATCATCTTCCCTTGTGAAGATGTAAAAAGTTTATCCTTATTGAGTAACATGTCGTTTTGTTCTTTTCTGTTTACCTTTTTATGTATCTCTTGAATCTTGTACTTGAAAATGAAATTTTCTGTTGAGCTCTGGTCTTTTCATCAGGAATGTTTGGAAGTCTCTTGTTTTACTTAATATCCATCCCCTCCCCAGAAGATTCTTCTCCATTTCACTGGGTAGTTGATTCTTGGTTGTAATCCAAGCTCCTTTGTCTTATAGAATATTGTATTCCAAAGCCCTTCAATCTTTATTGTAGAAGCTGCAAGGTTCTGCCTAATCCTGACTGTGATTCCACAATATTTACATTGTTTCTTCCTGGCATCTTTCAGTATTTTCTCTTTGACCTGATAATTTTGGAATTTAGCTAGAATACTCCTTCATGTTTTCAAATTGGGATCTCTTTCAACAGGTGATTGGTGTATTCTTTCACTATTTTACCCTCTGGTTCTTGTACCTCAGGGCAGTTTTCTTTGATGATTACTAGAAAGATGTTATCTAGGCTCTTTTTTTCGATCATGGCTTTTAGGTGGACCAATAATTCTTAGATTTTCTCTCCTGGATAGATTTTTTCAGGTCAGTTGTCTTTCCAAAGGTGCATTTTATGTTTTCATTTTTTTTTCATTCTTTTGATTTTATTTGACCCACTCTTGGTGTCTCAAAGAGCCGTTAGCTTCCACTTGCCAAGTTCTAATTTTTAACAAATCATTTTCTTCAATTACATTTTTTATCTCCTTTCTCATTTGGCCCATTTTACTTTTTAAGGATTTCTCTTCAGTGAGTTTTTGTGCCTCCTTTTCCATTTTGCCAATTCTACATTTTAGGGAGTTGTTTTCTTCTGCGTGCTTTTTTCCATTTGGCCAGTTGTATTTTTTAAGGACTTATTTTCTGCAGTCAATTTTTGTCCTTTCTTTTCCAAGGTATTGACTCTCTTTTGCATACCTCTCATTTCTTTTCCCAATTTTTCTTTTATCTCTCCTATTTGATGTTTAAAGTCCTTCTTAAACTCTTCTAAGGAGGCTTTTTGGCATTGAGACCAGTTCATATTACCCTTTGAAGTTTTTGATGTGGATATATCAACAATGTTGTCCTCTTCTGAATTTGTGCTTTGCTCTTCCCTGTTCCTTTAGTAAGAATTTATGGTCATTGTATGTTTCTGCTTTATGCCCATTGCATTTGCTTATTTCTTGGCTTTAAAGTTGTTCTCTCCTGCAGGAGCAATAGGGGCACTGACCCAAGTTTCTTGTACTGGGGACCAGTGACCTGGTCACTGGCTTTGTGTTCTGGGGACCCAGGTGCTGGCAGCTGGAGGCTATAGGTGTCTGGCAGCTTACCTCATGTTGACTTGGGGCCAGAAACATTGAAGTACTTGGGGGGAAGGGGTACAGCCAGTTTCCTTGATGATGCCTGCTAATCCAGGCTGCTTTGAAATAATGGAAGGTCTGGCTACTGGAGGATACCTGCCTGCCTGGAGTTGTGGTTCCTAGAGTCATGCTTCCTGGAGTTGAACTGAAGCATAGAGAGGTTTGGCTGCTGCAGGATGCCTGCCTGATTGATGCTTTGCCTCCTGGAGTTGTGCCGATGTACAAGGAGGTTTCACTGCTGGAGGATGCATGCCTACTGGTGCACTTGGTGGTTTTCTGAGCTGGAGTCTATCAGTTCAGCTGTCTGAGCCAGGGCACTGAAAGGATCCTGGTATTTGTGTTTGCCTTCTCCAACACCCTGGAGTCCAATATCTACCCTGGTTTGCTGTGGTGAGGTTTGCCACTGCCTTGCAGGGATGGCACATTTTCTATACTACTCTCTTTCCAACACAGCAAGAGGGACCTTTCCTGTTAACCCCCCAAGCTTCACAGACAACGAGATTGCTGCATCCTTTCTCCCAGCTCAGCTATTCCAGAGTCTTTCCTGTGGTGATGTTGTCTGGGATTTTAGAGGTAAAGAAGGGAGAGTGTGAGAGCTATTTCTTACTCTACCATGTTGGCTCCTGGAAGTCTTCTTGTTCCAATTTTCTGACATCTTTTATAACATTTACTATTTTTCTGTTTTGTCATGTTAGCCAATCTGATAGGTGTGATATGGAACATAAGAGTTGTTTTGATTTGCATTTCTCTAATCAATTTGTGATTTAGAGCATTTTTTTCATATGACTAGATAGCTTTAGTTTCTTTATCCAACAACTCTGGCAGTTCATATCATTTGACCATTTATCATTTGGGGAATGACTAGTATTCTTAAATATTCAACTCAGTTCTCTACATATTTAAGAAATGAGTCCTTTTTTTCAGAGACACCGGCTATAGAAGTGTTTCCAGCTCTCTATTTCCCTTATAATGTTGTTTATGTTGTCTTTTTGTTCAAAAACTTTTTTAAATTAATGTAACAAAATTATCCTTTTCGCACTTCATAATGCAATTGCATTTCACAAGAGAGTCTCCTGTGAAGATGACTTGTTTTGTCATAAATTCTTCCCACGTATATAGATCTGAAACGCAAACCATTCCTTGCCCTTCAAATTTGCTTATTTTTACCCTTTATGTCTAAGTCATGTACCCATTTTGACTTAATCTTGGTATGTGGTGCCTAGTTACTGCTATACTGTTTTCTAGTTTGGCCAGTAGTTTTTGTCAAATAGTGAGTTCTTATCCCAGAATCTGTTGTCTTTGGGTTTACCAAACAGTAGATTACTATAGTCATTGAATAACATGTCTTGTGTTCCTAACCTATTACACAGATCCATCACTCTATTTCTTAGTCAACATGAACTAATTTTGCTAATGGGTACTGGGCCATATTCACTTACATTTCTTTTCTTTAATTCCACTGATATTATAGAACTTTAATTCCTCTAGATGAATTTTATTAGTATTTTTTCTAGCTCTAAAAATGACTTTTTGTAGTTTGATTGGTATGACACTAAGTAAATTTATTTAGGCAAAATTTTCATTTCTATTTTATTAGCTTGGTCCACCCATGAGCAATTGATGCTTTTTTCCAAATGTTTAGATCTGACTTTATTTGAATGAAAAGTGTTTTGTAATTTGTAAGTGTAAAATTTGCAATTTGTAATTTTGTAATGTGTTCATACAGTTCCTGCATTTCTCTTGGCAGGTAGACTCATAACATTTTATATTTCTATAGTTTCTTTAAATGGAATTTATCTTTCTATCTCTTGCTGCTGTGCTTTTTTGGCAGCATATAGAAATGTCAATGATTTCTGTGGGCTTATTTTATACCCTGCTACTTTGCTAAAGTTGTTAACTTTTTGAAGAAGATCTTTTAGTTCATTCTCTAGAATTTTCTAAGTATACCGTAATATCATCTGCAAAGAGTGACAATTTTGTATCTTCTTTGCCTACGCTAATTCCTTAACTTTCTCTTTCTTCATTTATACTTAAAAATATTAAATCTAACACAATACTGAATAACAATGAGGATAATGAACATGTTTGTTTCACCTCTAATCTTATTGGATTAAGGTTCTAGCTTATACACATTACAAATAATGCTTGCTGATAGTTTTGGATACATGCTACTTAAAACTTTTTTTTTCTCTTAACCATTACTTTATTACTTAATATTTTAGTTTTTAAAATTTATTCACAAGATTTTGAGTTACAAATTTTCTCCCCGTTTCTACCCTCCCCCACTCCAAGATGGCATATATTCTGATTGTCCCATTCCCCAGTCAGCCCTACCTTCTGTCACCGCATTCCCTGCTGAACCCCCTGCCCCTTACTTTCTTTAGGGCAGGATAGATTTCTGTGCAGCATTCCCTATATATCTTATTTCTCAGATACATGCAAAAACAACTTTTTTTGAGCATCTGCTTTTAAAACTTTTAGTTCCAAATTCTCTCCCCTCTTCCCTTCCCACTCACCCTCCCTGAGAAGGCAAGCAATTCAACATAGGCTACACATGCATCATTATATAAAATATTTCCACAGTACTCATGTTGAGAAAGACTAACTATATTTCCCTCCATCCTATACTGTCCTCCTTTATTCGGTTTTCTCACTTGACCCTGTCCCTTTTCAAAAATGTTTGCTTTTTATTACCTCCTCCCCCTATCTGCCCTCCCTTCTATCATCACCCCTTTTTCTCCTTCCCCCTACTTATTGTAGGGTAAGACACCAAACTGAGTGTGTAAGTTATTCCCTCCCCAGATCAAATCTGATGAGAGCAAGATGCGCTTATTGCCCTACAACCTGCACCTTCATCCCTTCCAACAGAACTGCTTTTTCTTGCCACTTTTATGTGTGATAATTTATCCCATTCAATATCTCCACTTTTCCCTCTCTCAACATGTTCCTCTCTCATCCCTCAGTTTGGTTTTATTTTCTTAGATATAACCCTTTCATATTCAATTTACCCTGTGCCCTCTGTATGTATGTATGTGTATGTATATACATATATGTATATATGTATATGTGCGTATATGTATATATACGTGTGTATGTGTGTATGTGTGTATATAAACATGTGTATGTATATGTATAGGCATATATACATATGTTTGTGTATATATACACGTATATGTACTTGTATATGTGTATGTGTTTATATATATGTATTTGTATATGTATATGTATACGCATATGCATATGCATACGTATACTCCCTCTTAAACTACCCTAGTACTGAGAAAGGTCCCATGAATTACACACATCATCTTTCCATGTAGGAATGTAAACAAAACAATTCCACTCTAGTAAGTCCCTTATGATTTCTCTTTCTTGTTTGCCTCTTCATGCTTCTCTTGATGCTTGTATTTGGAAGTCAATGTTTCTACTCAGCTCTGGTCTTTTCACTGAGAAAGCTTGAAAGTCCTCTATTTTATTGAAAATCCATATTTTGCCTTGGAGCATGATACTCAGTTTTGCTGGGTAGGTGATTCTTGGTTTTAAACCTAGATCCATTGACCTCCAGAATATCATATTCCAAGCCCTTTGATCCCTTAATATACAAGCTGCTAGATCTAGTATTATCCTGATTGTGTTTCCACAATACTTGAATTGTTTCTTTCTGGCTCTTTGCAGTATTTTCTCCTTGACCAGGGAATTTTGGAATTTGGTGATAATATTCCTAGGAGTTTTCTTCTTGTTTTTTTTTTTTTTTT
>CM053622.1:183493846-183521521 GCA_028646595.1 Phalanger gymnotis
TTGTCTTGGAGCATTTCTCAGCACTGAGACAAGTAGGAGTCACTGATTTGTATATGATGTGATCCTGGGAATGGAGAACTTTCCCAGAGCCAGACTGGCTGAGGTCAAAGCCTTCAGGGCTCCAAAAACTGGATATAACTGAGGAGAGCTTGGCATTTGATTTTTGGGGCACACTCATGGAAGGAGTGCTGAGACTCTGGGCAAGCTGCAAACTGCCCCCCAGCTTTGAAACCCAGATGTTGGTACTGGCAACTATGAATTGTATTGGGTCTGTCTGTTTGTAATTTGTTTAAGGGCTCCTGAGAAGGTGTTGATGTTGAGACTCTGGGCAGCTGTAGCTAAGGAGCCCTCCAGCTTGTAAACCCGGATGCTGAGACTTTGTTGAACTCTGGCAACTATGTATTGGGATTTGCATTAGACAAGGTCTGTCTGTTGAAGTTTGTAACTTATTTGTAATTTGCTCTGAAGTTCAGGGTGCTGGCTTTTTCCCCTGAAATAGGTGAATGATATTTGTGTGCTGAATTAAAGTAAGCTTGCCAACCCCTTAACCTTGCTCTCCTTATTAAGGCATATCAAAAGAACCTGGGCTTTCTGGCTGTCGGGCAGCTTTCTGGGTGCTGGCTGGGGGTGGATCTGGACCCCTCACAGAAGCTGCTAGCCAGATTGTTAAAACAATAAGCTAAATAAAAACAATTAGCAAGAATATCAATTCCTTCAACAACATTTAATCCATCTGTTAACTCATCCTAAAAATAGAAATTTTGATTCAATGATTTAGCTTTGCTTCAGTCTGTTGTGCCAGGAATAATCTAATATTGTTTATAAATGTTATTTCAACCATGCCTTCAGGAATGCCAATGTCTAGCAAGTTGAGGATACTTGTCATCTAGAGTGTCATCTAGAAAACTAGGCAGTTTTCTTTGTCACCCTAATTGTCATCCATTGGCAATCATAAATCAGGCAATAATTTCTACCGTAGTAGCTATTCTTCACTGTAGCCTACTCTGTTCTTGCCTCTCCTGTCTTTTCTCACTCTACTGCCAAACCATTCACTTCACAATCATATTTTTCTCTTGGTACATAATTTCAATTTCATGGTTTCATTCCAGAAATATTGTAGGTCAGAAACTTGTTCTTTTGTGTCCATGTCATCTTGTCTTTGAATTTGCTTGTTACAAACTTCACCTAATGGCTGCCTTTTCATTGTGTCTATATCAGCTATTCTAAATATCAGCTAAAGCATTGTAAATATGGCTAACCATAAATACAGAGATGATGGATCAATGGATAATGCATAATTATATCTATGAACAACCAGCCCCAAAACAGTAAAAGGGAAATCTCACCTTCAAAACATTGGCTTTTGTGGCAATTAGCAACTAGTAATAATTAAAAAGCTCCATAACATTTTTCAAATGTGATGTGCCCTCAATTTTTTTCTCTTATTTGGTTCCAGGCATACTTCATTGCTCATCTTCATTGCCTGTCCAAGCAGGATATTTCAGTACCAGTAAAAGTCTATTCATTCACTTAGTTTCCAAAATGGATGGCAAATACCATGCTCACATAAATGTGCATTTCATTTAGGCAACCCTATAATATATCATGTCACAATGCAATCATTACTATACTGTCATTTTCAAACAACAATATTGGAAGAATTTTAATGGTGATATAAAATGCTCTTTCTCTTTGGACATTGTGCAGAACATATTTCATAGCACTGGGGAAAAAGTTTAAATGACTATATGTGTCACTTTTTATAACGAAATTGATGTGGAAACAACATATCTTGTTTCTCATTAAAATTTTTATACCTTTACTTAGATATAGTAAACATCTTCCTTTAAAAATGGCATCGTATCTTTTTTGTTCTACTTCATTTTTTGAGGAGAATAAGCAAGAGACAAAGAGCATCTTATATTTTCTATACTCTCATTCAATTTGGTAACAGTGAAGATGTAGTCTGCTGTGGAAAACCATTTGTTACAGACTTTCTGATCTTGTCTCATATCTTCTTCCAGATTATTTTATGTGTGGAGATCATTCTCATGAAGGTTATGTAGTGATGCAAAATATTCAGAAATAGAATACCTGGCAAAGCTAAGCATAATCCTGAATAAAAAAAAAATACATTTAGTGAATGGTCACACTTTCAGAATTTCATTAAAAAAAATAATTGATGGAAGATTTCACATACAAGAGCCAAGAGAAATACAAGGTACATACCAAAGACTAATTGCAAGGGACTCAGTATGTATGTAAAATGAAAATATATGTCTAAGATTGCTATTAGTAATTGGGTAGTTTGTAAGAAAGACTGGGGTAGACTTGATTATGACATAGTTTTAAAAAGTAGGATAAATTAGGAACAGCTAAAAAGATTAATTATCTTATGCAAATGAGGTGTGAGAGGAAGAACCAAAAGAGAGGAATTAGATGGAGGAGGATGGCTGTTTAGTTCTAGAAACCTACCTTCATCAAGAATGGGTTGAGAGGGAACAATACATATATATCTAGAAGAGTATAAAAGTCTTCTGAATTCAAAAATGAATACCACCCTAAGGGGATAGGAAGTGGGGAGACAATAAGGGAGGGATCTTTAGAGGAAAGAGGGAAGGGATAGGTTAAAGGGGGATATAAAAGGGTGTTTAGATTAATGGTAATGTGAGAATAAGGGAAGGATCTTTGGAAGGGGTAGGTTAAATAACAAGAGGGCAAGGAATAGGTAAAAATAAAATAGAGGAGTGAAGAGGGATAGGAAGGAAGAGATACACACAAACATAAAATGATGATTATGTTAAATATTTGTTAGGGGAAAAGGATCAGGGGCGGTCATCATGATCTGAGACAAAGTTAAAACTAAAAGATTTAATCAAAAGAGAAAAATAGGGAAACTACACTATGTCAGCCATATTTATCAACATTGTTTTATACAATTTAAAATACCTTATAAGGGGGGAATATTGCTGTGGTTTAGGAAATGACAAGTTGGTGGACTTGGAAAAATATGGAAAGATTTGGATTTATTAAGGAAGAGGTTATCCACCCTCAGAGAAACAGAGGATAAATAAATGTAATATGGTCTAACACAGATACATATGCAAGTATATGTCTATATATGACTATGATTATTGACACCTAAGAACATGCATTGTAAGTGTATGTATGCAAGGATGCATGTGTGTGTATGTATATTTTGTGCATATCTGTCTATGTTTGTGTGTATGCATATGGACATATGTGTATATAGGTATAGGTATATATCTATAGATATAGGTATATCTGTATTTAATTGTAGACTTCTTGGAGGAGGAGAAAGGAGGAAAAAGAACAAAGTAAAAAGTGCACAGCAGGGAACAAAAAGAACAATTACAGGGAAGTAAAGCAAAGATGGACAGCTCTCAAGCACAATGCATTGTTTTTATTATATAGGCTTTCTTGAAATGGAAATTTATTGCTGGATGTTTTTAATCTTCTCTTACATCCTGCTGTGCACACAGCTATGTTTTTTTTTTCTTTTGTCTTTTGTATTATTTTAGTTTTAGTATTTGTTTCATTTTTTCTTATTTTGTATTTAAAAATATTTTTTTTAAAAAATACAAATAAAAAGGGAAGTTTCTAAATATGCCCCAGGATGAAAATAATTTTGAGATCAACTAGTTTATTGGTAAATATTAAGAGGAGAGATGATTGAGAAAATTATGGTTCCATAGAGCTTGTGAGATTTTACGAAAAGAAAAAAAAAAGAAAACAAAATTAAAAAAGCAAGAAGCTTAATGTGGTAACAAAACTATGTGAGGTAGTAGAAATGCTTAAGTACTATATTAATAAGTCAGATGAGGAACTGGATAGAAAGGTAAATTGCAACTTGGGAAAAAGTTCAACAGTAAAAGCAGCAAAAACAAAAGGAATGAGCAAACATTTGTTTATGATGTGCATATTAATGTGTATTATTTTAACAAAGAGAACTGATTGTAAAAATTTCAGTGTCATCATTTACTGGAAATCAGTAAATACAGTCCAACTAATTGGGACTAGCTTAATTATAATTTTTAAAAACTATTATTAAGACATGGGATTAATGGATAAATATTAATGCAGATTAAACTTAAAAGTATGGCATGTATATTATGAACACAACCACATTACAGATGAACTTTTAAGTTGTGGTATCATTTTGAAAGACATTATGGGTAAGAGTAATAGTGTCATAGACTTGGAATTTGAACAATTTATTTCAAATCCCTGTATTATTAAAATTAATGAGAATTCAACACAAATATTAAGAGTGAGTTGAGAGTGACATTATTACTTTCTACAAAATAACTTCAGAATCAATCACCTGATTTATCAGGTAGACAAATTAATGGTTATTAGTGTCATTTCTGATTTTTAATATCTATTTGCTTTATTGGAAGAAGGATTAATGTCAAATTAATTTTCCAAGTAGTAATACATAATTCAAATGTAAACAAACACATGTCCATGAACAACCATTTTCATGTAGTGGGCAAAGGATTATTTTTCGTAAATATAAAATATGGTGGAAATTAACAAGTATTTTCAAGAATATAAACTCATAGGATTGTAGTCTACATCAGTGCAGAGATTCTGACTGGAAAAAATAACATGTTTATAAAGTATTCAAGTTATTAAAAGTGTTTTACACAAATATGTGTATGTATATGTATGTGCATATATATTTATACATGTATCTAGTTCTTGGTATGTAATAGGTGTTTCATAAATGTTTATTTAATTGAATATATATATACATATCTAATCTCAATATCTATCAATTAAAATATACAATATAGACACATGCATGCATATATGTATATATACACACAGAATAATGAAAATTCTGTGACATAGATACTATAGACAATATAACCCTCATGTTACAAATAAGCAAAGTGAGGCTAAGTGATTTTATGATATTAATATTTCTTGCTCCTTTTCCTACACCTTATCACTTCTTTTCAGTGTCCTACATTAGATGGCCATCATTCCTATCCCCTACTCTCATATACAGAGAATAAGAATGTAGGAAGGGTACCACAGAGAGGGAGAAACACAGAAGATGCTTAATGTAGAGGACAAACTTGATGGGAGAAAATCTGGCAGTCTTTCTTTCTTTAACATAGAAGATTAGGAGAATCTTTTGAGATGGAAGGGAAAGAAATTTAGACAATTCATGTATGTCATTGTTGTTTGGTTGTGTCAGTCATATCTGACTCTTCATGACCCCATTTGGGATTTTTGTGCCAAAGAGTGGTTTACCATTCACTTCTCCAGCTCATTTTACATATTAGGAAACTGAGGCAAACAGAGCAGTTCCCCAGGGTCACACAGCCAGGTTTTGAGGCTAGATGTGAATTCATGAAGTTGAGCCTTCCTGATTCCAAGTCTAGAGCTCCATCCACTATGCCACCTTGCTGCCCCCCTTATGTATGTTAGCAGTTGAAAAAGACTCATTCGCTTCCACATTAGATAAAATATAAAAAAAGAAAAAAAATATTGAACTTAAATGAGTCAACATTTAGCTAGATACTGAAACAATTTAATGATGAGACTCCTAGAATGTATGTCATAGAGTAGGAACTGAATCAAGACATGTTGAATTAAAACAAACATTGATTGGCAATTCAATGTCAACTTGCAATTATATCTCTAATGATTTAACTCAAGGCTCTTTTCTAATCTTGTAGAACAGTTTTAATCAATGACTTGGATAAAGCCACAACAACTACAAATTTCTTTTGACACAAAGTTGGGATGGATAGATAATACAGAAGATAAAATTAAGGTCTTGGCAAGTACAATTGAGGGACCACAATCCAACAAGATGAAATTTAAGAAGGTTGAATGGGTATATCTATATATTTTTAAATCAACTGCCCAAATATATGTTATAGTGATGGTTAAAAGACTTTCTGTAAAAGTCTCTGGGGCTTTAATTGGATGCTTCAAGTGAACCAGCATTGTCATGTAGCTGCCAAAAAAAGACTAATGTGAATTATGTCATATTAAAATTTAATGTCCAGAAAAAAATTGATAATTCTCTATTCTTGATGTGTATATATATATATAATATGGAAATTGAGACATATTAAAAGAACTATTACCAACACAATGTACAATGCACAAATTTGAAATCATGTCCTTGAAAATAAGATCTGTTCTTCTTGAATATGCTGGGTTGTATGAAATGAAAGTATCTACTTTTTATCAAATATATTATTAAAATACATTCCTTTTCAAATAAAACTTTAAAATGGGAAGCAAAGCTTTAAAAAATATTAAAGGTATTATTTGTGATTTTGGTAAAAAAAAGGAAATAATATTAACTGTATTTTTAAAGGTTTTGGACAATATTATTTATACCTGGAGGTGAAAATATCTCTCAATTCCTCAAAAAATATTATTTGTCCTATGAGGAAAGTCAAAGCTTTATATTATAGTATACCGTTGGCATTTATCACTCCCTAAGGCTATTTCTGCTTTCCTAGACAAAATGTTATGAAAATATTGATAGCTTTAGACCCTCTGAAAGGTTCAGATAAGGGTTACAAGGTTCATTGTGTCATCAAATTTAATCCATCTCATATATGTGCAGATTGGGTGAATAGATGTGTTACTCTACTGTGTTCTTCCATAACTTTCTTTTTAATCAATAATAAACAGATCTGTTTAGGGAAAAAAAATTAAGCCCACCACATATTAGATTCCTTTGAAATGGACAATCATACTTTCTTAGCATAATACATAATATTTGCCCTTTTAGATGACAATTTTTAATGACTCCACAGTTTGGTACAGACATCCTCATCTTTTTGTAATCAGAGGCTACTAACAATCAGGCCCAATTGGCTTCCTTTCTTTAAGAAAATTGAATGAAAAACAGTTTGTAGCAGTACTTTACTGAAAAAGAACACATAGAAAACATGAGTGCAAATATAATGTCATTAAATAAGACAGCAAATCTAAGTGGCACACATAGATATTAAGCAAACGAGATTGGTCCATAATAATAAGAAACATATTTCACATCTGTTGCACAGTACAGGGCTTTTAACAAGTAATAGGCATACCATGCTGGAAAATAGTTGCTATTCTCCATCAGTATATCATTGTCAATGGCAGGGCTGTCTCAAAAGAAGCACTTATCTCATACACTTTATTGCTTGATAGCTTGCTGATTGCTTTTACAAAGCAATAAATTGATGGCCTGATTCAGCACTGACATTAGGTTATGTTCATTCCTGGTGATTGATGCTTTGAATTAGAACTCTCACATTCTTCACTGTTTAGTAATATGAAATTCTGAGCAGGCCTGCCTCATGTCACAAATAAAATGATGTTGCAGATGCCAAATGACCTAGATTTAAACATTTAAATGTCTAACTAGCTTTTGTCTTTAATAAAGTTTTCATAATTTATGGTTTAATATTTCTACTTTCAATTAAACACTCTAGCCAAAGAATTAAGACAAAAAAAGGAAAAAAAAAAAGAAATGAAGTGTTTTGTACTTTAAATTATAGCATAACTACAGAATCAAGAAACGTTCCTAAAAGGATCTTAATTAATGTATTAGGTAAATTGAATAATTTGATTATTTTCTATAACTGCTAAGGAAACAACATATTGCAATGTTTTCCTATGGGATAAAAACATTTCAAATATCATTTGAAATAATGGTTTTATCACATGCCGTTTATAAGCAAGCAATATTAAGGGCAGGGAGGAAAATAAAACCTGAGAAACCAGAATGACAGAAAACTCAATTTTAATTTTTTTCAGCTTTAAAAAAATTGACTATGAAAAGCTTTATTAAAACATTTAGAGAATGATAACAATTCATTAGGGCTAGTAAATTCTGAGTTAAGGTTATGACTTATTTTTTCTCTTTTTTGTTAGATTCAAATAACAAGATGTTATACTAAAATATTAGCAATTTTAATAAACTTTAGAAAAAGCCACTAGTTTCCCAATTGAAAATTATAAGGGAACTAGGGCCCTTTGCTCTGATTTATCTGTTCTACTTTCTTACCTTGACAAGGTCTACTAATTCTGTATACTAGAGCCTCCTCCTAGGAGCATAGCTTTATAGATGATAAGGGCCCTCTCACTTCCACACATGGAAAACTCAGAGACAGGCATATTAAATGATTTGCCTCAAATCAAGTAGGTAGTACATAGAAGGGACAGAATTTGAACTCTGGTCATCTCAATCCAAATTCTGATTATCAGCATATTACTACATTATTTTTTCTTATGTACCTCCCAACTAAATAATTGTTTTCAATTAAGTCAACTTTTATCAGTTGATTACATACTGAAGGAATATAATTGAGGACTAAAATGGTTTTAAGCTAAGCAAAGATAATGGTAACTAGGGTAGTAAGTGCAACACTAATCTCAGATTATATGTGAATGAGATTCACAAGTCTAAATTGAATTTAAACAAGTATAATTCATCAGTGCAGAGTGATGAATATGTGTGGAAGGAGGAAACTGAAAAAATAACCAATGCATATAATTTAGATTAAAAAAAACTAAAATTTTCTAAACAAACCAGAAAAGATTCTTGTCTATTAATAACAAAGCGGCCATAACATTTTGACTTTAGGTTATGAATGATTTGGTCATGTTTTTCACTATGGACATGGAAAAGACATTAAACAGTGGTCTTAGAAAAAGAAATGGGATACAATTTAACAAGAAAACAAAGATAAATTTATACACAGAAGTTTCAAAATATTTCATAAAATAATTGTATTCATGAAAGAAGCAGAGCAGAAGATTCAGAAAGGAAAATCCCACTTTTAATTTTATTTTAATTTTAAATTCATAAATAGAATAGGAAGGCAAGTTTGTCTATCAACTTGTTCGACCAATAAATAAACATTTATTACATGAACACTATGTGCCAAGCACTGTGCTAAGGGCTGGAGATACAGAAAACCAAAATACATCCCCTGGTCTCAAAGAGCTCATGGAGCAGGCAACATAACCAACAACTATACACAAATAAGTTATCTACAGGGTGAAATAGGAAATAATTAGCAAAAAAGCAGGCACTAGACTGAACAGGACTTAGGGAAGCCTTCTTGTAAAAAGTAAAATTTTAGCAGGGACTTTGAAGGAACATAGGAAACAGAAGGAAGAGCATTCCAGGCATGGGAGACAGAAAAAAAAAATGCCATGAGCCAAGAGATTGAGTTTCTTCTTCATGGGACATCAGGGAAGCTGTTGTTATTGGGTGTAAGAGAAGGTGGTAGGGAATAAGATATAAGACGAAAAACTTAGACATGGGTTTGGCTATAAAGGGTTTTGAATACCAAAGAGGATTTTGATTTGGTCCTGATGATGATAGGGAGTCACTCATTTTTATTGAACAGGGCCAATATATTCCAGGGTGTGTTTTAAAAATCACTTTAGTAGATGAAGAGAGAGTGGATTGAAATGTGGAGAGTCTTGAGGCAGGAAACCTTGCTAGCAGGTTATTGCAACAGTTCAGATGTTAGCTGATGAGAACCTGTACCAGAATCAATAACAGAGGAGAGAAAAGGACATATTTGGGAAATGTTACCAAGGTTGATTGCAAAGATGTTGCAATCTATAGGCTTTGGCAACTGACTAGAGATAATGTATGAGAGATAGTGAGGCATTAAGGAAGATTCCTAGATTGTGAATAGTAGAGACTAGGAAGGTGGTGTTTCCTTCTCCAGTAAATAGGGAGGTAGGAAGCAGTCTCCGAGGACTTGGGGGGAGAGATACATGAATTCCATTTTGTTCATGTTGATTTTAAGATCACTACTGGACATACGGTCTGAAAGACAGATGGAGATAAGGACCTGGAGGTCAGTGGTGTATCTGGATCAGGAGAGATGAATTTAAGAATCATCAGCCTATGCGAGCTGATCAAAACAGCTTAATTAGATCTAAATCTTAACTTCATATACTGAGAGCTTAGAAAATGAAATATTTCCACTTAATTTAAGAGCTCTATTAGAAAGTTCCTAAATATAAAAAGGTATGATAAATAGTCAATGTCCAGTAAACTCCATATTCTAATGAAATATTGAGTTTTTCTGAATGGTAAAACAGAATGTTTTGTGAATCTTGTAAACAAAACTCTTTAGTGATTATTCTGTAAAGAAACATGCTGCTATTTTCACTATTAGTACCAATGAGTAATAAAAGCAGAACCATTAGATATTAAAATATCCTCAGGTAAAAACACAAAATTAAGAGACTCAAGATAAAATGACTTAAAGAAAAAGCTATTTTTGTCCAGAAGACTGAGATTTCCTTTTAAGACATTTATGCAGATAGTTGTGTCAGAATTAAGTTCAAAGAACAGATACTTTTCACAAAGTACAATGTTAAAATAACTATCTAATCCAGGTCTACTATGTAATAAGCTTCTCTGAAGTTTATTATGTTTGAAAACATTGAGTTAGTAAAATGGGGATAAAATTATAGCAGGTAGAGTGAACAGAAAATATATTTGCATCTCTATATAAGGACTGCATTGGTGCAAGCTATTTATTTTAAAATCTGACTCATTGAAGGTCAATTGGAGAAAACGATTTTCTGCTCAGGTTTATGACAAAGAAATCAGAGGGAAATATTGTAGAAACACACAAGGAAATGTCATGAGGTATGTATTTATCATGCAGGCTGAAATACCCCACAATACAATGCATAAGGAGCTGACTTGGAGGAGACTTGAACAATACCATGACTCATAGAAGCATGGTAATTCAAGAACTGTTCATTTTCTTTCCAGTCAAGAATATAGGCTACAAAATTCATATCTCTTATCCTCCTTCCCCAAAACCACATAGCCTAGATACTATGAAGAAGTCAGAGAATATTTTTATTTGCCCTTTACATAGGAAGTTTTGTACCATGTTAGGAGCCCCGTGGCAAGAGTAGGCAGAGTTTCATTCTCACATTCATCCATTGTGATCTTGGACAATATCTAACTACGACTAAATCACTGAATTTTTCTAGCAAGAAACAAAACCCTGGAGATGTCATTAATAGTTTGGCATTTCTAGATCATGAGACAAAGTTAATTCTACCTACTTAAATGAAGTAAAGAATTTTTTTCATTAAAATTAAGACTTATAACTGTAGAAATGCAAACTCTGAATGCATATTAAAATATCCAGGATCATTGTAAGGTGGGAATTTAGAAGCACGTTGGATTGAAAATCTGACTCTCAAGTTTCCTTTGAACTTATTTGCTTAACAAGTTAAACATAAGCTTGTGTCTTTTAAGAGCAACATTATATGAAGTTTTGCTCCATTTAGGATAGTTCTAATAGAATATTTCTAAGCCTCAATAATAAAACCAACATTTCCTCATGTCACAAGTTACACAAGAGACTGTATCTTTTTTAACTGTTTTAACAATAAAATATTAAGGCATTGGTTTTATGCATATTCTACATGTGACATGACTGAATCAGGAGAAAGAGGATAAGATGTTCAGGATGATGGTATTTAAGAACAGACAAACAAGTGGCAAACACCTAACAAACAGACAAATGATAATGAAAATAGAGGTGAAATAATATACATACCAACACACATACATACATAGATATACATGTATGTGTGTATATATCTATCTATATCTATCTATCTATCTATCTATCTATCTATCTATCTATCTATCTATCTATCTATCTCTATATCTGTATGTATCTAGATAGGTATATCTATATCTATTTTTATCTCTATCTCTACACATATATATATTTACATACATATATATATATATATATATATGTATATATATATATATAGAGAGAGAGAGAGAGAGAGAGAGAGAGAGAGAGAGAATATCTTACTTTTATAAAGGATTTAATAAATATTATCTGACAAGTGTTCCAAAATAATACTAAGAAGTAAAAAGTAAAAACATAATTATGTCATTCTCTATTAAGTTGTGGATTAGCAACTAAAGCTCTGACTGGTTTTGAATAAGGCTACCCTGCTAATATGTAGTACAACTAAGATTTTAATGAAGCTAGAGTTTTTGTTTCAAGATATTCAGTACATCAAGATTCTTCCTAAATATTCAGTGTTTGGCAATGTTTCCCAAATATCACACTTATTTATTGAGTATTAAACATTTGAATGTTTATAAGTAGAAATTTGCTTAAAAATCATTGACAGTATTCACCAGCATTTTACTTGTAATCTAGATACGTTAATTATTAATGTTTCAGATCTCAACAGTGTGACCTTGGGCAAGTCACTGACCATCACTGTGCTTTGTTTATAGTATATTGTTTAGTTTGTTTTTACTTATTAAATCAGTCATGAAGACTCAATGATTTCTAAAGTTTCTTCTAGTTTTATATCTATGATCTAATGATGCTAAGAGGTCCAACACAATGGAATGAAGACCTTTATCTGTCAATGTTCCTTTGTTCAATTGCCTTTTTCAAGTACTAAGCCATATGCCTTAGTTTCAGGAACATTTCCCAGTCAGATGTTCAAGTGAGGGTAATTTAACCTCAATAAATATGATTGTTATTTTCTACTACAAAGCATAGAAAATTGAAAGACCCCATCCATTATTGTGTATATCTACATATATATTGCAATGCATAGACATGCTGGTCTAACTTAAAGAGAGAATGACAGTCTCTGAATTTTCCTTAGTGAGATTCACAAGACTGTTAATATTATCTTAATGTAGCTTTTAAATATTTAATTCACTGTTCTATTTTAATAGGAGAGCTTAATGCACATCTACTTAATCTTTTCATAGAAGAGTCTCAACATGCCAGGCAATCTGTACTATATAATAGCTTTTTGTTTCATATTTTGCAACATTACTGCCTGCAAATATATTCATAGCCATTGGTGAGATGTTGACACCAGTGATGTGAACATTCTCTTTTGCAAACAAGAGTAATGGAATATGTGTTTGTATGTGCATGTGTGATTCACATTAAGTAACTAAAGGTACGAGAAGCCCCAGTAAACAGAAAGTATTGTGCTACTACCACAAACATTAGCTACCTCTTTTTTGAAACCTTCGAATCTGATGTCATAGATGTTGCTAACATATGCAATTTGCATGGGAGACATATTGTTTTTCCTGTAATAAAGAAGTTGCAAAAGCTATTTATTTCATTCATCTATGTTTATATGCATATTAAAAGAAAGCTTTATGAAGGGATAGTCTTCTACTTCTTTTCTGAAGGAAGTTGAAAGAGAATTGACAAATTTGTATCTACATTGATCTAAAGTCCAATATTCAGATTAAAATTTACCTCCTAGCAGTAAAATAAGAATCAAGGTTGAAGTTTCCCTGTGAGTCTGTTCCACATTTAACCAAGAATAGGAGGGTTTTTTTTCATTTTATTCTTTTTTTATGTGAAGATTTTAAGGTAATGATATCGATTCCGTGCTGAGTTTTATTTAAAAATGACTTAATTAACATGGTATATTTAAATGAGAGACCAAATTTCATTTTAGTATAGCTAATAATTAAATTAAATTTATCTGTTGTTATTTTAAATATGGAGAAAATAAGGAAACATTTGTTGATTATTGATTAAGCATCTGCTATATGCTAGGCACTATCCTAAACACATTACAAATATTATTCCATTGAACCTTCACAAAAGCATTGTTAGTACGGTATTTACACCACCATTTTACAATTGAACAAACTGAGGCAAATAGAGGTTAAATGGCTTGCCCAGTATCAACCAGTAAGTATCTGAAACCCATTTTGAACTCAGGTTTTCCTAACTATACATCTAGCTCTGCACAATTGGTTGTTTCTGAAAAATAAAACTAAGGTATCTATGCTGGCAGAGAAAAGAGAATAGAAGACATTGTGCAAAAGTGAGAAAAAGTCCTACATTTACACTTTGAGGAAGAAGATTCTCATATTGGCTCTGTTCCTCACAACATCTATGATTCTAGACACATCCCTTAACACCTCTGATTCTAAATTTCTTTGTCTATAAAATCAATTGATTTGCAATAAATGACCTGTATGATCTCTTTTAGTTTTAATTCTAAACTTCTATGGTCCTATGAATTTGAATTACATGCATATTCTATTAAAATGAATTTTAAAAGCATTATTTGCCAATGTACTTATAGGTTTTTGGGAAGCTTCCTTCTGAATTTCAGGTGAAACTACACACACACACACACACACACACACACACACACATACACACACAAAGACACATACATACATGCACATATACATATACATATATATATGCATATATATATATAGAGAGAGAGAGAGAGAGAGAGAGAGAGAGAGAGACTCTTCTCCCCTATAGCAATTTGAGTTTCTTGAAATCAAGAATTTTCTCAATTTTCTACTTATATACTTAGTGCTTACCATAATACTTAGGCATTGCATTAGATTTAATGGCACCCCCATTAAAACAAAACATAATTTTCCTGATGCTATGTCATATGACAGTATCTAATATTGCTTAAATTTATATTCAAACTGCTTTAAAATTAATAGTCAGTAAGTCAGTCTTAAACGTGTTAAATGAATGAGTGAAAGAACAGATAGATAAATGGCTTAAATTCAGTTATTAAGTTTCATAAAGTACCTTGCTATTATCTCCTAAAGAAAGTTTCTTTATAATAAAATTGAGCTGTGAATCAAAATTTTGGAATAACTAAGTGACCTGGGACAAATCATTTATTCTTTCTGAGATAGAGTTGTTATTGTTTTCTTTTACTCTTTAACATAGCTATAGTCATAATATAATCTGTCTCATTGTGATTCGTGATGGTCAAATGAGAATGAATATAAAAATACTCTAACATATAAAACACTATATGAAGGTTGGCATGATAATTATACTGGTTAATCTGAAAGACTCCTTAACCTTCTCATTGTGGCACAGAAATTGTTCTCTAAAGAGACAGAACAATGTTTTACACATACTAAGTGCTTAACAATTGTTTTAAATGTTTTCTATATATCTAGAATGATTTTTGTTTATAGGCCTAACATCTGAGAACCATCTAGCCTATGTAGAAGAAGACTCATCAACACATACTTTGCCAAAAAGTGTATATATATATATATATATACACATACATACATACATAGAGCATAGACATAGACATAGACATAGACAGACATAGACATAGACATACATAATTTGCATTCAAGTAGTGGTGGTAGTAGTAGTAGTAGTAGCAGTAGTAGTAGTAGCAGTAGTAGCAGCAGCAGCATTAGTGTTGGTGGTGGTAGTGGTACTTGTATTAGAAGCGGTGATAGTGGTAGTAATAATGATAATAATAGCTCACTTTGATATTGTAATATATAAATATATACATACATATATACATATACATATATATATATAGATATATTATGAGATACTTCCCTTATAACTGCTTCACGCAGTGTCTATTTTAACTCCCATTTTAATGATGCAGAAACTGAAGTAAGGAGAGGTAAAGCAAATTGTCTAATTCCATAGGTCAAAGGCAAGATTTGAACCCAGATTTTTCTGGGTCCAAGTTCATTTTCCTACTGAACCTATGCTATAACATTGTTAAAGAAATTAAAAATGTCTGCCAAGCCCTTCCAGGGCTACAATTTGCATTGTTGGTTGAATTGATGTGCATAGAGATTAATTCATGATTTTTGAACTATTTCAGGAATTTTTGACATTCTCATCCTTATTCTTGTTACTGAATGAAATCCAGATTGTTCATTTATACATTCAAGCTGACAACTTCACAACCTAATGTTATCTCAGAACTAAAAATTCACCTGTCAGAACGATGTCTTCCTTCTTTTCTACCATCACCAATACTCCCATCATCTTACTTTTGACCATGCATTTCCTTTCACATGCAGTTCCCTCTCTTATACAAAAGCTTGCAATTTCAAGGTTGTTCTTCATTCCTAGCATTGTCGAGCAAACCCAGACCTTACCCTTCTTGATTAACTTACTTTTGCACTGTTCATATACACCTTACATCTTCTTATTTGAATATATCCAAATAGACATTTAATGATGTATTTTACTGGTCTCTGTTTCATGTGTAAAGATTTTTTTTCTTTCTCTTCCTCCAAAAAAACTTTACTTTTTTAGAGGACGGCTATATTGTTTTGACATCAACAATTCTATATATATTTAGATATGTGAGGATTAAATTTTTAAGCTACTTATGAAATTCAATTATGGCTTTATCATAAAACCTATCCTGTTATTTAAGAATAAATAATATAGTTAGACAGGAAAACTAAACAAAACTGCAATAAAATGAAGAAAATGATTTTAAATATATTTAGTTAGTTTCAATCCTCTTTTGAATTTCTACAAATTGATTATGTGCCCTCGGAATTTCAATTAATCAGTTGGTGCATCATTTTCCCATCTGAAGAGCTGATTATTTTATACTTCTATCCAGTAAATTATTAATTTCTGCATAGACCTAATGAAAAGAGTTAATGCATGAAGCAGAGAATAAAAAATGTTATCTGAAGACAAAGCATCCTCATTAGTTATTTTGCCCATCTCAGACAGATTCTTTTCCATCATTGGCAGCACAAATAAAACAACAGCAAGGGGGACACACCATTTCTTCTGCCTGGTAGCTTGGATGAGAGCCTTAGTTATTTGTTTTTATTCTCATAAAGCTTGGTAGTCACATCAATTTTTTTTGGATGAGATAGAAAACACCAGCAGGAATAAATACATTTTGTAAATGATTGCCAGGAGTTTTTCTCCCTTTTCTGTTTAGCCTAAATGTTTTATCAGAATGTAGGAAAGAAGAGGCATAGTGAGGGTTAATTTTTTTCAAAATAAGTATTTCTTTGAGGTAAGATAAGACTTGGGTTTAAAAGATCATGATATCTTCAGGGACTATGGAAAACAATTCAAAAACAGAGGGCTATAAGGTGTCTAATTCCCCCAACCAGTTTCTTTCTCTTACTCTGCTGAGCAGAGAGATCTGTGACTCATCTCACATTAATCAGAAGTGCATATTTTTCTTCATCATATTAAAATACTATTGATAATCAAACCTCCTGAAATGAATTAAAAGGAACTTCCCAAACTACTTCTTTCCATATGTACAAAAATATCCATCATCACAAATATTTAAATTTAAAGCATATAAAAAGAGAAATAGTATTATTTCTTCTGTCCTTAAAGCATGATAAAATAAATCAGATTATTTTTCTTCAAAAAAGCTTTAGCATTATCAGAACACATCTATTACTTTTTTTCTAACTTTTTTCCTTTAAAGAGCTTTTTAAATAAACATTTCTACATGCTCACTTTCGTAGAAGATTCTTAAAACTTTTCTGCATGTAGACAAAATATAATAAGTGAAATTTATCCTCTTCAGCAAGAACATAGTAAGAGGGGAAAAAAAGCAGCATACCAGATAGTGCAATGGAAGCATTCCCCTTTCTTCTTAATATATCTGCTCTAAATGTATTTATTAAACTGTATGTATTTTTAAAGCAATATAGGAAATATAATGAAATCTGATTAAGGATTTCTTTTCCAATTGCTTAAATCAAAGTATTTCCTTTTACTCCACTAAGACATTAGCAAGAGTGCACCACATTCTGCTGAATAAAACCTGTGCTTTCAACTGCTAACTACTTGGTGGTGATTAATGCTTTCCAAAATTATGAACTTTAGCTCTCGTAACAGTCATTTATCCATAGGCTCGTTCTTCAACCTGAGCCTTCATGCACTTACCCTTAGGCATGTGATGAAAAGCAGAACTAAAAAAAAAAATGAAAATCTACCTCCTTAAGTTGACAAGGAATTCAGAGCAACTAAAAGATGGGATATTGTCCAGAACATTATTTCGTGTGTGTGCAAGTGATCTCAGCTAGAGTTTAAACTAATGACTGTGCCAAAGATACAGAAAGAGAAGAAACAGAGGAGTAAGGAGTGGTCCTAATATAGTATATTTAAGTTTCTTTTTTTCATTAAAGACTCTCTGCTTCATAATATCTGTTGTCAGTCTAATACAAAATATAGGGTATACAGGGTAAAATAGAGTGGGAGAGAGAGGAGAGAGAGAGTGAGAATTCTCTATGATGAATAAGCAAAAGTGATTTTAAGACAAAACAATTGAGAGAATTTATACTAAAACTGGAGGGATCATTTCAATATAAAAAAAAAAACATTTATCAAAATACTTACAATATAGAAGGCAGTGGAAATCCTCCCCCTCCCAAAACCAAAACAAAACAAAACATACATTACCAATCCTTACATTCAAAAAGCTTTTAAACCAATGTGCTCGAAACATTTTAGAAATTATCAGAGGCTCTTTTAGAAAACAAGTAATGTTTATAATACTGTTCATAAGAAACGGGGGAAATTGTATATTTTTTAAAAAAATTCTATTCAACTGTAAAATGTTTAATCATTCTAAATAATGTTTAGTCTTTGTTTTCATGAACTTATCAACTGACTTTTGTTACAGTGAAGTTATAACCCTCTGGGTACTGACCACACATGTCAAATCTGGTTTATTTTTTTTAATGATAAAGTAAAATAATATTCCAGCTCTCATGTCATCTATATATTTTGGCACAAATAATTAAGGCGATTCATATTGCAGTCTCACTGCATAGTTATAAATCATAATTAAAAAGTAAATGATGTAGAAAGCATTTGAAAAATTCTACTTTGAAAATGAATAGTATACTCATATCAATATTCATAAAACTTAATAATCGGACATTTTAAATGCATTAAATATGACATGTGTCTGTTTAGTGAGCCTTGAATGATCAGGCACAGAAATATATATATATACATATACATATATATATACATATACATATACATATGTATATATACATATATATATATATAAAAATTACAATTAATACAGGAAAAAAAGAATTGATATCATATAATAAAACAAATCCTGTTTAAAGATTCTTGTTTAACTTCAAAAAAATTAATTTAAAATACTCAGTTCCACAAGTTTTTGTGTTCCAAATTTTCTCCCCCTCCCTCTCCTCACCTCTCACCCCCTCAAGAAGGCGTGTAATCTGATATATGTTCTAAATGTATCTTCGCATTAAACTTATTTCACAATAATCAAGTTGTAAATGAGAATTATAAGGAATGGAATGAGCCATGAGAAAGAAGAAATAAAACTAAAAAAGAAAAAAAAAGATCAAATAATTTGGCTCAATCTGCATTCAAAATGCATAGTTCTTTCTCTGCATGTAGATAGCTTTTTCCATTATGAGTCTTTTGGAGCTGACTTAGAACGTTGCATTGCTGAGAAGAGCCAAGACTATCAACTGAGAATTAGTGGTGTAAGGTGGAGAGAGTATTGCATTTAGAAAAAAAAGGACCTGAATTTGAATCCTGTCATTACTATTTATTACCTATATAAACTTAAAGAAGCCAATTAGTTTCTCTGGACTTAAATATCTTAAACACTAAAACAAGACAGGGTAGCTTATCTTTAAGACATATTTCATATTTTAATTTGTGGTCTTACTAAATAATATAATAAACACTATAATATAAAATGACATATTAACTAACATTGAAAACAATTGAAAAGCCAGAGTGCATATCATACTATTGTGCCTACCTTAGAGGATTGTTGAGGATGAAATAAGATGATATATGTCAAAACTTATGAATAACTTAATAAATGCCAGTAATTACTATTGTTCTCTGTTTGACTTCTAACATCAAAATCTGGTTCAAAATTTTGTCTTTTTTTCAGATGTGAGACTATACTCCACCATTACATCCCTATGTAATACTAAGCAGGTCAAGCCTACTCACCGAGTTACATTAAAATCCTTTGCAATGGGAATGGTTTGATGTTAGTGGTTCCAAAATTTAATGGCTTGATTACAATTGTAATATTCTATATTTTATAGTCCCTCCCTGATTTAATGTTTTATACTTAAAGTTGACAAAAGTCTCCAATATTTGATAAATATCTAATGTTTATTCTTTGAAGGTCCCCCTCAGTCCTCTAGTATAAAGAGCGGGTAGTGCTAAGAATGGGGAAAGGAGTGAAGACCTTAGAAAAACCCATTTGGTCCAACAATAAAATATTACTTTTCCAACTTGTTATATTTCTTATTTCTTCTCTTCTTCTCATAACTTTTCTATTAATATTATTTTTTTAATCCTTATAAATACATTTTGCCTCATTGGAAAGTAAATGATTCCCCATTTTAAAAACTGAGGTGGAGGGTAAGAAAGGTTTACCCACTTGGAAAGGGCACAAAACAACTCTTTGCCCAAGCTAAAATAATTGTTTTTCCCCAATAACTGCCCATTCTTTTAGATTTCCAGAATGAAAATAGAAATGAGTGATTATACACACACAAACACGTGTGTATGTATGTATGTATGTATGTATGTATATGTATGTATGTATATATGAGTGTGTGTATACATACGCACACATACATATATGTATCGGTTTGTGTGTGCGTGTGTGTGTGTGTGTGTGTGTGTGTGTAATCACTTACACAAGTCCTATTCTGTCTATCCCCGGGTCTTTAGGTTTCAGTTTCTCTATACGCAAAATGAGATAGATAGATAGATAGATAGATAGATAGATAGATAGATAGATAGATAGATAGATAGATAGATAAGAGGTCTTTTGTATCATGGTTTTCTGTGGCAGTCTAGCAAAGTCTTGGAATTCCTTTTGTTTTTAAAGTTTGCAATATTGTGTTAAAAGTTTTATCACTATATTTTCCCCAGTATTCTTTTCTTTCTTTTACAGACGTACTTTCTATAAACCATAGAAAAGGGGAAAATGAAAAAAAAAGAAAATAAAAATCTGCATATCTGATTAATATAAAAAAAATCTAAAATCATCAACAGTTCACAACTCATGGACCTCCTACCTCTTCAGAGGCATAGAGGTGACATTGTGTTATCTCATATTTCTTCTTTTGAGTCATTATTGCTTTTTGTAATTTTGCAACATTCAATTGATTATTTTTATTTTCCACATTTATGTTGTTTTAGACATTATGAATGATTTTATTGAATCTGCTAACTTTACACTCTGCATCAATTCATGTAGATGTTCCTAAACTTATTTGAATTCACCATATTAATCCTTCTTTTCAGATCAATAGACCATTGCAATCATACACGATGATTATGTAGCCACTACTTAACTGAAATTGTTTCAATTAGATTTTTCAGTTGATTCTTGAGGATTCTTTAAGTATACCAGCATAACATCTGCAAAAAATCAGTTCTGTTTCTTCATTGCCACTTTTTCTTCCTTCAATTTCTTTTTCTTTTCTTATTGCTATAGCTAACATTTCTAGTACAATATTGAATAATTGTGCTGATAATGAGCATCATTACTTTATTCCTGATCCTCTTGAGAAGCTTACATTTTATTCCCATTACTGATAATGAGTACTCTTTGATTTATAAATGATACTTAAAATTTAAGAAATTATCCATTGATTCCTATGCTGTCTAGTGTTTTTATTTTTTTGTTCTTTTTTAAGCATTTATTTATTATTTTTAGTTTTTAGCATTGATTTTCATGAGAGTTTGAATTATAAATTTTCTCCCCATTTCTACCCTCACCCCACTCCAAGATGGCATATATTCCAGTTGTCCCGTTCCCCAGTCAGCCCTCCCTTCTGTCACCCCACTCTCCCCCCATCCCCTTTTCCCTTACTTTCATGTAGGACAAGATAAATTTCTATGCCCCATTGCCTGTATATCATATTTCCTAGGTGCATGCAAAAATCTTTTTTGAACATCTGTTTTTAAAACTTTGAATTCCAAATTCTCTCCCTTCTTCCCGCCCCCCCCACTAAGAAGGCAAGCAATTCCACATAGGCCACATGCATATCATTATGTAAAACCCTTCCAAAATACTCATGTTGTGAAAGAGTAACTACATTTTGCTCCTTCTTATCCTATCCCCCTTTACTCAGTTTTCTCCCTTGACCTTGTCCCTTTTAGAAAGTGTTTGTTTTTGATTACCACCTTCCCCTATCTGCCCTCCCTTCTATTATCCCCCATTTTTTATGTTCTTCCTCTTTCTTTTCAGTGAAGTAAGACACCCAATTGAGTGTGTATTTCATTCCCTCCTCAGGTCAAATCTAATGAGAGCAAGATTCACTCATTTCCCCTCACCTGCCCACTCTTCGCTTCCTGCAGAACTGCTTTTTCTTGCCATTTTTATGTGAGATAATTTACCCCATTCTATCTCTCCCTTTCTCCCTCTCTCAATTTCTTCTTCTCTCATCCCTTAATTTGATTTTATCTTTTTTTATATATCATCTCTTCATATTTAACTCACCCCGTGCCCTCTGTCCATATGTGTATATATAAATATATATATATATATGTATATATGTGTGTGTGTATACATATATGTGTGTATACATATATATATATGTGTGTGTGTGTGTGTATTACCTTCAGCTACTCTAATCCTGAGTTCTCATGAATCATACACATCATCTTTCCATGTAGTAATATAAACAATACAATTTAACTTTAGTAAGTCCCTTATGATTTTCTTGTTTACCTTTTCATGCTCCTTTTGATTCTTGTGTTTGAAAGTCAAATTTTTTCATCCAGCTCTGGTCTTTTCACTGAGAAAGCTTGAAGGTCCTCTATTTTGTTGAAAATCCATATTTTACCTGGGAACATGATACTCAGTTTTGCTCGGTAGGTGATTCTTGGTTTTAATCCTACCTCCATTGACCTCCATAATATCATTCCAAGCCCTTCGATCACTTAATGTAAAAGCTGCTAGATCTTGTGTTGTTCTGATTGTGTTTCCACAATATTCGAATTGTTTCTTTCTGGCTGCTTGCAGGATTTTCTCCTTCATCTGGAAGGTCTGGAATTTGGCAACAATATATTTAGGAGTTTTCTTTTTGGGATCTTTTTCAGGAGGCAATCGGTGGATTCTTTCAATTTCTATTTTACCCTCTGGCTCTAGAATATCAGGGCAGTTCTTGATAATTTCTTGAAAGATATGTTGGCTCTTTTTTTAATCATGTCTTTTGGGTAGTCCAGTAATTTTTAATATATTTTCCAGGTCATTGGTTTTTACAATGAGATATTTCACGTTGTCTTCCATTTTTTTCATTCTTTTCATTTTGTTTTATAATATCTTGATTTCTCATAGAGTCACAAAAATGTGGAATGCTTCATGAATTTGTGTGTCATCCTTGCAAAGGGGCCATACTATTCTTCTCTGTGTTGCTACAATTTTAGTATATATGCTGCCAAATCAAGCACAAAATTGACATTTTTATTACATTAGCTAGGCCTAACCACAAGCAACTGATGTTATTCCATTTAATTAGATCTGACTTTATTTATGTGAGAAGTGTTTCATAATTGCATTCAAATAGGCCCTGGGTTTGTCTTGGCAAGTAGACTACCAAACATTTTATAGTGTTTACAGTAACTTTAAATGGAATTTCTCTTTCTATCTCTTGCTGTTGTGCTTTGTTAGTAATATATAGGAATGCTGAGCATTTGTGTATGTTTATTTTATATCCTGAAACTTTGCTAAAGTTTATTATTTCAAGCAGTTTTTTACTTGAATCTCTAGGATTCTCTAAGTAAATCATTATATCATCTGCAAACAGTGAGAATTTAGTTTTTTCTTTGCCCATTTTAATTTCTTCATTTTTTTTCTTCTCTTAATGCTAAAGCTAAAATTTCTAGCATCAAATTGAATAATAGGGGTGATAATGAACTTGCTTGTTTCACCCCAGATCTTATTGGAAAGGCATCTATCTTATCCCCATTACATATAATACTTACTGATGGTTTTAGGTAGATGCTATTTATAATTTTAAGGAAGACTTCATTTATTCTTATGCTTTCCAGTGTTTTTAATAGGAATGGGTGTTGTATATTGTCAAAAGCTTTTTTCTGCATCTATTAAGATAATTATAAGGTTTTTGCTAGGTTTGTGGTTGATGCAATCAATTATGCTGATAGTTTTGCTAATATTGAATCAGCCTTCCATTCTAGGAATAAATCCTACCTGGATAGAGTGTCTAATTCTCCTAATAAGTTGCTGCAATCTTTTTGCTTATATTTTATTTAAAATTTTGTATCAATATGCATTAGATAATTTGATCTATAATTTTCTTTCTCTGTTTTGACTCTTCCTGGTTTAGGTATTAGTAACTTATTTGAGTCATAAAAAGAATTTGGTAATACTCTTTCTTCATCTATATTCCCAAATAGACTATAAAGTATGTGAATTAATTGTTCTGTAAAAATGTGATAGATTTCACATGTAAAACCATTTGGGCCTGGAGATTTTTTCCTAGGGAGTTCAGTGATGGCTTGATCAATTTATTTTCCGCAGATGGGGTTATTTCCTCTTCTGCTAACCTTGGCAAGTTTTATTTTTGTAAATGTTCATCCATTTACCTGAGGTTATCAAATTTATGGATATATAATTAGGCAAAAATAATTCCTAATTATTGTTTCAATTTCCTTTTCATTTGAGGTGAATTCACCCTTTTCATTTTTAATGCTGGTAATTTGCTTTTTTTTCTTTCTTTTATTTAATCAAATTGACCAAGAGTTTATCAATTTTATTTTTTTCATAAAACCAGCTCTTAGCCTTATTTATTAGTTCAATAGTGTTTTTTTTATTTCAATTTTATTAATCTCTCCTTTATTTTCAGAATTTCTAATTTAGTATCTAATTGGGGATTTTCAATTTCTTCTTTTTCTAATTTTCTTTTCAGTTAATTTCCATTTCATGGATCTCTTTTTTATCTATTTTATTCATGTAAGCATTTAGAAATATAAAATTTCCCCAAGGACTGCTTTTGCTGCATCCCATAAGTTTTGGTATGTTGTCTCATTATTGTCATGCTCTTGAATGAATTTATTAATTGTTTCTCTGATTTGTTCTTTGGCCCACTCATTCTTTAGAATTAGATTATTTAGTTTCCAATTAATTTTTAGTTTATTTTTCCCTGGTCCTTTATTGCAAAAATTTTTTATTGTATCATGATCTTAAAAGGATGCATTGACTATTTCAGCCTTTCTGACTGGGTTGTGAGGTTTTTATGCTCTAGTGCATGGTCAGTTTTTGATTATGTGCCATATACCTCTGAGAAAAAAAAAAAGTGTATTCCTTTCTATCCCCATTCAGTTTTCTCCAGTGGTCTATAACATCTAACTTTTCTAAAATTCTATTCACCTCCTTAACTTCTTTCTTGATTATTTTGAAGTTAGATTTATCAAGTCCAGAGAGGGGTAGGTTGAGGTCCCCCAAAAGTATGGTTTTGCTGGCTATTTCTTCCTGTAACTCCCTTAACTTCTCCTCTAAGAATGTTCATGCTATACCAGTTGGTGCATATATGTTAAATAATGATATTGCTTCATTGTGTATGGTGCCTCTTTGCAGGATGTAGTGTCCTCCCTTATCTCTTTTAATTAGATCTATCTTTCCTTTTGCCTTGTCTGAGATTAGGATTGCTGCTGTTTTTTTTTTTTTTTACTTTAGCTGAAGCACAATATATTCTACTCCATCCTTTTACTTTGACCTTGTGTGTATCCCCCATTTTCAAATGTGTTTCTTGTATACAACATATTGTAGGATTATGTTTTTTTTAATTCATACTACTATCTACCTCTGTTTTATGGGACAGTTCATCCCATTCACATCCACAGTAATGATTACAAGCTGTGCCTTTTTCTCCATTCCTTTGCCCCCCACCATATGCTTTTATTTATCCTTCCCTCCTTCTGATCCTCAAAAGAGTTTTGCTTTTGACTGTCACCTTCCTCAATTTACCCTCCCTCTTCATTTCCCTCCCTTATCTTACCATTTCCCCCTTTCTACTTCTTCCTTCCTTACTGACCACCACCCTTTTCTTTCCCCTTTCCCCTCCTGCTGCCTGTAGCATAGATTTGATTTCTATACTTTTCAGAGTATGTTATTCTCTTCTTGAACCAAATCCTATGAGAGTAAATCTCATATATTACTCTTCTCCCTCCTGTCTTTGCCTCTACTATAATGTATTTTTGTGCCTCTTCATTTGATGTGATTTACCCTTTCCTCCTTACGTCTTCTCC
Organism: Phalanger gymnotis; assembly: GCA_028646595.1. Lineage (NCBI taxonomy): Eukaryota > Metazoa > Chordata > Mammalia > Diprotodontia > Phalangeridae > Phalanger > Phalanger gymnotis. The sequence goes on from CM053622.1 coordinate 183,519,964, forward strand.
CAGAACCCTCCCTTTACATCCCTTAATTATGTTTTTTTTATCATTACAGTAGTTATTTTATACTGACATGCACAGTCTATGTGTATCCATTTTAATTGTCATAGTAACTATACTATTCTCAAGATTGACATATGTCATATACATATATAAATGTGTGTATGTATGTATATATGTACATTCACATATATATCTATATCTATATATCTATATCTATCAATATCTATAAATCTATATCTCTATAACTCTATCTCTATCTCTATCTATCTATCTAATGATACAATCCTACATAAAGATGCAAACAATTTTCCCTTATTGATTAACAAGGTTTGCGGTGGTTCTGAGTTTATATCTTGATCTTATCTGTCACCATAACACTTTTATGGTCAGATTATTTTTGTTTTTTGTTCATTTTTCCATGCTACTTCTTGATTTTTAACTTTATATTAATGTTGGGCTCAGTTCTCAGCATGGAGGATGGGGAATGGAGGAACAATTTACTAATCTTCAGGCTTTTTTCACATTGCTACTTTGAGAGACAGGGGTTTTGGAAATTTTCATTACTTCCAAAGTGCTATTATCTGGAAAGAGGAGTGTTCATTGCTCTCTTTTTCTTCATTCTGACACTCACCCAGAAAGGGCCCCAGACACCCTTTTACCAGAAATGATATTATTTTCAATATCATTGATCCCTTGGGAACAGAAATTATAATGCCCTCAGGGATCTCACTTCCTCTTGACTGAAAGTATTCTTTTCTGCCATTGAATTATGACCCAGAAATGGGTATACACAATAGAGTTGCCAAACACCTTGAGGTGCTGTATCCAGTTCTATGATAGGGGTGATTAATCTCTTTTTGAACAGTTGCCATATCACCTTAAAATCTCTGGCTTGAGAGCTCACAACGTTTCTTTTTTCTTCTGTCAATACTATCCAGTCCTAAGACTGATGTTTAACAGACATGGCTTCTGAGCCATCCTGCATCCATGTGTAAAAATTCTCTCTTTTCTATGTCCTATTTTGGGGGACTGAAAAGCTTTCTCACTCAGATACTTTGTTGCTGTTGGTGGTGGTGGTTCTGCCACCCCAAAATTCAGGTTTAGGTGTTATTTTAATGTTGTTTAGAAAGGAATGTAGCCTGCTAAGTACTTTCTCTCGTCTAGCATCATGTGTCCTCCCCAAGAAGTACCCTTTTTTTTCCTTTCTTAAACCTCTTGAAGTCAATTTCTGACATTATTTTATTAAAACTGCTCTCTCCAAAGGTTCTAATGATCTCTAAATTGAAAATCCAATTGTATTTACTTAATCCTCATTTTTCTTGACCTCTCCCCAGTCTTTGACTTTCTTGGTCATCTATTCTTTATATTCTCTCTTTCCTAGGTTTTCAGGACACCACCCTCCCCCAATTATCTTACCTATATGACCAATATTTCTTAGGGCTCTTTCTTGGATGCTAATCCATATAACACCCTTTAAACACATCAGTGTTGTGTCTTATGTGCTTTTTTTCTTTTCTTTGTAAACTACTTCACTTGGGGATCTCAGCAACATCTGTAACAG
>CM053622.1:183522021-183543325 GCA_028646595.1 Phalanger gymnotis
CCAGCCAACTTACTTGACCTTTGAGTTTTTCAGTGGTGTATGACTGCTTGTAGAGTACAGAGTTCTATGTTCCATGCTTGGGGGGATGTGCCAGCTCTGCCACACCAGCACTCCTCCTTCCCCAAGAACCTCCAACCCGGACTGGACTTAGATCTTCAGCAGGCTCTTCATTCCTGCTCTGATCTACCACTTAATTCCTCCTACCAGGTGGACCTGGGGCCAGAAGCAACTGCAGCTGTAGTTCTATAGCTGCCCCACCTCCCCTGCCCCTGGGACGGTGGCCAAACCACAAACTCTCTGTCCCCAGCAGCTTTTCCCACTGACCTTCTCTGTTGTCTTTGGTGTTTGTGGGTTGAGAAGTCTGGTAACAGCCACAGCTCACTGAATCAGGGCCCTAGAGAATGCTCCACCCAGCTCTTGCTCTGGTTGGTCCCTGCCACCCATGCTGGGTTATGCTCCGCTCTGCTCTGTTCCCAGCTCCGTGCAGGATAGACCTTACCCCAAGACCATCTAGGCTGTCCTGGGCTGGAGCCCTGCTACCATCTGCTATTTTGTGGGTTCTGCAGTTCGAGAATTGGTTTAGAGCCACTTTTATGGGTTTTTGGAGGGACTTGGTGGGGAGCTCAAGCTAGTCCTTGCTTTCCAGCCTCCATCTTGGCTCCACCCCCCTCATACCCTTAATTTCTAATTATTTGCTCCAAATTGCTATAAATATTTTTATGTGTATAGGTCCTTTTCTTTTTTATCTCTTTTGTGATATAGAAGTAGTATTGATATCACTAGGTAAAAGGGTATGCATGGTCTTATATCCCTTTGGTCATAGTTCCAAATTGCTCTTCAGAATGGTTGTCAGTTCACAACTTCACCAACAATACATTAATGTTTCACTTTTTCAACATTCCCTCCAACATTTGTCATTTACCTTTTCTGTTCTATTAGCCAATCTAATAGGTATGAAGCTGTACTTCAGAAGTGTTTTAATTTGCATTTCTCCAGTCACTAATGAGTGGGAGTATTTTTTTTTTTCATATGGCTATAGGTCACTTTTATTACTTCATCTGAAAACTGATCATGTCTTTTGATCATTTTTCAATTGGGGAATGACTTTTTTATAAATTTGACTCTATTCTCTATATGTTTAAGAAATAAGGCCTTTATCAGCGAAAATTTCTTCAATTTGCTTTTCAAAATTACTTTTCCTAATTGTATTTCCCTCCATCCTACCCCTATTTATTTTGTTTTCTCTCCTTTCATCCTGTCTCTCCTCAAAAGTGTTGGCTTCTGGCCACGCCTTCCATTAGTCTGTTCTCCCTTCTATCACCTCCCTCCTCACTCTTCTGTTGTCCTGTTCCCCTCCTACTTTACTGTATGGTAAGATAGGTTTTTATACCCGATTTCATGTGTATGTTATTCCCTCACTGAGACAATTCCGAAGAGAGTAAGGTTCACACATTGCCCGTCATATCCCCTTCTTCTTCTCCACTGAAAAAGTTTTTTTTTTTTTCTGCATCTTTTATGTGTGATATTTTACCCTACTCTACCTCTCCTTTTCTCTTTCCCCCAGTACATTCCTCCATTCCTCTGTTACAACTTAATTTCATTTTTTTAGATATCATTCCTTTGTATTCAACTCACACCTTTGCCCTCTGTCCATACATACTCCTTCTAACTACGCTGATAATGAGAAAAGCCTTAGGACTTATGAGTTAAAAAATATCATATTCCCATGTAGGGATATAAAAAGTTTAAACTTACTAAGTCCCTTATAACTTCCCCTTTCTGTTTACCTTTTTATGTTCCTCTTGAGTCTTGTATGTGAAAGACAAAATTTCTGGGTTCATGATTTAGATATAAAGGCTTTACTACACGCAATTTGGGAAACCAAGGAATAGATTACCTGCCAAGTTTATGGAGATGGGAATAATTTATGGCCAAACATGAGATACAGAGCATTAAAAATGCAAAATGGATAATTTTGATTTTATCAAATTGAAAAGATTTTGTATAAACAAATGCAATGCAACCAAGATTAGGAAGGAAGCAGAAAATTGAGAAAGAATGTTACAAACAGGGCCTCTGATAAAGGCTTCATCTTTAAAATATACAGGGAACTGAATCAAATTTATAGGAATATAAGTCATTCCTTAACTGATAAATGGTCAAAGGATATGAACAAGCAGTTTTCAGAGGAAGAAATTAAATATTTGTATAGGCATATGAAAAAATGCTCTAAATCAGTGTTGCTTAGAAAAATGCAAATGAAAACAACTCTTAGGTACTATATCTCTCCTGTCAAAGTGGCTAACATGAAAATTATAAATGCTGGAGAAGATATGGGAAAATTGGAACATTGCATTGTTGGTGTTCTGAACTGATTCAACTATTCAGAGAGCAAATTGTAATTATCTCCAAAAGGCTAAAAAATGTACATACCCTTTGACCCAGCAATATCTCTTATAAAGTTGTATCTCAAAGAGATCATGCAAGTGGTAAAAAGGAAATGTATGTACACAAATATTTAGAGCACTTTTTTTTGGTGGTGGACAAGAATTAGAAATCAAGAGAATGTTCATCAATTCTGGAATGCCTAAACAAGTTGTGATTTATGAATGTGAAGAAATACTATTGAGCTTTAAGAAATGAGGAGCAGATGGACTCCATAATAACCTGAAAAGACCTATGTGATGAGATGCTGAGCAAGGGGAGCAGAACCAGGAAAACATTATACATGATTACAGGTACACAGTACTTGTGATGGCTAACTTTGATAGCCTTGGCTTTTATCAGCAATGCAAGGTTCTAAGAGAGCTACAAAACCTCATGATAGAAAAAGCTACCCACATCCAGACAAAGAATTACAGAGTCTGGATGCATACCGAAGCAAACTATTTGCTCTATTTTTTCGTTTTTGGTTTCGTTTCTTCATTCTCATGGCTCATTTTGTTAGAATTCTTCTTTACAACTTGACAAGTGTGAAAATAAGTTTAATGCAAAGGTATGTATAGAACCTATATCACATGCCATCTTGGGGTGGGTGTGGAGAGAGACTGGGGGAGAAAATTTGGAACTCAAAAACTTGTGAAACTGAGTGTTATAAACCAAAAAATAAATAAATAAAATAAAAAAGAAAGGCAAATTTTCTATTTAGCTCTTGCATTTTCGACAAGAATACTTGAAAGTCTTCTCTCTCATCAAATATCCAATTTTCCCCTGAAGGATCATACTTAGTTTTGCTAGGTAGGTGATTTTTGTTTGTAATTTTAGCTCCTTTGCCCTGGGAATATCATATTTCATGCCCTTTGGTCTTTCACGATATAAGTTGTTAAATTTTATTTTATTCTGACTGTGGCTTCACAATACTCGAATTGTTTCTTTCTGGCTGCTTGCAATATTTTCTTCTTGAACTATGAATCTCTGGAATTTGGCTGTAATATTCCTGGCAGTTTTCATTCTGGGATCACATTCAGGAGGTAAGCAGTGTATTTTTTCAATTCCTTTTTTACTCTGTGGTTCTAGACTATCAGGGCAGTTTGCTTTGACAATTTCTTTTTTGATGCCGTAATTACATATTTTTGATTTAATACTTTTAGTGTTCAACATTGATTTCCACAAGATTTTGAGTTACCAAAATTCTCCCCATTTCTACCCTCCCTCCCATCCTAAGATGGAATAAATTCTCATTGCCCTTTTACCCAATCTCCCTTTCTTTCAATCTCCCCACTGACTCCTCCCACCCCCATCCTGTTTCCCCTTACTTTCTTGTAAGGCAAGATAGATTTATATTACCCATTGTCTGTATGCCTTATTTCTCAGTTGCATGTAAAAATAATATTTTTAAATCATATTTTAGAACACTGAGTTCCAAATTCTCTCCCTTCTTCCCTCCTGACTCCCCTCCTTAAGAAGGCAAACAATTCAACATAAGTCATACATATATCATTATGCAAATCACTTCCATAGTAGTATTGTTGTGATAGACTAACTATATTTCCCTCCATCCTATCCTGTCCACTTTATTCACTTTTCTAGCCCCTTACCCTGTCCTTTCCAAAAGTGTTTGTTTTTGACTACCTCCTCTCCCCATCAGCCTTCCCTTATATCATTCCACCTGTCTCTTATCTCCTTTCCCCCTACTTTTCTGTAAGTTAAGATTCCCAACTGAGTGTGCATGTTATTCCCTCCTCAAGCCAAATCTGATGAGAGGAGGATTCACTCATTCACTTTCACCTACCCCTTCTTCCCTTCCATTATAACAGATTTTTATTGCCCCTTTTATGTGAGATAATTTACTCCATTCTATATCTCCCTTTCTCTTTCTCCCAATATATTAATCTCTCACCTCTTAATTTGATTTTTAGATATCATCCTTTCATATTCAACTCACCCTGTCCACTCTGTCTATATGTATGCATATTCCCTTCAAGTACCCTAATACTGAGAAAGGTCTCATGAGTTATAAATATCATCTTTACATGTAAGAATGTAAACAAAACAGTTTACCTTTAGTAAGTCCCTTATGATTTCTCTTACCTGTTCACCTTTTCTTCCTTTCTTCGTTCTTGCATTTGAAAGTGAAATTTTCTATTCAGCTCTGGTCTTTTCATTGAGAAAGCTTGAAAATCTTCTGTTTTATGGAAAATCCATATTTTGCCTTGGAGCATGATAATCAGTTTTGCTGTATAGGTGATTCTTGGTTTTAATCCTAGCTCCATTGATGTCTGGAACACCATATTCCAAGCCCTTTGCTTCCTTAATGTAGAAGCTGCTAGATCTTAAGTTTTCCTGATTGCTTCCACAATACTTGAATTGTTTTCTCTGGTTTCTTGCAATATTTTCTCCTTGACCAGGGAACTCTGGAATTTGGCTACAATATTTGTAGGAGTTTCCTTTTTGGGAATTTTTTTCAAGAGCCATTTGGTGGATTCTTTCAATTTCTAATTTATTCCCTGGTTCTAGAAAACAAGGCAGTTTTCCTTGATCATTTCTTGAAAGCTGATGTCTAAGCTGTTTTATTTATCCTGGTTTTCAGGAAGTCCAATAATTTTAAAATTACCTATCCTGGATCTATTCTCCAGGTCACTAGTTTTCCTAATGAAATATTTCACATTATTTCCCATTTTTCATTCTTTTGGTTCTGTTTTATAATTTCTTGATTTCTCATGAAGTCACTGTCTTCCATTTGCTCCATTCTACTTTTTAAGACAGTATTTTCTTCTGTGGTCTTTTGGACCTCCTTTGCCATTCGCCTAATTCTGCCTTTTAAGGCATTCTTCTCCTCATTGCCTTTTTGTAGCTCTTTTGCCATTTGGATTAGTTTATTTTTGAGGGCGTTATTTTCTTCAGTATTTTTTGGTCTCTTTTAGCAAATTGTTGACTTGCTTTTCATGATTCTCTTGCATCACTCTCATTTTCTTCCCAATTTTTCCTCTAGCTCTCTCACTTAATTTTCCAAACCCTTTTGGAGCTCTTCCATGGCCTGTGACCAATTCATATTTTTCTGGGAGAATTTTGATGTAGGTTCTTTGATTAGATTTTTTTGTCTTTACTTTACAACACTCAATTCCACAAGTTTTTGAGTTCTCTCTCTTCCCTCCCTTCTCTCCTCCAAGATGGTATGGAATCTGATATATGTTCTACATATACCTTCACATTAAACTTATATCCACAATAGTAAAGTTGTAAAGAAGAATTTTGATGAATGAAATGAATCATGAGGAAGAAGAAACAAAACCAAAAAAGAGGAGGAAAAAAAGAGCAAATAGCTTGCCTCAATCTGCATTCAGACTCTAGTTCTTTCTCTGGATGTAGACAGCTCTTTCCATCATCAGTCTGTTGGAGTTGTCTTTGAAGCTTGTTTTTTATTATTATTATTATTTTTAGTTTACAACACTCAGTTCTAAGCAATTTTGAGTTCCAGGTTTTCTTCCCTCCCTCCCATCCTCCCTCCACAAGACTGCATGGAATCCTATATATCGTCCACGTATAACTTTGCATTGAATTAATTAACACACTAGTCAAGTTGTGGAGAATAATTATGACCAATGGAATGAATCATGAGAAAGAAGAAACAGAACTAAAAAAAAAATACCCCAAACCAAAAACAGATAAAAAAGTGGGGGGGGGGAAGGCAAGCATAAAGTGTGCTTCAGTCTGCATTCAAACTTAACAGTTCTTTCTCTGGATGTAGATAGTATTCTCCATCGTGAGTCCTTTGGAGTTGTCTTTGCACCTTGTATTGCTGAGAAGAGCAAAGTCTGTCAGGGTTAGGCCACACAGAATCCTTATATCTGTGGTTGTGTGTAATGTTCTCCTCGCTCTGCTTCACTCACTCAGCATTATATTCTGTAGATTTTTCCAGGTCGTTATGAAGTCTGTATTATCCCCATTTCTTATAGCACAAAAGTATTCCATTACCTTCACATACCACAGCTTGTTAAGCTATTCCCCAATTGATGGGCATCTCTTTGATTTCCAATTCTTAGCTACCACAAAAAGAGCCACTATAAATATTTTTGTACATATGGGTCCTCTTCCCACTGGTGTGATCTCTTTGGGATACAACCCTAGAAGTGGTATGGTTGGGTCAAAGAGTATGAACGTCTTTATAGCCCTTTGGGAAAACTTCCAAATTGCTCTCCAGAATGGCTGGATCAGTTCACAACTCCAACAGCAATGTAACAATGTTCCAATTTTCCCACTTACTCTCCAGCATTTATCATTTTCTTGTTTTGTCATTTTAGCCAATTTGACAGGACAGATGTGGTACCTAAGAGATGTTTTGATTTGCATTTCTCTAAGCAGTAGTTATTCCAAGCATTTTTTCATATGCATATAGATATCTTTAATTTCTTCCTCTTAAAACTGTCTGTTCATATCCTTTGACTACTTCTCAATTGGGGAATGACTTGTATTCCTATATATTTGGCTCAGTTCTCTGTATATTTTGGAAATGAGGCCTTTATCAGAGACACTACTTGTAAAGATTTTTCCCAATTTTCTGTTTCCCTCCAAATGTTTGTTGCATTGGCTTTTTTTGGACAGAAACATTTCAATTTAACATAATCAAAACTATCCATTTCACATTTTCTAATGCTCTCTATCTCTTGTTGGGTCACGAATACTTTTCTGTTCCACAAATCTGATTGGTAAACTATTCCTTGATCTCCCAAATTGCTTATAGTATCAGCCTTTATTACTAAATCATGAACACATTTCAACTTTATTTTGGTATATGGTGTAAGCCAGTTTCTGCCCTGCCATTTTCCAATATTCCCAATGGTTTTTGTGAAATAGTGAATTCTTAGCCCAGAAGCTGGCCTCTTTGGGTTTATCAAAGAGTAGATTGCTTTAGTTGTTGACTTCTACCATCTGGTATGCCTATCCTATTCCAGTCATACACGACTGTTTCTTAGCTAGTACCAGGTAGTTTTGATAACTGCTGCTCTATAGAACAGTTTAATATCTGGTATGGCTAGGCCACCTTCTCTAGCATTTCTTTTCATTAATACCCTAGATATTCTAGACCTCTTGTTCTTCCAGATGAATTTTGTTATTATTTTATCCAGCTCTGTAAAATAATTTTTGGGTTGTTCAATTAGTATGGCACTAAATAGATAGATTAATTTAGGTAAAATTGTCATTTTTACTATATTAGCTCAGCCTAACTACGAACAACTGATATTTTTTCATTTATTTAGATCTGACTTGCTTTGATTTGAAGTATTTCTGATTTGGTATTTAATTGGGGATTTTCAATGTGTTCTTTTTCTAGCTTTTTCAGTTGTATGCCGAATTCGTTGATCTCCTTTTCATCTATTTTATTCATGTAAGCATTTGGAGATATAAAACTTCCTCTAAGAACTGCTTTTGCTGCATCCCATAAGTTTTGGTATGTTGTCTCATTATTGTCATTCTCTTGAATGAAGTTATTAATTGTTTCTCTGATTTGTTCTTTGGCCCACTCATTCTTTAGACTTAGATTATTTTGTTTCTATTTAATTTTTAGCTTATTTTTCCCAGGTTCTTTATTGCAAATAATTTTTGTTGCATCATGATCTGAGAAGTAAGCTTTGACTGCTTCTGCCTTTCTGCACTGGATTGTGAGGTTTTTATGCCCTAGTACATGGTCAATTTTTGAGTATGTGCCATGTACCAATGAGAAGAAAATATATTCCTTTTTATCCCCATTTAGTTTTCTCCAGAGGTCTATCATATCTGCCTTTTCTAAAATTCTGTTTACCTCCTCAACTTCTTTCTTATTTATTTTGAGGTTAGATTTATCAAGTTCAGAAATGGGGAGGTTGAGGTCTCCCAATATTATGGTTTTACTGTCTATTTCTTCCTGTAACTCCCCTAACCTCTCCTCTAAGCATTTGTATGGTATACTACTTGGTGCATATATGTTAAACAATGGTATCACTTCATCGTTTATGGTGCACTTTAGCAGGATGTAGTGTCCTTCCTTAGCTCTTTTAAATCTATCTTTTGCTTTGTCTGAGATTAGGATTGCTACACTTGCTTTTTTTTTTTTACTTCAGCTGAAGCACAATATATTGTACTCCAGCCTTTTACCCTTACCCTGTGTGTATCCCCCTGTTTCAAATGTGTTTCTTGTAAACAGCATATTGTAGGATTAGGGTTTTTAATCCATTCTTCTATCTTCTTCCATTTTATGGGAGAGTTTATCCCATTCACATTCACAGTTATGATTTTTATCTATATCTTTTTTCTCCATCCTATGTCCCCCCATTTATGCTTTTATTTCTCCCTTTCTCCTTCTACTTCTCAACAAAGTTTTGCTTTTGCCTGTCACCTTACTCAGTTTACCCTCCCTCTTGATTTCCCTCCCTTACCTTACCATTTTCCACTTGTTACTTCTCCCTTCCCTTCTGCCACCCTCCTCCCTTTTTTCCCCCTTTCTGCTCCTACTACCTGTAGGACAAGTTAGATTTCTATAATTATCAGGGTATGTCATTCCCTTCCTGTACCAGATCAGATGACAGTAAATCTCAAATACTAATCTTCTCCCTCCCTTCTTTCCCTCTAATAAAACCTGTTTTTCTGCCTCTTCATTTGGTGTAATTTGCCCTTTTCTACTACCTCCTTACCTCTTCTCCCATAACCCTCCCTTTACATCTCTTAATTATGTTTTTTTATCCTCATATCAGTTATTTTATACAGAAATTCACAGTCTACGTGTACTCCTTTCAATTGTCATAATAGCTGTACTTTTCTCAATATTGACATATATATGTATGTGTATGCACGCATACATATATATATATCATACATATGATGATATAATCCCATATATAGATGCAAATAATTTGCCCTCGTTGATTAATAAGTTTTATGTGTTTTTTTTCCCCCTGTTTACCTTTTTATGTCTCTCTTGAGTTTTATATTTGAAGATCAAATTTTCCATTGTGTTCTGCCCTTTTCATCAGGAAGGTCTGGAATTCCCTTATTTCGTTGAATGTCCATCTCCTTGCCTGAAAAATTATGCTAAATTTTGCTGGGTAATTGATCCTTGGTTGTAGTCCCAGCTCCATTAACTTTCGGAATATCATATTTCAATTTCTCCTGTCTTTTAATGTAGAAGCTGAGAGATCCTGCATGATCCTGACTGTAGTTCCATGGTATAAGAATTGTTTCTTTTTGGCTGCTTGCAGTATTTTCTCCTTGATTTTGTAATTCTGAAATTTGGATAAAATATTTCTTGGTGTTTTCAGTTTGAGATCTCTTTCAGGGGGGTCATCAGTAGATTCTTTCAATCACTATTTTACCATATGGTTCTAGGACCTCTGGGCAGTTATCTTTGACTATTTCTTCAGAGATACTCTCAAGGCTCTTTTTAACATCGTGGATTTCTGGAAAACCAATAATTCTTAAATTGTCTCTCCTGGATCTGTTTTCCAGGTCTGTTGTTTTCCAATCAGATATTTTGTGTCTTTTTTCTATTTTTTTTTTCATTCTTCACATTTTGTTTTACTACTTCTTAATGCCTCATAGAGTCATTAGCTTCCATGTTTTCAACTCTAATTTTTAATGAGTTGCTATCTTCATTTTGCTTCTGAGCCTCCTTTTCCAATTGTTTGATTTTACCTCTCAGGGTGTAATTTTCTTTATTTAGATTCTGAATCTCTATTGCCATTTCACCAATCTTATTCTCTAAGGACTGTATTTCTTTGGTGGATTTTTTTTCCATTTTTTCCTTTACCTCCCTAATTTGGTTTTTAAAATCCTCCTTTAGCTCTTCCAGTAATGATTTTTGGACTTGAGACCAGTTCACATTCCCTTTTGAGATATCAGATGTGGGTATGGTGTCATTGCTATACTCTTCCACATTGGTATTTTGATCAGGCCTGTCTCTATGAAAAGAATCAATGGTCCTCGGGTTTTTGTGTTCTTCTTCATGTTGGTTAGTCTTTTTCTGGCTTTAAAATAAATTTCTGCTTTTGGGGCTCAGGGCTCTCTGTCACAGTTTTCTTATTCTGGGCATTGTGAGTTTAGTTACTGCCTTGTGAATTATAGCCTTCAGTTTCCTGAGGTGTGGGGGAGGGATCTGGCTGCCTGAAGTCTTTTCCCCTAGGGTTGCTCTCCAACACTCTTGCTCTTCAGCAGTGGTCTCAACTCTTTGTTGCTTAAGCTGGTGTCTGGCACTTCCCCTGGGGGAGCAAGGGTATGTCTGGGCTCCTGGTGTTGACCCCTACTGGCTATGCCCCTCTGGGACTCAGGAACTCCCACTACTCAGCCACTGAAGCCCCACTTCTGTCTCCTCTACTCCAGCATTTTTTTCTGAGGAATTCTCTGGGTCAGGGGGAGGGAATAGAACCATTTACCTGGCCATTATGTCTCCTGGAAGTTCAAGAAGACATGTTTCATACATTTGGGCTGAAAGCCTCAGGATTTCATTTCTCATGCCTGGTGGCATTGTGCCACCTCTTGTTGCTTCCACAGACTGTCATCCTGTGTTGGGAGGCCTGGGGATCTCCACTGGTTTCGGGGCACCCAGCTCCCAGGCTGTCTCCCACATTGGTTTCCCAGCTGCTTCTGCTTTGGTACTGTCTGGAACAGCTCCATAGGCCAAGAGTTCTCCAAGCCTACAGATTCATCCCAATGGCCTTTCAGACTTTCCTGGCTTTGAAATTTGCCTTACTCAGAGTGATCGAAGTTTCTATCTCTCTCAAATCTGCTCAGATTCACTTTTTTATAGGAATCTGACAGAACTTGTGAGAGAGCTCTGTTAAGATGTTGTTTTCATGCAGCCATCTTGGCTCTGCCCCCTTGAACCTTGTCTGGCTGTTTGTTTTAATCTCCTTTGTCACCAAAGAAATATTCTGTAGTCTCAGTCCTTTTGCATCGTTTGCTCATTACCCCAGCCAATTACTTGACTTTTGAGATTTTTGTCAGGGTATGACTGCTTTCAGAGTAGAGAATGCTTTGTCCCAAGCTTCATGGGTTTTGGTCTACTGTTTTCAGAGCTACTTCTATTCTGAGGTGGCATGATGCTCCTCTCCTAGCTTGTGCTCTGGTCTGTGAGTGCAATCACTTCTTTCTTCCATGTAATTATCAGGAGGGATCCTTCTCCACAGCTATCACAAAGCTCTGCCACACCACTGCTCCTCCTACCCCAAGAACTGCCAACTAGGACCACAATTGTTTCCACAATCTGGCTAGCAGCTTGTGTGGGGGTATAAGATCCACCCACATCCAGCACCCAGAAAGCTGCCAGCAGGCAGCAAAAACACAGGTTCTTTTTGATCCACCTTAATAACCAAAGCAAGGTGAAGGGGTTGGCAAGCTTACTTTAATTCAGCACACAAATATCATTCACTTAGTTCAGGGGGAAAAGCCAGCACTCTGAACTTCAGAGCAAATTACAAACAAATTACAAACATCAGCAGACAGACCCAATACAGATTCATAGTTACCAACATCTAGGTTCAGCCCGGGAGCTCAGAACAAAGGCTGGCCCAGAATCACGTGTGCCACCACTGCTAAAGCAAAGAGCTCCAAAGAAGCTGAGGACAACCTCTGGCTTTTATATCTTTGTCAGCTTCAAGGGTGAGTCACACATGAGACTCACCCACGTGACCTAAAATTGTCACAAACCCAGGTGGTCAAAGAGCTTCTGCAGTCCCAGACATGTAAACTGGGCCTTCCCTGGAGTTAGCCACACCTTGGGCCCCACCTTAGTTGCCAATCCAGACCCACATAGGTTTTACACCTAATAGGGGTTTGGGCCTGGGGCTTAGCACTTAGTAAGACTCAATGAAATACACTAAATTACTCAGCAAAAACAAAAGCCAAACTCTTCGAGGGTACTTGTTGAACTTAGTGCTAAGGAGCCCATTTTGCTTACCAACACACTCCACCCCTTGTTGTAGGATACATAATTTAATCAGCCAGGTATCCTAGAACATACATTGACCCATTATACATTATGATCCAATTACACAGGAAACCAAAACATATCATTCACAACAAAGCAAAACGTATCATTCAGTGACATTCCCAAATATTTTTTTATAATACAAACATGACCCACCTCTAGGTCCCAGCAAGATAATCTCTTCAAATCAATCATTCCCAAAATACTTGTTTACAATTCAAATGTCCACCCCTAGGTCTAAGCAAGTTAATCTCTTTAGCTAATACAAAGTGTCCAAATAAAGTATTTCTTCAGCAGCACACTGCCAGAGCCATGCCCCATTAGCTGTTAACCTAATCTATGTAGATGTGAACCTCCCAGGGTCCTAAGGGGAGGGCCAACTCAAGAACCTATGTCATTCAGACAATGCTTGATGACATCAAAAACCCTATAAGAGGAGAGGAGACAGCTTGAAGATTGATTTCTGTTGGAGCCAGAGACAGCTACAGCCACCGAAGCTGAAGATGAAGCTGAAGCAGGAGCTGCCCAGTACCAGAGCCTACCTGTGTGTGGACTGAGGAGTGCTGAGCAAGGACTTGAGGCCAGTGGGTAATCTTCTTGTTGGAGAGGTGGAGCATGGATATGATTTGGTTTAATGCCACCATGTTTTTCTGTAGCCTCCTGGTGACTCTTGTGAGGTGGACTTATTGGGCCTGGAAGCTTTTGATCAAAATATCAAATTGGGGAGGCTGGTTAGTGGGTCTGTTACTTTGGAGCTCTTTGCTTTCGCAGTGGTGGCGCACGTGACTCTGGGCCAGCCCTTGTTCTGAGCTCCCAGGCTGAACCTAGATGTTGGTAACTATGAATCTGTATTGGGTCTGTCTGTTGATGTTTGTAACTTATTTGTAATTTGCTCTGAAGTTCAGGGTGCTGGCTTTTTCCCCTGAACTAAATGAATGATATTTGTGCCCTGAATTAAAGTAAGCTTGCCAACCCCTTAACTTTGCTTTCCTTATCAAGCAGATCAAAAGAACCTGTGTTTTTGCTGCCTGCTGGCAGCTTTCTGGGTGCTGACTGTGGGTGGATCTTACACCCCCACAGAAGCTGCTAGCCAGATTGTGGAAACAACAATCCAGATCCCAACTGGGCAAAGAAATAGAACCTTGCCTCATTGCCAGCAAAGCAGTCTCTGCACTCCTGCTCTGATAAACTGCCTGATTGCCCCCACCATGTGGGCCAAGGGCTCCAGAAGCAGCTGCTCGCTGTTACTGCTCCTGCTGTCATCACCACTGCTGTGAGCCCGTGGTTCTGGCCAAACAGCACACTTCCCTCTCCCATATTCAACAGTTTTTTCTAGTAACATGCTCTGTTGTCTTTTGTGTTTGTGTGTGGAGAAGTCTGGTAACTGCCACAGCAAAGTGATTCAGGGCCATGAGGCCTGCTCTGCCTGATCTCCTGTGGCCTGTTCTGTCCTGATGCTGCCCAAGTTGGCCTGGGCTCTGGTCCCAGCATGATGCACTGGACCTTTCCCCGCAATCATCCAGGCTATCTTGGGCTGGAGAGTTGTTTCGCTCTGTTATTCCGTGGATTCTGTAGCTCTATGATGTGTTTAGTCATTTTTTACAGGTGTTTGGAGGGATTTTGGGGAGAGCTTAAGTGAGTCCCAGTTTTCAAGTCAACGTCTTGGCTCTCCCCATTTTACTTTATAAATTCATGAATGATGGTGTCTCAGCTACTTTTGTGACCATTTTTTTCAGATAGTTCAATAATTTTAAATTATCTTTCTTGGATCTGTTTTCCAGGTCAATTGTTTTTCCACTGAGATATTTTACATTATCTTCTCTTTTTTTCCCATTCTCTAGCTTTTTTTTTTTTATCGTTTCTTGCTTTATCATAAACTCATTAGCTTCTATTTGCTCCATTCTAATTTTAAAGAATTTATTTTATTCTCTGAGCATTTGCACCTCCATTGCCAATTTGCCAATTCTGCATTTTAAGGTATTCTTCTCTTCAATGGCTTTTTAGATGTTTTTCACCATTTGACCTATTCTATTTTTTAAAGGTGCTATTTTTGTCAGCATTTTTTGTATGTCTTCTTTACCATGGTGTTCACTTGTTTTTCATTTCTCTTCCCATTTTTTTTCCTTTACCTCTCTTTCTTCATTTTCAAAATCCTTTTGGAGCTCTTCCATGATCTGAGAATGATTCATATTTTTTTTCCCTTGGAGTACTAGGTAATAGGCACTTTGAGTTTATTGTCTTCTTCTGAGTGTGTGTTTTGATCTGTTTTGTCACCATAATAACTTTCAACAGTCAGACTTTTCTTTTGTCCCATTGTTTGTTCATTTTCCCAGCTTATTAATTTATTTTTAAGTTTTTGTTAAAGTAAGGCTCTGTTTCCAGGGTGGAGGACACACTGTCTCAAGCTTCAGAGTTTTTGTCTAGCTATTTACAGAGACACTGCTAAGAACCTGTAAGTATTCCGTACTTCCAAGGTGGTATGATCTAGGGAGAGGTGTTTATTGCTCTCCTGGACTGAGCTCTGGTCTGTGAGAGACCATAAGCACTCTTTTCTGCACTAGAACTGTGAGGAGAGTCCCCTCTCAGCTGTGGCTGCAAGCTTTGCCAAGCTAGTGCTCTTCCTCCCCCTGAGACTGCCACCAAGTACCTCTATCTAAGAGTTGGCAAAGCAACAGAGTCCTGTCCCAGTGCTAGCAAAATGACCCCTGTAATCACCTTCTGACCAGTTATCAGACCCCTGTACCATCTGTGGGCTGTGAGCTCCAGAAACTGCTGTTGCTGCAGCCAATATTGATTTAGTTACTCTCAAGTCCTGCCCCTGGTTTTCTGGAGCCAGGAGTGAGCTGGCACAGCCAATATGCTCCACTCACACCCAGGTGTGACAAACCTTTCCTGTTTAACCTCTAAGTTCTCTTTTGTACCTGCGGGCTGAGAGATTTGGAAAATGCCACTGTTAAGAATGATTCTGTTGCTCTGATGCCTGCTCTGGCTTTGCTTTAGTCTGGTGTAAGCTGGTGCAACCTTAGCTCCTCTCTCGCCCTGGTACAACACAACTTTTCTGATGACCTTTTGAGTTGTATTGGACAGGAAATTTGTTCCACTCTACTATTTGTGAATTCTGCTGCTCTAGAATTTGTTTAGAGTCATTTTTAATGGTATTTGAAGGAGTATTGGAGTTAGCTCAGGTGAGTTCCTGCCTGTACTCCACTATCTTTGTTCTGCCTATTACATAATTTTTTAATGATGTTTTTATTTTTGTCAGAGTTCTTCATTGTCTACTATGCTTCCATCTACTCATACTCATCATGGATTTTTCCAATACTCTCTATCATTTATCTAATATATACATATATATGTGTGTGTGTGTGTATATATATATATATATATATATATATATATATATATATATATATATATATATATATATATTGACAGGGACAATTGTTTTTCTTCTAACCAAATTATACTTGGCTTTCATATGACAGTCCTCAATGACCTTCATTATAATGTGGATTGTTTATGCTAGATGGCTTCTGAAATCTCTTCTAGTTCTGGGGCTATGATCTGAAAGAATCATAATGCATTTAAAAATTGAAGGACTCTCAGATGTATTTACTCAGCCTCACTCCCTCCTAAAAGCATAATATATACATACAGACATGTATATACATACACAAATATATATATATGTATGTGTATATATATATAAATATATATTCATATACACATGCACACACACACATATATAAATGTGGCACCAAAACCTAGATGTCACATAGTTATTTTTTTAATTTTTTTGAATAGTTAAAACACTCAGTTCCACATGGTTTTGAGTTCCGAATTTTTCCCCCTCACTCTCCGCTCCCTCTGTCCCCCTCAAGATGGCATATAATCTAATATAGGGTCTACATATATCTTCATATTAAATTTATTTACACAATTGTTGAGTTGTAAAGAAAAATATTAACCCATGGAATGAATCATGAAGAGGAAGAAAGAAAACCAAAAAAAGAAAAAAAAAAGAGAGAGCAAATAGTTTGCCTCAATCTGCATTCAGACTCTCTAATTCTTTCTCTGGATGAGGGTAACTTTTTCCATTGTAAGGCTTTTGGAGCTGTCTTAGAGCCTTGTGTTGCTGAAAAGAGGCATAGTTATCTTTTTTATATTTTTTTTAAGCATTTCAACTAATTTTTTTTTGTAGCACAAGGTGGAGGGTATTTGATTTTTTTTATTTTAATTTTTAGTCTGAAAAACATGATTCTACATATTTTGAGTTCCAGATTTTCTTCCCTCCCTCTCTACTCCCTCCCTAAAAAGGCATGGAATCTCATATAACTTCCATGTATAACTTGGCACTGAATTAATTTACACACTAGTCAAGCTGTGTGGAAGAATTATGATCAATGGAATGAATCATGACAAAAAAGAAACAGAACCAAAAAAAAAAAAAACAATCCAACAACAAATACAAAAGAGGGAAAAAAAGTGTGGGGAGAAAAAGGCGAGCGTGAAGTGTCCCTCGATCTGCAATCATACTTCAAAGTTCCTTCTCGGGATGTATGTAGCACTCTCCATAGTGAGTCCCTTGGAGCTGTCTCTGCATATTGTGTTGCTGAGAAGAGCAAAGTCTGTCAGGGTTAGTCATCACAGAATCCATATATCTGTGGTTGTGTATAATGTTCTCCTGGCTCTGCTCCACTCACTCAGCATTATGTTGTGTAGGTTCTTCCAGGTTGTTATGAAGTCCTTATCATCCCCATTTTTTATAGCAGAATAGTATTCCATTACCTTCATACACCACAGCTTGTTCAGCTATTTCCCAATTGATGGGCATCCCTTTGATTTCCAATTCTTAGCTATTACAAAAAGAGATGCTATTAATATTTTTGTACATATGGATCCTTTTCCCACTCGTGTAATCTCTTTGGGATGCAACCCGAGAGTGGTATTGCTGGGTCAAAGGGTTTGAATATTTTTATACCCCTTGGCCATATTTCCAAATTGTTCTCCAAAATGGCCAATTATATAGAAAATTGTGGAAAGAAAAAGCAAGAAAAGACAAAGTAAGGTACAGTGATGTGACAGGAGGATGGGGATGAATAAAGAGAAAGAGGACAGGAGAAGGGAGAGGAAGAAAGAGGGCAATAGAGAAGGAGGGATAGGTAAGAGAAATGAGGAGAGAAACTTAAAAGGGAGGGAAAGGGGAAAAAGAGGGTGAGAGGAAGCATGATTTAGGGAGGGGAATGGGAAGGGAGACAGTTGAGGCTGAGGAGACAGGAGAGGGAGAAGGTAAGTGAAGGAAAAGGAAAAAGGGAAAGTGGAAGAGAAAAAGAAAAAAAATCCAATTGTCTTCAAGTGAGGAGAAAGGAAAGCCCCTTTGTCTACATGACAATAAATATATTCATCTGCAATGAAAAGGATGGAATTTTGATTTCCAGCAAGAGTGACCACTATGGGCTTACACGAGACAAAAAATCTAGAAGACTGTCTGCTCCTTTGAAGAACCTAATGAATAAGCACAACTATAAAAATATCAACAAGTGAATCCCAATTATAATGGTAAGCAGAAAATCAATATTCACTTTAACAGATTCCACTACTACATTTCTTACTAAGAAAAGTAAAAGGATAAACCTCCCTAAGAAGTTGCTTATTACTTTTCTAAGAATATTTTTAGAGAAATATTTTTGCATTTTTGTTTTAAAGGTGAGTTCTAACATAGTTAAGAGTACACAGATACTACAATTTATTAAAATAATGCTTGTAGATATATAAAACAAGAGTTTCAGGAAAAGTGATGAAACTTTATTTGTTTATTTAATATTTATAGTTTTCATCATTGATTTTCACAAGTGTTTGAATTACAAATTTCTCCCCATTTCTACCCTCCCCCCTGCTCCAAGATGGCATAAATTTTGATTACTCCATTCCCTTCCCTTCTGTCACTCACTCCACCCATCCCCTTTTCCCTTACTTTCTTGTAGAGTAAGATAGATTTCTCTGCCCCATTGCTTGTATATCTTATTTCCTAGGTGCATGCAAAAACTTTTTATATCATTTTATGGTTTTTATTTATTTTCTCTCTTGATCCTGTCCCTTTTCAAAAAAGTTTGCTTTTGATTACCTCCTTCCCCAATCTGCCCTCCCTTCTATTGCCCCTCCTTTTTTATCTCCTTCCTCCTTCTTTCCCGTGGAGTAAGGTACCCACTTGGGTGTGTATGTTATTCCCTCCACAGGTCAAATCTGATGAGAACAAGATTCACTCATTCCCCCTAACCTGCCCCTCTTCCTTTCCAACAAACTGCTTTATCTTGCCACTTTTATGTGAGATAATTTACCCCATTCTCTCTCTCCCCTTCTCTCTCTCTCAATATATTCCTCTCTCATCCCTTAATTTGATTTTATTTTTTTTTAGATATCATTCCTTCATATTCAACTCACTCTGTGCCCTCTGCCTGTCTGTCTATCTATCTATCTATCTATCTATCTATCTATCTATCTATCTATCTATCTATCTATATTTGTGTGTGTGCACGTGCTTGTGCACGTGCGTGTGTGTGTGTGTGTGTGTGTATGTATGCATGTATATTCCCTTCAGCTATGCTAATACTGAGGTCTCATGTATTATACACATCTTTTTTCCATGTATGAATGTAAACAAAACAGTTCAAATTTAGTAAGAATTCTTTAATAAGATTTTTTTTCCTTGCACAAAATATACCCAAATTCAATAATAAAATTTTAATCATATTCAGGATGCAAGTAAGCCTTTATCTTTGATAGGAAATGGAAGGGAATAGAAAATTGTGGAAAGAAAAAGTCCAAAGTCTGTGTCTGAATCTGAGTCTGTTTTAGCTGCCTGGCCATGTTCCCAGCCAACTACTTTACCCTCATGTTTTTCATTGGGGTACCAACTCCTTGTAGAGTATAGAGTACTTTTATTCAAACTGGAGGGGCTTCACAGCGAGCTCTGCCACACCAGTGCTATTCTTCTCCCAGGAAGTGCCAACCCAGACCACAACTCAGATCCAAGCAGACTCTGCACTTCCTCTCTGATCTGCTGCTTAATTCCTCCCACCATGTGGGCCTAGGGTTGGAAGCAACTGCGACTTTGCTAAAGTTGTTTATTATTTATTATTTCAAGTAGTTTTTACTTGATTCTCTGGGATTCTCTAAGTAAATCATCATATCATCCGCATAAAGTGATAATTTAGCTTCTTCTTTGCCAATTCTAATTCCTTCAATTTCTTTTTCTTCTCTTATTGCTACAGCTAACATTTCTAGTACCAAATTGAATAGTAGGGGTGATAATGGACATCCTTGTTTCACCCCTGACCTTACTGGGAATGCATCTAGCTTATCCCCATTACAAATAATGCTTGTTGATGATTTTAGGTAGATGGTATTTATACTTTTATGGAAGGCTCCATTTATTTCTGTGCTTTCTAGGGTTTTTAATAGGAATGAGTGTTATATTTTGTCAAAGGCTTTTTCTGCATCTATTGAGATGCTCATATGGTTTCTGCTAGTTTTGTTATTGATATGGTCAATTACGCTCATGGTTTTCCTAATATTGAACCAGCCTTGCATTCGTGAAATAAATCCTACCTGGTCACAGTGTATTATTTTCATGATAAGTTGCTGCAATCTTTTTGCTAACATTTTACTTAAAATTTTTGCATCAATATTCATTAGTGAAATTGGTTTATAATTTTCTTTCTCTGTTTTGACTCTATATGGCTTGGGTATTAGTACCATATTTGTGTCATAAAACGAATTTGGTAGAATTCCTTTTTCACCTATTTTCCCAAATATTCTACAAAGTACAGGAATTAATTGTTCTTTAAATGTTGGATAGAATTCACATGCAAAACCATCTGCCCCTGGAGATTTTTTTCTACGGAGTTCATTGATGGCTTGCTCAATTTCTTTTTCGGAGATTGGGTTATTTAGAAATTTTACTTCCTTTTCTGTTAACCTGGGCAATTTATGTTTTTGTAGATACTCATTCATATCTCTAAGGTTGTCAAATTTATGGGCATATAATTGGGCAAAATAATTCCTAATTATTGTTTTGATTTCCTCTTCCTAAGAAGTGAACTCATTGTTTTCATTTTTGATCCAAGTAATTTGATTTTCCTCTTTCTTTTTTTTAAACAAATTGAGCAAATGTTTATCAATTTTATTGTTTTTTCTCATAAAACCAGCTCTTTGTTCAATTTATTAATTCACTAGTTTTCTTAATTTCAATTTTATTAATCTCTCCTTTGATTTTCAGTATTTTTAATTTGGTATTTAATTGGAGATTTTCAATTTGTTCTTTTTCTAGCTTTTTCAGATGTATGCCCAAATCATTGATCTCCTTTTTCTCTATTTTATTCATGTAAGCATTTAGAGATATAAAACTTCCCCTAGGAATTACTTTTACCACATCCCATAAGTTTTGGTATGTTGTCCCATTATTGTCATTCTCTTCAATGAAGTCAGTAATTGTTTCTCTGATTTGTTCTTTGGCCCACTCATTCTTTAGAAATAGATTATTTAGTTTCCAATTAATTTTTAGCTTATTTTTCCATGGTTCTTTGTTACAAATGATTCTTATTGCATAATGATCTGAAAAGTATGCTTTGACTACTTCTGCCTTTCTGCACTGGACTGTGAGGTTTTTATGCCCTAGTACATGGTCAATTTTTGAGTATGTGCCATGTACCACTGAGAAGAAAGTATATTCCTTTTTATCCCCATTTAGTTTTCTCCAGAGGTCTATCATATCTGCCTTTTCTAAAATTCTGTTTACTTCCTTAACTTCTTTCTAATTTATTTTGAGGTTAGATTTATCAAGTTCAGAAAGGGGAAGGTTGAGGTCTCCCAATATTATATTTTTGCTCTCTATTTCTTCCTGTAACTCCC
>CM053622.1:183543825-183562969 GCA_028646595.1 Phalanger gymnotis
TAAGGAACTTTGTAATATCTAGGAATTCAGTGCAATATTTGAGAATGAGGACATTTGGTACCAACTTACTTAATGAATTCCAGTGTTTAAGGGTTAATTTGCTTTAAGGAAAAAGAAGGAGATGGCTATCATTTTAAAACCTTCTGAATAATTGTCTTCAGAAAAGTTTGGTGAGTATTCCTTTTAACATCAGGATAAATTTTAAACTGTTTTTAAAAAAGGGAAATAATTCTAGAAATGTTTTGAAAAATGTTTTTGTGATTTTAAGCAAGAGTTAGAGTTTATCAATGTGTATAAGATTTGATTCCTAAAGTGTCCCTTTTGTCCAGAATGAGTAAACAGGGGACATAAATCTATCAACCTTTGAGGTTGGACATTAACCTCTTTGCTTTATTTAAGATGGAATAGATGCCAGTACAGACAGTTGTATCAGTAAAAATCACTAATTTATGAGCTATTTTGTCTTATGGTTGAAACATAAAGGAAGGCTGAATAATGGGTTTGACAGATTTGGAAAGGTAAATAAAGATTTGATTGGAAATATGAAAGGCAGAGAAGAAGGTTTGGGAATAAAGGGGAGTTACCTAAGCCTCCCCTGTCCCAAGAGAATACTAGTTTCAGATGGTTTAAGTAAGTTGAGAAAGAGTGTGAGAAAGTATTTAGAAGATGGAAAAGATATGTAGCTTGATTTGATAATTATTAGCTTAATGAAATTTGGGACAGTCCAATATGAAGGATATTTATTTGCTGTTTAAGATTTTATGGAACTACAATTTAATATTGTTTTAAGCTCTGATTACAGGAATAGGTCACATGAAGCCAGTAGTAGAATGGAAGGCATTATAGGCTGAGATTTTTTAAAGGTGGATGTCTGTGCCTGGGAAAAAGTTTTGTAGATGACCTTGGACACTGCCTAGGTAGGATCTTCCTGACTCCATTTCCCAATTCTGGTATTTCCTTTCTGAAAAGGGAAAATCCCCACCTATTACTCCTAAGCCCTGCTTTCAACGACTAGTGACCATATGATTGGCTAACAGATATGAGTCGTGCCTGGAATCAAATAGAGCTAAGTAAGTTCTTTCATTCGGTTAAGATATATGACATTGTCCCTCTTTTCTTTCATAGCAAATTTATGTTATCAAGAAGCTTTGTAAGCACAATGCTAAAACTATTAGGTGAGATGAATATTGGAATACCTCTGAGTTATTATAATAGGATGAAGGAATGAATAGCTTACAATTTTAACCTATGTTCATGACCAAATAAAGATTAAAATAAAAGAGAGATAACATCCTCCAAAAGGAGGAAATGATTAGACAAAGTAATAAGGCAAAGATGTAATGTGATAGATGTCTAATAAAAAAAAAGATAGCAAATTTTGAGAAAAAGCCATAGGATCAAATTGATTCCCCTAAGAATTATATGCAGATGTATGATTGGCTTCAAAATTTATCATTCATGGAAATTCAAGCATTAGCTTGAAGTGTGTTTTGGTAATAAAATCTTAAATGTGGATTTTTGCACAAAAAATGTATAAGATAGTGGTACAGGTGAAATTGTATCTCCTTTATTAAAGTATCTGTGATGATTTTAAAAGGAAAATGAGTTCAGTTTATGGTTGGACTTTCATATTTTG
Source organism: Phalanger gymnotis (assembly GCA_028646595.1). Lineage (NCBI taxonomy): Eukaryota > Metazoa > Chordata > Mammalia > Diprotodontia > Phalangeridae > Phalanger > Phalanger gymnotis. Next base: position 183,545,462 of record CM053622.1, read on the forward strand.
AAGGATTCTTATACCAGGTACAAAATTTAGGTAAGGAAAGAAACAGCAGATGATATATAAACTGAAATACTCTGAAGTTTCAAAAAAAGGAGTGCCAAATTTAAATGATTGTACTAAGTTATATTAAATAAGAATTATCTGAGAATATCTAGATCTGAACCTGAGAAGCAGAACTCTCTTTTACTATCGAGGGACCAGATAACTACAATCAGGCATCTGGGATTCAAAAAAAAAAGTGCTGCTTTAAATGGACATTGGGAATTTGTAACTGGGATTTAAAGTTACTTTGTATACAAATCATGCAATTAATTGCTGGAATTAAATTAGAAGCATTTTAAGCTTTGTTGAGAATGGCTTGTGGTTTATTTTGTAAATGCCATCAAAGAGACATGGCCTAACTAAAGTTTATTATATGTACTGTGCTACTGGGATACAAGGAATTTAATGTTAGTCCCCATTGTTAATAATGATTTTGTTACTTTGTATGGTTCATGGTTAAATTTTCTTGGTTATCTAATATGTAAATGTAAAACATGTGACATGCAAATTTCCCTCTCTCAATACCAGTATATTATGAACCATCTAAGTGATTTGGTCTGTACCTGACTCAATGTAATTGTGCAGTTTTGTGAATTATGAAAAGAACTTTATTGTATTTGTTTAAACTCTGCTCTGTGTGGCTGGCATATTGAACCATTCGTTTCACTGTTTGAACTTAGCCCTGTGTGGCTGGGACCTATGTTGTGCTGTTTTTCTTTCAATTATCAAGGCAGATCTGACTACTTCTACAGTTGCCAATTTGTGGATATGGACTCCTCGATCCTTCTGTCACATCGGAGGATTGCCCCTGCTCCCAAGTGGACATCTGAGCCCATAGGACATCTTGCCCTCTGGTTTCAAAGGAACCTGAAGGGGACAGCATCAGACACAGGCAACCCTCCCAAGAGCCTGGACCAGAACCTGAATGAAGAACTGCTCTTTCCCTTTCTGAGTCCCTTGCATTCCCAAGACTATTTACCTGTACCTCTGGTGTCTTTATCTTATTTTACTTAGCTGCTCTAGTTTCCCCATTATGCTCCCTACCCTGATCCCCCTTGCAACTTGCTCCCTCCACTTGTTTACAATTAGTTTACAATTACTGCCTATCTCTGGGGATGTCCAAACACAGAAAGAAAAAAAAAAACCTGAATCCACCTATAAGGATTCTTAGAACTTTACCCCTGAGGAAGATAGAGGTTTTTCCATACCTTAGTTGGTCTATAGGTGAAAGTTCCAGTTTGCCTTTGACCAAAAGGAGGAAATGTGGAACATTTTATACCATTTTATATAATTTTTAATTTCAACCAGACCCAGAGGCTGAACTAATGAGTAACTGGAAGAAGATCCAGGACCTGGGCTTCTTTGTTCTCTAAAAGTTTGCTCAGTTTGCCCTTACCTCTGTCAACAAGGCCAGATCAGACTGACCTAAGGACATTCTTTGCCCTGTTAGCCATTAAGAAGACCACCTCACTTAATATTCTATGGGTATATATTTTAACTGACTTTTGTCAACACTCTTGTCTTTACAAACCTATTCCATTAAAGAAAATCCTCTTCTTATATCATGGTTAAACATACATGGGGGTCATAAAAGTAAGGCAACACAGGCTTGCTGGGTCTGCTAAAATAACATATATAAGTTTTCTCATTCCTTTGTTCTGACAGCCAGAGCTTATGCTCTGACTCCTTGTATGTACAAGTAAGCTAGCTTAGCTATGCTTTAAGGGAAAATAATAAAGAACATGGATTTTTCTATCACCTAGCTTGCCTCCTTCAACCAAACTTTCAGGTTTAACACCATAGTAATTTTCTTGTTGTTTGCTCATTTTCTAGCCTACTTCTTGACTATTAATTATAGTCTAAATTGGGTCTCTATTTCCAGGGTGGAAAGTGTACTGTCCCAAGCTTCAGCCCTTTGTGCAGCTGCTTTCAGAGATACTTCTAGGGACCTGTAAGTGTTTAGCTCATTTAAGATGGTATGGTCTAAAGAGAAGCATGTTTGCTCCTCTTCTAGCTTGTCTTCTGGTCTGTGAGCAACCACAAGAACTCTTTTCTGCCCCGGAAATATGAGGGAGGTGCCACTCCATTATGCCTTTAAGTTCTGGCGTGCTAGTGTTTCTCCTTACCCTGTGACTACCACCCAAATCTTCAACCCAGTTTCAAGTGTGGGCAAAGCAACAGATTCCTGGCCCTGGTACCAGCAAAGAGACCTTTTAATCTCTTTCTGACCATTTGTTTGACCCCCTTATTGTCTGTGACCTGAGAAGTCCCTAAGCATCCCCTGGCACTACTGCTTCAGTAGCTCCCAAGGCCTACTTCTGGTTTGCAGGGGCCTGGTCTTAGCTAGTATGGCCTGTGCTCCACTCTTACTTGGGTGCAGCAGCTTTCCTGCAAACATTCTAAATTGTCTTTGGCTAGAAACTTATTTCTCCTTTTGTGGATCCTGTTGCTGCAGAATTTGTTTTAAGGCATTATTTAAAGATGTTCAAAGTGGTTTGGGGAAGGGGTCAGGGGAGTTTCTGCCCTTTGTCTAATATCTTGGCTCTCCCTCTGTGATAGGTTTTTCAATCAAGAATCTTATATACAAATTCTGAGTTCCTTATTCTATACCTTTCCTGAGACAGTAATGAATCTAATGTAGGCTATATGTGTGCAATTATATTTTTGTGGCTCTGTAAGTTTTAATTTTTTTTCGAATACGATATAAGGAGCAATTTGAGTTTTTCTAAGGTTGTATGATCTAAGGTTAAGACTTTCCTAGCCTGTTCTCTTGTCTATAAATGACCACAAGTACTCTTCTCTGCCCTGAATTGTGACCAGGGTTTTTGCTCCTTCTAGTGCTCCTCCTTTCCTTGAGACTGGGACCTGGAATTGCATATGGGCAATGAAACAGTCCTGCTAACAGAGCCAATAAATGGACCTCTATAATTTCCTTCTGATCAATTGTCTGACCACCTTTCTTTCTGTGGGCTTAGAACTCTGGAAGGCACCAGGGCAAATTCAGTTGCCCCAAAGGCTGTGGCTGGCTTACTAGGGCATGGCCTGTTCTGGTCTGCCATTCCTAACCCGATGAAATAGAACTTTCCTGCTGATCTTATAAGATATTTGGGGCCTAGAAAATTGTTTTACCCCATATTTTTGCTGCTTCTGTCACCCCAGAAGCTGTTTTGAGGCCCAATATTAATGTACTTTTGAGAGTAATTATAATGATTCACTTCCTTATAGGAGAACTATCCAAAAGTCCATGAGTTAGGATGAGAAATAATGGGTTCCTATGCAATATAGATCTTCTAGTGATACTTAGGTAACTACTTTTCTGGAATTCAGTAGAAAGTATTTTTATTCAAGTATATATTTAACTCAGTGATATCCAGTTACTTGCAACTCTGAAATTCTGTGATACCTCTGACTGAGATGTAATTCATACCTATTCTTCACTGAACAAATGCCTTCTTTTATAATAAAAGGTCATCATTGTTGGGAATATCAATGAGAGGGTTTGCTTAGTCTCATATTAGGATTAAATTATAGATAAAGGAGAAAGTGGAGTTCTGTCCCTAAAAGCTGAGATATCTATAGGCCAAACTATGAAGATAGCACTATCTACATACCCTTCTATCCTTTTTAAAAACATCAGCACTATATAGTAGAACAAGGTACCTTAGCATAATATAAAAACACATGTGAAATATATGTGTGTATATGTATTATACATATGTAATATCATATAATTCATTTGTATAACTATATAATTCAAATATACAAGAGTAGATCAATGCGTACATTTGTATATACATGCATATATACATATAATCCTTCTTGTGAGATATTAATTGCCCAGAACTGAAATTATAAAAGGTTTTTGTTATCAAATATTTGTTTGTCAAGCTACTGATTGAGAGGAAGAATGATATGAAAAAGTAGCTGAGTAGCATAGTGGACAGTGTTGTCCTGGAGTCAAAAAAAAACCTGGGTTTAAATCAAATGCAAATGCAACAATATGCACAAACTTGCATGACCCATTGTAAGTCATTTGTATTATATGCTAGTCTCAGTTTCCTCATTTGTAAAATGAGTATAAGAATAGTGCTTACCTCCCAGAGTTGTGAGGATTGAATGAGCTATATCTGTTAAGCCTTTTGTGAAACCTAAAGTGGTATATAAATGCTAGTTCTTTAAAATGTCAGCTCTTCACTATTGTAAATGAGTTTCCTAGGCCAATACCATTAATGCACAATATCCAGACTATGAATTTCTAAGACAGATCTTCTCCAGCTTCTTTTGTTATAGACTTTGACTTGAAGCTCTGGAGTCTTAAACCAGAAAAAAAAAAGATTTACTTTTCTTTATTATTGAAATACTGTATGATTGACAGGGACTGATCTCTTTGTGTTAGCACAATGATGAAAAATGCCACTGCAAAGAAAAAAAATTACCTCTTCTTTGTAAACCTCATATTGGTTTTCAGAAACTTATTACATTATCATGGGAACATTACTTGTTTTCTCTAATTATTTATTCACTGATTTATTTATGTACTTATTTGTTCATTCACTTATTTATTATGTGTATGTGTATGTGAGATAGCAAGAGAGAGAATATTGACATATTATGCTAATTTACAGGATTTATGGGGATAAGCAGTATATAAATAGTAAAATATTGCATAAATTTAATTATTATCTCTTTCATTTCTTAAACCATTTTTTAAAAAAATAATCTTAGCTCCTTAAATCAGACAAACAAAATTGCTCCCTTTTTTATTGAATGGGTGATGGTGAGTGAGGGGAGTAGAATGTTGATAGGCATAGTAGATGCATTGATTGTTTTGCTCTAGATAGTTTTTTTTGTATCTTTGATACAAATAAATTTCTGGGGAGGAAGAAATCTGTTTGTTAATGATATAGCAACAAAAGGCAACAATAGCTTTCAGCAGGAGGAGACATTTAACAGTTAACTTCCATCCAGGAATGTATAATATTTGTATATGATGGGGTTGGAAGAGATGGGGAAAAAATGAATTACTTTTCAAGTTAGTTTTCATTACATCTCTCCTTTGTGCTAAGGACTGTGGGAGATGTAGAAAGAGTGTGAACCATTGTACATGCTCACTGAATGTTTTCTTTATTCCTGAGGAGCCAAAACTAACATATTTATTAAGAGCAAACAATAGAACAGAACATATCTATTGAACCATGTGTGAAGACATTCTGAAAAAAAATGATATCATGATAAGCTAGATTAATCTCTCATGAAAATTTAATAACCATGAAATGCTGACAATTACCAAAGGACTGGGGATTTTTCTGGAGTTCAGTACAGTAAAATCTTAGACTACATTGAGAGATTTTATATGCAAAAAAACTGAAGACCTCCCTAAATAAGGTATATAATCACTCAAAAACGTTGCCTAGCTACTCACATCGTAAAAGGCAAGTGCATGAATATTGAATTATTATGGAAACTGATAGACAATTATATACATTTTACAACGTAATTTACAACCTGTAGATGTATACAGTTCATCAATCTGCAGATATGCCTATCTGACTATATGCATGATTGTATATGTATATGTATGTCTATTTATCTATCTATTTATCTATCTATCTATCTATCTATCTATCTATCTATCTATCTATCTATCTATGTGACTGCACATATATGAGATGATGCAAATTTATATTGAGGTAGGTACAAAAATGGATAGGAGAAGCAGAACAGTCAAGAAAGCTTCTGAGAAAATACAAAGGTTTTTCATAGAAACTTGAAAGAAAGACCCCTATTTTTGGCATCAGTTGTCTTACAATGAATTCATATGACTTCTAGTTATGAATACTACAATATTCAAAGATTTGAAATTTAAGATTAAGCCAAAAGATAGTAGTGATTTAGGGGTCTGTAACACATTACAAATGTGGAATTTCACAGGAATGTTTTAAAAGATATTATCAGAGAAATGTAAGACTGGAATAGTATAAGCCTATCACAACTGATGTCTAGCCTACAGACTTCAATGGTATCTGGATAATTTGTATGAAATGTTGAAAAATCCTTTTTTGGACTCTTTTAGGTGAAGAACATAGATTAAAACCATACAGGGTAGTTGTACATGGATGGTATTCAATCTGAATTTTGAAAGGATTATCCACATTGACTAGATCAGAGATGTTTGATGTTATTGGCATACTTGGTTGAAGGATCTTTGGGATGATTTTTATTTACAAAATATTTTATTCTAATAAGGATATCCCTGAAATATTAAGTATAAATTTAGTAATTGCATTTCAGGAAATACAATATTCTAGAGGACAAAGAGAAGGACAGACATGTTAGAGCAAGGACTATGGAAATTAAAATATTTAGTCTGGAGAAAGGCAGAATTGGGGAAAATTATAACTGTGCAAAGTTACATCCTTGATGTATAAAGTTATATCCTTGAAGACATCATAGTTTTTTCTCCTCTCTTGTTTTGGGAGCAAAACAAGGAGCATTAGGTAGATGCTGGGAAAACTAGGTAGTACAGCATTTTGAGTACTGGACCAGGAGTCAGGAAGACCTGAGTTAATAATCCTGTCTGAAACCTAGGCAAGGTACTTAACCTCCATCTTCCTCATTATCATCACCTCTAAAATGAGTCTAGTAGTAATGCCTCCCTCACATCTTTGCTGTAAGGATCAAAATATTTAAGCAATTTACAAAATTCAAAACACTATGCTTTGTCGATCATTCATTACATTTATGTCCAACTCTTTATGACCTCTTTTGTGGTTTTCTTGGCAAAGATCCTGGAGTCTTTTGCCATTTCTTTCTCTTGCTCATTTAACTGATGAGGAACTGAGCTAACAGGAATAAGTTACTTGCCAGGGTCACACAGCTAGTAGGTATCTAAAACTGGATATGAATGCAGGAGGATGAGTTTTGCTTACTCCAGGCTCAGCACTCTATCCATTGTGCCACCTATCTGTTCCTATGATAGTTGTTACTACTACTACTACTACTACTACTACTACTACTACTGCTACTACTACTACTACTACTACTACTGCTACTACTGCTACTACTACTATTTTCTGGAATTGAAGATTTAGGATTTTGATTTTAGGTTTAAACAATTTTACTTAAGAATTATAATTTTCCTAAATGTGGTTTGTTTTTCACTGGTGACTTTCAATTCTAAGCTGTTAATTCAGTTGTGGGGTATGAGTTTGACAACGTAGGTTCTGGCTTTCCTTCTACATTTCTCTTCTATTTCTTTTTCCTTTTTTATATTAATCGGGTGTGTTAATATGAATTTATATACAAATATAAATTTACTTTATTAGATAATTTTATTCATCTTCTACAATTATATATTTTCCCACATGTTAATTGCAAAGACAAGGGAGAGAAAAGGCATTTAAATGGCACCTAGCATGTGCCTGTCACTGAATAATCTCTTTACATAAGTTATCTCAATTGATTCCCAAAATATCCTTGAGACGTAAGTGGAATTTTTGTCCTTATTTTAGATTTGAGGAAACTGAGACACAGAAATTAAGTGACTTGCTGAGTATCACAAGCTAGTAAGTATCAAAGGCCAAATTTGAACTAAAGTCTTCCTAACTCCATTCCCAGTGTTCTAAAATTTGCATGACCAAATGCCTCTAAAAATTGTGGAAAAATTTGATAATGCTTATAAATCCTTAAATTCTTTAGATGAAGACAAGCAACATAAATTAGCCATAATTTTTAAATCATATGCAGAAAAAATAAAACTTCATATTTCATGTGTGAGGAGATTATTTGTTTTTACATTGTCAACATTACCAGTGAATCTGACATAGCTTATAGCTATGTTTAATTTAGGGCAAACAATGTACAAAATATCCAGAGTTTGGGAGAGAAAAAACATCTTGCATATATAATAAGAGGAACCAGCTTGTATGTTTACAGAAAATGCATAAACACTGCCTCATTATGGAGACAATTGCCTTGATTAATGATTCATAATGAATCTAAGTTAGTCAGCTGAAAAAAGATTATGAAGTTCACGGGACCATAGAAAACACACGTACTATTTAATTATAAAGCCCAAAGGCCATTACCTTCTTTTATGAAACATGAGCTACAGAAATTTACAGTAAGTCTTACAAACTCTACAGCAGTACCATAAACTGAGGAAAACTCCTCAATTTCTTTCACTAGTTTTATTCTTCTTGAGGGGAAAACCTTCCAATATATTTTATACCATAATGCTATAACTATGTGAGTTCATTAGTCTCTCTGATTCTCTTTGTCCTGTGCTTAACCAAATTCTTCCTTTCCCTGCTCTTCTCACACCTAGAATACTATTCTAAATACACTAAGGACAAAGTAAATATTTGTTGAATTATAGTAGTTGAGTTGGATGCCCTCTCACTGAACCCAATACTCAATACAAAAACCGTTTTCCCGAAACTCCTTACACCTTCTTGCTATCACCACCACCACCACCACCACCATCATCATCACCATCATCATCATCATTATCATCATCATCGTCATCATCATCATCCACCAAATTTCTTCCTTCATGGAGTACAGATTATTTACTTGAAGGGTGAATTAATTATACATTAACCCTGTCTTCAAAGAATTGTAGTCTAAGATGACAGCTATATAGTTGCTCCTCTTTTTGAGATATCTTTAGATGCACAATTCAGAGCAATTAAAAAAACTCAAGGTGGGGCAGAGCCAATATGGCATTGTAAAAGGAGGAAAGTACCCAAAGTCTCTCACAAATTCTGTCAGATACATCTAAAAAAAGGTGAATCTGAGCACATTTGAGAGAGTTAGAAGCCATTAGTAGACTAATAGGGTCAGGAGTGTTGGGCACGAGAAAGGCACCTGAATATATGAACCAGGAACAGCAGAGGAACCCAGCCAACTGGCCAGGATGGAAGTCTGTTGGAGCTGTGGGAGACACCAGCACAGAGCCTGTGGCCACAGGAGCAGCTAGGTAGGAAGCCTTCAGCCCATAGCCTAAAGGTTTGAAACTCTCTTGTTGAACTTCTGGGAGCCATGATTGCCAAGTAAATCACTTCTCCCTCCCTTCCTCACCCAGAGATTACTCCATTGGGAGAAACAGAGGAAATAGAAGTGGGCCTTCAGTAGCCTTTTAGCAAGAGAAGTTGAGGAGGATGCCCTTCTTGTGGTGGCAGAAGGAGACTAGTGCAGCAAGAGAGGTGACCCACCAGGCCCCACGTCAACAGAACAAAGGAGAGTTACTTAGCCCCAGGGTGGTGGACCTAGCAAATGTCAATACCAGGACCCCAGACACGCATTTCCGCAAGCAGGGGAAGTGGCAAACACCAGTACAGACAACAACTGAGACCACCCATGCTGTAGAGCAGTCCCAGAGAAGAGGAGACTTCCAGCAGCCAGACCACCCCCTCACCCATGCCTCAAGAAACTAGAGGCCATAGCACACAAGGCCAGAGAACAGCTCCAACACAAGAAGCTTGGTACAGAGCCCCATGAGTCCCAGAAGCAGAGATCCACTTAAGAAGACAGGAGGAAAAAAAAAAACCACCTTGGAAAAGCACACTAAAAATACAAACACTATTGATTCCTATTATGGAGGCAAGGAAAATCAAAATACCAACTGAGAAGAGGACAGCATGGACACTGTACTCACATCTGAAACCACAAAAGGGAAAGTAAACTGGTCTCCAGACCAAAAAGCATTCCTCGAAGAACTCAAGGAGGATTTTATAAACAAAGTTTGAGAGGTACAAGAAAAAATGGAAAAAAATCACTGATGAAAATAAATCTTTAAAAGTAAAATCAGTGGAATAGTTAAGAAGATTCAGAGTGTAAATGGAGAAGATGTGTCATTGAAAAGTAAAATAAAGGAAATGGAAAAGGATACAGAGAAGCTAAAGGAAGAACACAATACATTAAAATTAGAATTGGGCAAGTAAAAGCTAATGACTCTATGAGACATCAAGAATCAGTCAAACGAAATGTAAAGAATGAAAAAATAGAAGAAAATTGTGAAGTATGTGATTGGAAAAATGACTGATCTGGAAAATAGATCCAGGAGAGACAATCTAAGAATTATTTGTCTACAGGAAAGCTACGATGAAAAAAAGATTCTGGACAGTATACATCCAAGAAATCAATAAGATAATTGCCCCAAGGTCCTAGAACCAGAGGGTAAAATACTCATCAAAAGAATCCAGGGATCATGTCCTGAAAGAGATCCCAAATTGAAAACTCAAAGAAATATTGTAGCCACATTGCAGAACTACCAAGTCAAGAAGAAAATACAGCAAGCAGCCAGAAAGGAACAATTCACATATCACAGAACTATAGTCAGGATCACACTGGATCTTTGAGCTTCTACAACAAACGACAGGAGAAATTGGAATACGATATTCCTGAAAAGCAAAGGAGCTTGGACTACAAGCAAAGATCAACTACCCAGCAAAATGAAGCATATTTTTTTTTTCAGGAAAGGAGAAGGACATTCAATGAAACAAGGGAATTACAGACCTTCCTTATGAAAAGGCCAGAACCCAGTGGAAAATTTAATCTTAAATACAAAATTCAAGACAGACATGAAAAGGTAAATGGGGGAAAAAAAACCCCTTGTTAATCAATAAGGGATTTACATAAGGATTACATATATTTTATATGTATATATATATATGTATATGTATATATACATATATGTGTATATATACATATATAGATATATATTACATATATGTATATATGCATATGTATATATTATTGAGGGGATATATATACGTAATATATATATTATATATAATATATATTACATGTATATATTATATATATATTACAATACATATATAATATATACTATATCTATACTATATATTACATATATAATTATATATATATTACAATACATATATAATATATATATACTATATATATACTATATATTATATATATATAATATATATATAATATATATTATGTATTACAATACTATATATATATATACAACATATATATATATACATATATATAGTATATATGTATATATATACTATATATATATTACAATAAGGATTTACATCTTTATATAAGATTATACTGTTTTATATATGTCATATATATATGTAATGTCAATCTTGTGAATAATACAGTTATTATGATAATTGAAAGGGACATGCATAGACTGTAGATGTCAGTATAAAATAAATGATATCACAATAAAAACATAATTAAGAGAAATAAAGGAAAGGTTCTTGGAGAAGAGGTAAGGAGGAAGTAGAATGGGGTAAATTACATCACATGAAGAGGCACAAAACAAGGTACACTAGAAGGAAAGAAGAGAGGGAGAAGAGCAGTATTTGAGCTTTGCTCTCTTAAGATTTGTTTCAAAAATTGAATAACGTATTCTGATAAGTATAGAAATCAGACTTGTCCTACAGGCAGTAGGAGGGAAAGGGAGAAAGACAAGGGAGGGGGTGGTCATCAGGGAGGAGAGAATTAGCAAGGGAAAAAGGTAAGATAAGAGAAGGAAATTAAGAGGGAGGGTAAACTGAGGAAGGTGGTGGTCTAAAGTAAACTCTTTTGAGGATTGGAAGGGACGAAAGGGAAATAAAAGCATAAATGGGGGGAAAAAGGATGGAGAAAAAGACACAGATAGTAATCATAACTGTGAATGTAAATGGGATAAACTCTCCCATAAAACAGAAGCAGATAGCAGATTGGATTAAAAACCATAATCCTACAATATGTTATTTAGAAGAAACACATTTGAAACAAGGGGATACACACAGGGTAAAGGTAAAAGGATGGACTAGAATATATTACACGTAAAGTAAAAAAAAAAAGCAGGGGTAGCAATCCTAATCTCAGACAAAGCAAAACCAAAGATATGTCTAATTAAAAGAAATAAGGAAGCACACTATATCCTGTTGAAAGTCAACATCAACAAAGAGGAAATATCATTATTTCATATATATGCATCAGGTGGTATAGAATGCAAATTGTTAGAGGAGAATTTAAGGGAGTTACAGAAGGAAATAGACAGCAAAACTCTACAAGTGTGGCAACTCAAGCTCCCTCTCTCTGAATTTGATAAATCTAACTGCAAAATAAACAAGAAAGAAGTTAAGGAGGTGAATAGAACTTTATAAAATGAAGATAAGATAGACCTGTGGAGAAAATTAAATGGGGATTAAAGGAATATATATTTTTTTTCTCAGCAGTACATGGCATATACTCAAAAACTGACCATGTATTAGTGCATAAAAACCTCACAATCCAGTGCAGACAGCCATGCAATGCATCCTTTTTTACTTCTTAATGCAAAAAAAAATATTTTTAATAATGGACCATGGAAATAATCAACTAAAAATTAATTGGAAACTAAGTAATCTAATCCTAAAGAATGTGTGGGCCAAAGAACAAATCATAGAAACACTTAGTAACTTCATTCAAGAGAATGACAATAATGAGGCAACTTACCAAAACTTATGGGATCCAGCAAAAGCAGTTCTTAGGGGAAGCTTTATATCTCTAAATGCTGACATTAATAAAATAGAGAAACAGGAGATCAATGAATTGGGCATGCAACTGAAATAGGTAGAAAAAGAACAAATCGAAAATCCCCAATTAAATACCAAATTTCAAATACTGAAAATCAAAGGAGAGATTAATAAAACTGAAATCAAGAAAATTATTAAATTAATAAATAAAACTAAGAGCTGGTTTTATGAAAAAAGAGAATAAAATTAATAAACCTTTGGTCAATTTGATTAGAAAAAGAAGAAAACCAAATTATCAGTATCAAAAATGAAAAGGGAGAATTCATCTAGAATGAAGAGGAAATTAAACTAATAATTAGGAATTACTTTGCAGAATGGTATGGTCATAAATTTGACAACCTTGGGGAAATGGATGAATATTTAGAAAAATATAAATTTCTCAGGTTAAAAGAGGAGCAAATAAAATACCTAAATAACCCCATTTCACAAAATGAAATTGAGCAAACCATCAATGAACTGCCTAGGGAAAAATCGCCAGAGCCAGATGGTTTTATTTGTGAATTCTATCAAACATTTAAAAGACGATTAATTTCTATACTTTATAAACTATTGGGAAAATAGGTAAGGAAAGAGTCCTATCAATTTTGTTTTATGACACAAATGTAGTACTAATACTGAAACCAGGCAGAGCCAAAACAGAAAAAGCAAATTATAGACCAATTTCCTTAATGAATATTGATGAAATTGCTTAAATAAAATATTATCATGAGATTAATACACTATGACGAGGTAGGATTTATTCCAGGAATTCAAGGCTGGTCCAGCAGAAAACTATCAGCGTAATTGCTTATATCAACAATAAAACTAGCAGAAACCATATGATCATCTCAATAGATGCAGAAAAATTCTTTGACAAAATACAACACCAATTCCTATTAAAAACACTACAAAGCATAGGAATAAATGGATCATTCCTTAAAATTATAAATAGCATCTACCTAAAACCATCAGCAGGCATTATGTGTAATGGGAATAAGCTAGATGCATTCCCAGTAAAATCAGAGGTGAAATAAGGATGTCCATTATCACCCCTACTATTCAATTTGGTCCTAGAAATGTTAGCTGTAGCAATAAAAGTATAAAAAGAAATTAAAGGAATTACAACAGGCAAAGAAGAAACTAAATTCTTACTTTTTGCAGATGATATGACTATTTACTTAGAGGATCCTATACAATCAACTAAAAAACTACTTAAAATAATAAACAACTTTAGCATAGTTGCAGGATATAAAATAAACACACAAAACCCTCAGCATTCCTATAAATTGCTAACAAAGACCAACAGCAAGAGATAGAAGGAGAAATTCCATTTAAATTTTCTGTAGACACTAGAAAATATTTGGGAGTCTAACAACCAAGACAAACCCCGGGCCTATATGAACAAAATTATGAAACACTTCTCACACAAATAAAGTCATATCGAAATAAATGGAAATATATCAGTTACTCGTGGTAAGGCTGACATACTATAACAAAAATGAAAATTTTATGTAAATTCATTTACTTATTCAGTGTCATACCAATTGAGCTACCAAAAAATATTTTACAGAGCTGCATAAAATAATAACAAAATTCATCTGGAAGAACAAGAGGTCTGGGATACCTAGGGAATTAATGAAAAGAAATGCTAGGGAAGGTGACCTAACCATAATAGATATTAAACTGTACTATAAAGCAGCAATCATTAAAACTACTTGCTATTGGCTAAGAAACAGAGTGGTGGATCAGTGGAATAGATTAGGTGCACAAGACACAGTAGTCAATGACTATAGCAATCTATTCTTTGATAAACCCAAAGAAGCCAGCTTCTAGGATATGAATTCACTATTTTATAAAAACTACTAGGAAAATTGTAAAATGATAGAGCAGAAACTGGGCATAGACAAATATCTTATACCATATACCAAAATAAAGTCAAAATGGGTTCATGATTTAGGAATAAAGACTGATACTATAAGTAATTTGGGGGAGCAAGGAATAGTTTACCTATCAGATTTATGGGAAAGGAAATAATTTATGATACAACAAGAGATAGTGAGAATTACAAAATGCAAAATGAATAATTTTGATTATGTTAAATTGAAATGTTTTTGTATAAAAAAGGCCAATGCAACAAAGATTAGGAGGGAAGCAGAAATTGGGAGAAAATCTTTACAACCAGTGTCTCTGATGAAGGCCTCATGTCTAAAGTATACAGGGAACCGAGCCAAATCTATAGGAATACAATTCATTCCCCAATTGAAAAATGGTCAAAAGATATGGACAGGCAGTTTTCAGAGGAAGAAATTAAAGTCATCTATAGGCATATGAAAAAATGCTCTAAATCACTATTGATTAGAGAAACGCAAATCCAAACACCTCTTAGGTACCACATCTCTCCTGTCAGACTGGCTAACATGATAGAACAGACAAATGCTAGATGCTTGAGAGGATATGGGAAAATTGCAACATTAATACATTGTGGGTGGAGTTGAGAATGGATCCAGCCATTCTGGAGAGCAATTTGGAACTACGCCCAAAGTGTATAAAAATGTGCATACTCGTTGACACAGCAAGGCCACTTCTAGAGCTGTATCCCAAAAAGATCACAAAAGTGGGAAATGGACCTATATGTACAAAAATATTTATAGCAGCTCTTTTTGTGGTAGCAAAGAATTTGAAATCAAGGGGATGGTCATCAACTGGCAAATGACTAAACAAGTTGTGGTATATGAATGTAATGCAATATTATTGTGCTATAAGAAATGGGGAAGATATGGACTTCATAATAACCTGGAAATACCTCCATGATGTGATGCTGAGAGAGTGGAGCGGAGCCAGGAGAACACTGCACATAATTACAGACTTATTGAATCTGTGACGACTATCTTCAATAGACTTGGATCTTCTCAGCAATACAATGTCCAAAGACAAATATAAAGGATTCATGATGGAAAGAGCTATCTACATCCAGAGAAAGAACTATGGAGTCTGAATGCACATTGCGGCAAACTATTTGTTCTCTTTTTTCTTTTTTATTTCTCTTTTTTTTTTTTGGTTTTGCTTCTTCTTTCTAATTATTCATTCCATTGGTCACAATTCTTTTTTACACCTTCACTATTGTGTAAATAAGTTTAATGTGAATGTATGTGTAGAAGATATATTGGAATCCTATGCCGTTTTGGAGGGGAAGAGGGAGGGGAAGAAGGGGAAGAAAATCTGGAAATCAAAAACATGGAGAACTAAATGTTGTAAACTAAAAATAAAAAAAAAATAAATCTTAATTAAAAAACAAACAAAACAAAAGTTGGAATTGGATGGTTAAGAGGGAACACTTCAAGTCCATTATATCTATATTCACCCTGCCTTCTCCCAGCCAATATTTATTTTTCCAATATAAACTTATCATATATTCATAAGTCAGATATGTCTACCTAAAATCTGTTATTTCATTGCAAAATACACTTACCTTTACAGAAAGTGGCACAATTTCATTGATTCAAGGCACATACCTCACTTCCAATTTTCTACATCCTAACTGGACTTTGTTTATGAATAGCATCAATATTCAGACTTTGAACTAGAGTTAAACTCTTTATACGGTCATATGTGATGTCTTCATATGTTGATGTTTTGTTTCACTACAGTTCTTCACATGAACATTTACATATATTACTACATCTGAAAGCTAATGAACATCAATACAATTTAGTAGCAGTTTTAGAGTACCTAGTACATTAAAGTCATTTAGTGAATTACTTAGAACATAAAGAAGAACAAAGACGGTGGAGCAATGGAACCATTTAGCTGAGCTTTCCCAATAGACAGTGGAAAAATGAGCAAACAACAAAAAAGAACCACAAAAGAGTTGCTGTGGTCACAGGGAAGATCAACACAAAAATACAGAAGAAGGTAAAGAAATCGAAACAGGTGAAAACAAAACAGAAGAAAAGCTTCAAAAGAAAAAAAGGGAATTGGAAACAAGTCCAACAAGAATGCCTAGAAGACCTAAAATAATTGTTAAAATCAAATAAGAATGGAGATGAAAAATAAGGTAAAGAAATGACAGTAAAGAAAAAAAAATAATGAAAATACAATTAAAAGCATGGTAAAAGGCCCAAAATAGTAAAGAAAACAACTAAAAAAGATTGTTCAAATGAAAAAAAGAGGTACAATATATAAAATAACTCCTTGAAAAGCAGAGTTGTTCAAGTAGAGAGCCAGTTATAAGAGATCCCTGTATAAAATAATTCCTTATATTTAGATTTTGGGAATTGGAAGCTGATGACTCCATGAGACATCAAGAAACAGTAAAACAAAGTAAAAAAAAGCATGAAAAAAGAAGAAAATTTGAAACACCTCATTAGAAATTTTAATGGACCTGAAAAATAGATAAAAGAGAGAGAATATAAAAATTATTGGATTATGTGAATAAAGGCTCAAAGAAAAAACCTAGGCATCATATTTCAAGAAACTATCAAGAAAAGTGTCTTGATATCATTAAATCAGATGGTGAATAGAAATTCAATAATCTCCTAACAAAAGTTTCATGAAATTATTGCTAAATTCCATCACTGTCAGGTTAAAGAGAAAATATTTCAAGGAGGCAGAAAGAAATCCTTCCAGTACCATGCAACCGCATTCTGGATCAAACAAGATTTATCAGCTATCAGGTTAAAGTGATAGGACTTGAAATTTGATATCCCTGTAGTCAAAAGAGCTGGTATGGGGGGGCAGAGCAAAGATGGGGGCTGGGAAGCAGTGACTGGTGTGAGCTCACCACCAAGTTCCTCCAAAAACCTATAAAAAATGGCTCTGAACCAATTCTAGAGCTGCAGAACCCACAAAGTGGCAGAGGGAAGCAGGGCTCCAGCCCCGGACAGCCTGGATGGTCTCTGGGTAAGGTCTGTCCCACAAGGACCTCCCAGCCCCCAGC
>CM053622.1:183563469-183606525 GCA_028646595.1 Phalanger gymnotis
AATGCATCCTTTTCAGTTCATGATGCAATTAAAATAATTTATGATAAAGGACCATGGAGAAATACACTAAAAATTAATTAGAAACTAAATAATCTCATTCTAAAAAATGAGGGGGGCAAAGAATAAATCATAGAAACATCCAATAACTTTATTCAAAAGAATGACAATAATGAGACAACATACCAAATCTTATGGGATGCAGTGAAAGCAGTGTTTAGGGGAAGTTTTATATCTCTGAAAGCTTATATGAATAAAATAGAGAAAAAGGGGATGTGTGAATTGGGTATGCAACTGAAAAAACTAGAAAAGGAACAAATTGGACATTCACAAGTAAATACCAAATTAGAAATGCTAAAAAAACAAAGGAGAGATTTTAAAAATTGAAATCAAGAAATCTATTGAACTAATAAATAAAACTAAGAAGTGGTTTTATGAAAAAAAAAAACAATAAAACTGATAAACATTTGGTCAATTGGATTAATAAGAGAAGAAAACCAAATTACCAGTCTAAAAAATGAAAAGGATAAATTCACCTCCAATGAAGAGGAAATTAAAACAATAATTAGGAATTATTTTGCACAATTGTATGCCATAAATTTGAAAATGTTAGGGAAACAGGTCAATTTAAGAAAATATATTAATTGCCAAGCTAAACTGAAGAGGAAATAAAATATCTAAATAACCCCATCTCATAAAAAGAAATTGAACAAGCCATCATTGAACTTCCTAGGAAAAAAGTCTCCATGGTCAGATGGATTTACATGTGATTTTTATCAATCATTTAAAGAATAATTAATTTCCATACTTTATAGACTATTTCAGAAAATAGGCAAAGAGAGAGTCCTACAAAATTCTTTTTATGGCACCCATATGGTACTAATAAATAGAGAAAGGAAATTCTAAACTACTTTTTTTTAATGAATAGAGATGCAAAAAAATTAAATAAAATGTTAGCAAAAATTTACAGCAACTTATAATGAGAATAATACACTATAACCAGGTAGGATTTATTCCAGTAATGCAATGCTGATTCAGTGCTAAGAAAATACAAACATAATTGATCATTTCAACAAAATGGTAGCAGAAACCACTTGATTATTTCAATAGATAGAGAAAATTTTTTTTGACAAAATACAACACCCATTCCTATTACAAAAAAAATAAAAAAAAAACTAGAAGGAAGATGAATAAATGGAGTCTTTCTTAAAATCATAAGTAGTATGTTCCTAAAGCCATCAGCAAGCATTATATGTAATTAGAATAAGCTAGATGCCTTTCCAATAAGACCAGGGGTGAAACAAGGATATCTATTATCACCCTATTATTCAGTTTGGTACTAGAAATGTTAGGTGTAGCAATAAGAAAACAAAAGGAATTAGAATAGACAAAGAAGAAACTAAATTGTCACTTTTTGCATGTGATATGATGATTTACTTAGAGAATCCAGTAAAAAATTTACTTGAAATGATAAATAACTTTAGCAAAGTGGCAGAATATAAAATAAAATAAAATAGTAAAAAAAAAATAGGAGCACTATTACATTCTTGGTGGAGTTGTGAACTGATCCAGTCATTCTGGAGAGCAATTTGGAACTATGGCCAAAAGGCTATTAAAAAATGCATACCCTTTGACCCAACAATATCACTTCTATGGCTGTATCCCTAAGACATCACATAAGTGGAAATGTAACAATATATATAAAAATATTTATAGCAGCTCTTTCATAAACCCTTGGTATTCATTTATATTACTAACAAAGACCAACAGCAAGAGACAGAAAGAGAAATTCCACTTAAAGTTAGTGTAGACACTATAAAATATTTGGTAGTCTACCTGCCAAGACAAACTCAGGACCCATATGAACACAATTCCAAAACATTTTCCACACA
Source organism: Phalanger gymnotis (assembly GCA_028646595.1). NCBI lineage: Eukaryota > Metazoa > Chordata > Mammalia > Diprotodontia > Phalangeridae > Phalanger > Phalanger gymnotis. The sequence continues at coordinate 183,565,359 of CM053622.1, forward strand.
AATAATTTCCGATCTAAATAAATGGAAAAAATCACTTGCTCATGCTTAGGCCAAGCTATTGTAATAAAAATGACAAGTTTACCTAAATTAATGTGCTTATTTAGTGCCATGCCAATCAAATTAATAAAAACTTATTTTATAGACCCAGATAAAATAATAACAAAATTTATCTGGAAGAGCAAAAGGTCCAAAATATCTAGGGAATTAATGAAAAGAAATGCTAGAGAAGGTGGCCTAGCCATACCAGATATTAAACAATATTAAAAAGCAGCAATGATCAATACTACTTTGTACTGGCTAAGAAATAGAGTCATAGATGAATGGAATAGCTTAGGTATGCAAAACATAGTAGTCAATGACTATAACTGTCTACTCTTTGTTAAACTTTAAGAGTCCAGTTTCTGAGTTAAGAATTCATTATATTACAAAAACTGGTGGGAAAATTGGAAAATGGTTGGACAGAGACTGGCCCTAGACCAATATCTTATACCATATACCAAAATAAAGAGTCATACTATAAGCAATTTAGGAGAGCAAGGAATAGTTTACCTGTCAGATTTATGGAGAAAGGAAGAATTTATGACCAAACAAGAGATGGAGAGGGTTATGAAATGCAAAATGGGTAATTTTGATTACTTTAATTGAAAAGTTTTGGTACAAACAAAGCAAATGCAACCAAGATTAAGAGTGAAGGAGGAAATTGGGAAAGAATTGTTACAATCAGTGTCTGATAAAGGCCTCATCTCTAAAGTATATAGGATACCAAGTCAAATTTATAGGAATACAAGTCATTCCCCAATTTAGAAATGGTCAAAGTATATGAACAGCCAGTTTTCAGAGCAAGAAAGTAAAGATATCTATAGTCATATGATAAAATGCCCCAAAATCACTATTGAGTAGAGAAATGCAAATCAAAACATCTCTCAGATGCCACGTCTCTCCTGTTAGATTGCCTAACATGACAAAGCAGGAAAATGATAAATGCTGGAAAATATTGGAAAATAGGAGCACTATTACATTCTTGGTGGAGTTGTGAACTGATCCAGTCATTCTGGAGAGCAATTTGGAACTATGGCCAAGGGCTAATAAAAAATGCATACCCATTGACCCAACAATATCACTTCTATGGCTGTATCCCTAAGATAACACACAAGTGAAAATGGAACAGTATATATAAAAATATTTGTAGCAGCTCTTTCTAGTGGTGACAAAGAACTGAAAATCAAGTGGATGCCCATCAATTTGGTAATGGCTAAACAAGTTCTGGTATATGAATGCAGTGGAATACTTTTGTGGTATAAGAAATGAGGAGCAGAAAGACTTCATAATAACCTGGAAAGACTTACATGATCTGATTCTGAGTGAGGGGAGCAGAACCAGGAGAATGTTATACACATACAGACACAACGTATCTGTGATGACTAAGTTTGATCAGCTGAGCTCTTCTCAGGAATACAAGGTTTTAGATAGCTCCAAAAGACTCATGATGAAAAAAAAAATAACAATGCACATCCAGAGAAAGAATTACAGAGTCTGAATGCAGATTGAGGCAAACTATTTTCTCTCTTTTTTCCTCTTATTTGTTTTCTTTCTTCTTTCTCATGCTTCCTTACATTCATTATAATTCTTCTTTACAACTTGACTATTGTGTAAATAAGTTTACTGGGAAAGTATATGTACAATCTATATTGGATTATATGGCATCTTAGGGGGAGGGGAGAAAAGAAAGATGGGGAGAAAATTTGGAACTCAAACTTGTTGAACTGAGTGTTGTAAACTAAAAATAAAATAATAAATTAAAAAAATAAGAATATTGGGTAAGAGGTATTAGACATTCTAATAGATCATTCTACATCAAGGTCCAAGGTAAACCTGTTATTATAATCAGGGTCTTCTCCTTACATTCATTAGAAAACATATCCATGGGTTATGCTTACCTGCTCTTGATTTTTTTATTTCATTTTTTCCTAGCTTATATGTAAAATATTAGAAATGGATAACAACAGCTGATATATGAGGGATGCTGATAAACTTAAAGAGCCACCTAATTAATGAAATGATCTAAATTATCTGACAGCAAAAGAAGTGACTTTTGTTTAAATTTAACAGTACAGAATAAAACATGTGGCTCTATTTTTAAAGCCATGACCTTAATTTACTCATCATTCAGGGCTGCCATACAATTGCACCTTGGTAGGTAGGACCTATCAATGACAATTGTGTTTCCAATTTCAGTTCATGCATTTGTCAGCAAGGTACATATAACAGAATCTCAGGCTCATTATTCCAGTTCTCTATCTCTAAATTTCTTTTTTTTTTCATTCTTTCTAGTTTTCAAGACTACATTGATTAACTGCAGATGATTTCATTTTACTAAGAAGGAATCAGTTTATATAACTGCATATAGAAGCTGCCCTCAACAAGGTTTATTATCTATTTTCATTCTCAAGTCACAGTATTAGTGAAAGAAATCCATACTATTGTTTGAAAGAGTGGAGCAGAACTAAGTGCTATAATGTGGAATTGGGTTTAATAGTGTCTAAGGTAAAGATTTGGGTAACATGAAAGAAAAGAACCCAAGACATAAAAATTAAGTCAACTTACTCTTAAAATTTTGTAAATTTTTTTTTAAATAATTAGAGGAACTAGGCTGATTTATTTTGTGCTAAGGTCATTAATGCACTCACTAAATCAGAAAAGCATTTATTAAATATTTACTATGTATCTGGCACTAAGCTGGACTCTTAGAATATATAGACAAAAACAAAAGAAGCTCTCCTGCCAAGGAAATTAATTGTAGTGAGGTAAAATGACCCACAGATGAGTAAATGTTTAAATGAAGGGGGAGAGAATAGTCTGTTATTTATTCGGTTTGGGGAACTCAGGTAAGGAGACTCCCTGTACTCATTCAGGCCTTCATCTTTCTCTCCACCTTACAGACTAAGAGAGCAGCCTAGAACTCAAAAGAGTTTACACAGATTTGAAAGCACAGTCAGAATGTGGAAGAGGCAGGACATGAAAACATATCTTCCAGGCTTCAAGTTCAATCCAGTAGTCACTATGCTACACTGCCTACTTAATAATATAAAACATAAGGGAAATTAGTAAAAGGGGGATGTACCATATGTGTCATTTTTTTGGTATAAACATTCCAATCCTAATTGAGTTTTTTGACTGTGGAAAAGAAGAAAAATCTCTCCTATACTGCTTGGATGTCTGTAATTACTAAGCCACCAACGGGAGGCCCACTTGTTAGCATATTGTAGAAGAAATTCATAAAGAGATTTGAGCTACACTAGAGGGATTCTGAGGCCACTTATAATCCTTTGATTCTATGATTTCCTGACTTCCCCAAAGGATTCTGTTCCCATATAATACTAGTCATACTAGTCCTCTATGAAAAAAAAATACAGTGGTGTGTGTGTGTGTGTGTGTGTGTGTGTGTGTGTGTGTGTGTTTTCAGAGGCAAGATATGAACCCATGTCTTCCTACTTATAAGACTTACAAGACCCCTGCATTAATCGCTGTACTAGTGTGTTAGTGTTTTGTCTTGTATTTATGAAAGGATAGAGTGCCAGAATGATATGGAAATACAAACTTTGGGGAAATACATTTAAAGATGAATAAAATAAGTAAATCATTAGAAAATATGTGACACATTCAAGCTTTGTGATTTTTGCTTTAATGACTGAAAAATAGTAGAAATAGTTAAAAAGCAATATTTGTCTTACTTTTTATTTTATTAGGGCTAATATTTTAATTATTATGAAAGTCCTAATGTGTATCATCTTATTTGAGATAGTCTTAAAGGGGCATTTTTAAATAGCTATTATTTCTTAATAAATGTTTAAGAATATTTGCTTATTCAAATATAAAAATTTCCTAAACACTCAGTTGCCTTTGTGGAAAGTAGTATACACAATTCATTTGATTAACCAAGTTTATTCATTTTTATCTATCAAAAATTTTAATTGAGGCAGCTTGGTGGCACAGTGTATAGAGGACTGGTCCTGGAGTCAAGAGGACCTGAGTTCATATGTGACCTCAGACACTTGACACTTACTAGTTGTGTGACCCTCTGCAAGTCACTTAACTCTAATTGCTTCCTCAAAAAAAATCTGAATCAATGGAATCTGAATAAATTCTATTGCTTTCTAAGCAAAAAATGAGCAAGATGATAGAGATAAAAATAGAGAAAGAAACAGAGATAGAGGTGGTGTTACGCAAACAGACAGATATCTATGTACAGATAGGTTATGACTATATTTATAGGCATAGACATACAGGTAGATAAATAGATTAAATAAGAATATGAATATAGATATATTCTTGCCTTCAACCTTCTTGCATTCTACTGGGAAAGACAACTGATAAAAATTTGAAAGCAAGCTGAGAAGCATGGTGGAAAGGGAAGCAGGGAAGGAAAAGAGAACAGAATAGTTGGGATATAATGGAGAATTCTGCATTCTACTGAGGAAAGAAAAAAAAAAATTGTGCCTTTCTCTTCTACTTAAACTGAGGTACTGTGAGGAACTCCTCAATCAAAAGTAGGGCTCTAGGGATTAAACATTCTTCCAAGGTGTAATTCCAGAATTGAAATGATCATCCAAGAAGAAGAAATTTCTCCTAAATTATATACAATCCTAGATTAAAGCTTGGTGAGAAATTTCTGAGAATTCCCTTCTCCTATTCCATGCCATAACTTCAGAAAATAATGGAAGAATGTGACCATATACCACAACATCTTTCTTAATTGTTATTTATTTTTAATGCTTTAAAAATTGAGTTTTAGATTTTCTACCTCCTTCAAAGTCCCTCCCCATTCTGTAATGAATGCAAGCAACACAATGTCAGTCATGCTTGTCGAATCATGCAAAACTTATTTCTGTCTTGCTCATGGCACAAAAAAGTAAGAAAATGAAAATTATTCTTCAATTTTCTATCAGAATTCATCAGTTCTCTCTCTGTGGGTGGATAACATTTTTCATCATGAATCCTTCAGAATTATCTTGAATCAATGTTGGTGAGAATGGTTAAAATTTTCACAGTTGACCATCACTACAATATCACTGTTAGATACAATTATACTCCAGTTTTGCTCAATTCACTGCATCAGTTCACATGTCTTCCAATTTTTTTCCCCTGAAACTAACCCTCTCATCATTTTTATAGCACTTTAGCCTTTCATCACAATGATATATTACAACTTGTTCAACCATTCACCAGTCGATGGGCATGCCTTAAATTTCTAATTAATTGCCACCATAAAAATAACTGTTAAAATATTTTTGTACATGTGGGTCCTTTCCATTTTCTTTCTTTTATCCATTTGCAATTGTAACAGCAATGTTGGTAGCAACTACTGTGGCTGTGTAAGACCAACAACAACAGCACACAGAAAAGGCTGCCACCACAGGTTCTTTGATCTGCTTTTCTAAGGAAGGCAACTTTAAGGGGTTAACAATCTCAGTTTAATTAAACGTATATATATCATTCACTTAGTTAAGGGGGAAAATATTAGCCCCTTGACCTTCAAGGCAAATACAAACAGAAATTACAAACATTAAGAGACAGACCTTGTCTAATTTAAATTACAATTCATAGTTACCAGAGAAGCACCAACATCTATCTGGATTAAAAAGCCAAGGGAAGTGGGTTCAACGACTTGCCCAGAGTCTCATTAACCATATTCTTTTGATGAGTTTACCCCTAAAACAAAATGCCAACCTTGGATCTTTTAATTTAGTTGAAGCATAATAGAGTCTGCTTTAATCCTTTATTTTGAATCTACATGTCTTTGTATTTTATCTGTATCTCTTGTAAACAATCTATTGTTGGAATGTGATTTCTATTTCATTCTGATACCAACCTCCATTTTATGGGTTAGGTTATCTAATTGACGTTTACCATTATGATCACTGACTGCACATTTCTCTGCATACTATTTTCTTCTGTTTATGCTTCTCTTTTTTGTTTTACCTTGTCCCTGCTAAAAACTCTGTTTTGCTTTGTACAATTGCCTCCCTTAATCTGTACTCTCTTTTATCACCTCTACCCCTTTCTCTTATCTCCTTTCTTTCCTATTTATATTTTAGGCAAGATAGATTTCTGCAACCCACTAAATGTATACATGTACTTCCCATCTCGGAGCCAATTGAGATGAGAATGAGGTTCCATCATTGCATGTACCTCCCTTAGTTTCCTTCCATTGTAAAAACTCTTTCTTGTGTGCCTCTCTTATGTGAGATAATTTTCCCTATTCTTCTTCTGCTTTCTCCCTTCTTCCAGCGCATATATCCTTCTTACCCTTTTCAATTTTTTTTATATAAACCCAACATACTTGGATCGCACTCATCATGTCCTTTGTCTATGTAGACTCCTTCTGCCTGCCTTAATAATATAAAATACCTAGGAGCTACACATTTCATCTTACCACATAGGAATGTAAAGAGTTTAATCTTACTGAGTGCTTTGTGAGTTCTCTTTCTTGTATACTTTTTATATATCCTTTTTTATATATACTTTCTTGTATACTTTTTATACCTTTTCATATACATCTTTGAGTCTTACATTTGAACGTCAAATTTTCTATGCATCTCTGTTTTTTTTCATCTGGTCTTTTCACCTATTTTCATTGAATATCCACTGTTTCCCTGCAGCATTATACTCAGTCTTGTTTGGTAGAATATTCTCGGATGTAATCATAGCAACTTTGCCTCCCAGAATATTCCAAGCCTTCCACTTCTTTAAAGTAGAAGCTGAAAAATCTTGCATTATCCTGACTGTTGCTTCACAATACTTCTTCTTTATGGATGCTTACAATATTTCCTCCTTGACTAAGGATCTTAGAAAATTGACTATTGCATTTGTTGGATTTTTCATTTCAAAATCTCTTGAAGGAAATGATTAGTGAATTCACTTAAATTCAACTTTACTCACTGGTTCTATAATATTGGGGCACTTTTGTTGATAATATATTGAGATGTGATACTTATGTCCCATTTTTGACCATGGCTTTTAGGCAGTCCAATAATTCTAATATTATCTCTTTTCATTCTATTGTCCAGGTGAGCTGTTTTGATGGGAAAATCTACTTTTTTCATTCTTTTGACTTTATTTTATTGTTTCTTGATGTATTATTGAGGCATTAGCTTCCACTTTCCCCAATTCTAATTTTTTAAGAAATTATTTTCATTGGTATGCTTTTGTACCTTTTCTTTATTCAATTTGGCCAATTCTGCTTTTTGAAAAATTAATTTTACTAGTGGAGTTTTATACTTCTTTTCCCATTTGGCTGATTCTTTTTGCTAAAAGGATGCTACTTTCATTACATTTTTTTTTTTGCCTTTCTTTCCAAGCTGTTAATTCTCTTTTCACAGTTTTCTTGTACAACTGTGTTATTTTTCCAAACTTTCTTCTACCAACTCACTGTCTTTAATGTTTCCAGGAATTCTTATTGTGCTTGTGCCCCTATTTCCCTGTATTGGAAGGGTTAGGTCTCCTCTTGGTGTTAGAACTGTGAACAAGCCCCTTCTGTCCTTAGAGTCATAATTTTTAGTGTTGTTCTCCACCCTGGAACTGTGACCCAAAACTCTATTTTTAAGATTTGTTTGTAGTTGTATTTCTATGTTTGTATCAGTCTTCACTGCCACTATTGTTAGCTTTTTATGATCAGGTTTTTGTTGTTTAGTTGGTTGGTTTTGCTCATCTTCCCAGTCTATTTCTTGACTTTGACATTTTTGTTAATGTTGGGTTCTGCTCACTATGGGGTGGAAAGTCACCATCCTAAGCTTTTCCATGCCACTGTTTTCAAAAGTAGTTCTGAAGATCTACAAGTTTTCAATGCTTCCAAGGTGGTGTGATCTGGGGAGAAGTATGGTTACTGTTCTCATATCTTCACTAGTCTTTACTCAGAAAAATCCCTTTCTCTGCTGCAGTAACAATGACCAGCTTTCCTCTTATCCCTGAAACTGTGTCCAGGTCTCCTGCTCTCATAGTTGCATGTACCAGTGTTCTTCTCTACCCTGGAACTGAGTTAGTCACATGACCTTGTGAGTTAATCTATGGACAATAGAGTTGCTAAATAGCACAAAACTTTATGCCTAGGGTTAGTTCAGGATTCCCTGTAATCTCTTTCTTACCAATTGTCTAATCCCCTTACTGTCTCTGGATAGATAAGTCTTAAAGCTGCTAACATGGTCACTTCTAAGGTCCAACTCTGGTGTTGCTGCACCATGCACTTCAGGCTCATTCATCCTGGTGTCACAAAGCTATCCTGTTGACCTACTAAATTGTATTGTCTCACTCTGAACTTTTGTTGGCTCTGCCACTCCAGAATTCAATTTGAGTCACTATTTTAAAGTTGTTTGTAAGGGAATGTTGGGAGAGTTTGGCTGGATTGTTGCCTGTAATACAACATCTTTACTCTGTTTCCTATATTACAGCATCTTGAAAATGGAAGACGTCACCAAATGTCCAAGAACTTAAATTTATTGCTTATAAAGTAAGAGCCAGAGAGATAACATGATCATTCTGCTAGTTAGAAATAACATGAATCCATCTTTCTTCACTTTCATTCCTATTATACTTAAACACATGACATGTAAAGAATAAAAAAAGAAAAACTAATATAAAAATAAAATAATTTTGCTAAAAAGGCAAAAGTTTCCATGAATCTCTATTTTTGTTTTAAAAAGACCTAGAAATGTACCATTTCTAAAGATAAAGTTATAAGAGAATCTAAGAAAGACTCAGTGTGATTTTGAACAACTAAACAAAAAAGGTTAATCATTCTTACTGAAATACTATTTAAAATTCTGTTATGTACAAATTTCCGTGACTTCTACTTGCAAGTTAGGGGATTCTGGAATTTGTATTAATTTATTCTAAGCCACTAGGACACAGTTAGAAAATAAATTTTAAAAGGTGTGAAGGACTAAGATATTTGAATTTGTAATCTCTACAGGTCTAACTTAAACTAAGTAGAAGATAGACATTGGCAGAATGTTTTCTATTATAAATTAACACTCTTATGTAAAATTATGATACATTATGAAAATATTTTAATATATCCAACATTTATCCTTATTCATCTTTACAAAGGTTAAGGAATATTTTGTTAAGTTTAAATTTTAGAAAGAAAATGAGTGTTTAGTAAGGATATGTTTACCTTAGGTAGGAAGAGAGAAAAGATTAAACTGTATGATACTTCCCTGACAGTTTCAGTGACTGATCATGTAATAGCTATTGTTGGTAACTAATGAGCAATACTTTTGCTGTGTGTGAGTCGCATCAGTCTTTATTTATTTATTTATTTATTTATTTATTTATTTATTTATTTATTTATTTATTTATTCATTTATTTACTTTTAGATTTATAGAAATGGGATTATCTCAATTGTTTTAGGGTGCATGCAGAACATAAAATACATTTGAAGTAGTGGGAATGAAAACAGCTTTCTTTGAATCCAGAATTTTAGTACTTTTCATGGTAAGCTAAGCAAAAGTGGGAAGTCTTCCACAAGAGGCTAATCCATTTTTTTTCTATTTTCCATCACCCATAGAATACAGAGGACGAGCTGCAATTTACAGCTATGTAAAAATAGCAACTGTGTTATTTTACTGACAAAAGGAACAGAAAATGAAGGATCTTGACCAAATTAACTTTTCTATTGTCTGTGGAAATGACTGTGTGGATGTATTACCACACTTTCCTTCAACTCATTGCACGAACAGAAGGTTGCTGAACTAGGACTTCCTTAGTTACTTCCCTGTTATGGAACTCAGATGAAGTCATTTGACTTCTTTCTACCTTCCATTCTTCAATAGGCATTGATGATGATGCTAAACTGATCCTTCTAACAAGACATTTCCTTTAGTGACATCTGTCAAAAATTCTTTAGAAAAAAAATATAGAAAACTAGAAGAAAAGATGGTGATGGCTTTCTTGTAAATTATTTCAGTGCAAAATCAAATGAGAAGGACATTTGTAATGTGCTCAGAGATTATAATGGTTCAACTAGGCTAAATTTCACATTTTAAGGAGCATCCAAAAATAAAATTTGCCAAAATGGAATGCAAATAATATATTGCCTTAGGCCAATGGCATTTTCCTGAACATAGATTTTGTGCAACCTTGTTCTCTCTGGTGAGATATGATCCTACTTACCTTATCTTCATGGTCTACTGAACTCATCTTTGGGGATTCTAATGCTCTATTTTTAATAGAATGCTGCACTAGGCACAAATTCATGTGGTTAGGAGGAGCATTATAAAATCAAATAGGAAAGAAGTTGATAATACAGAACATCCCTCTAATTGGTCTGGACTCAAAGCAGCAGAAGCTCATAATAATGAAGCATAGAAGAGAGACTTGAAATTATGACTTCTTTCCCAAAAGCATTCAATGAGAGAGGTGGTTAAAGACAATTAGACAATAGGTTACTAAGTGTTAGTTTCAATATTGGGATATTAATTGAAATATAGCAATTATTGATAAAGTAAAATTATTTAAAAATGGGCATTTTGATACTTAAGCTGCTTGTTTATAGTCTGGTTTTGCTTCAGATCATTTTTCAAGAAAATGAAATACAGCATCAAACCAGAAATCATTTATTATTTCCTGAGCATCCTTTAATTATTATTATTGTTTCTGGAGTTCCCTGGGAATATTGATTGTGAGACTTCCTTGGTGGTTTATTGTATTACCTCATTTTTATTGTGTAACACTTGCTCAAATTTCTTTTTGGAATGTGTAATCAAAACACAAATCTATCTATTTTTTTTCAAGGTCCAAAGTAGTAAGAGTTGGACTATTCATGTAATTTGCATGTGTTTAATATAATTACAAAGAGTAAATAGTGTCAATTACAAGAACTGCTGCTTATTAATAGAATTTCAGACTTTAAACGGTGCTTAAGCATTATTTTGTCTCATTTTATCACTTAATAGACAAGTTCATCAAGTCCAAGGAAGCTGGATGACATCAATTTGATATAGCTCATTAATGAACTAAATGAGACTAGAAGGCAGATCATTTGACTCCAGTGCTTGGGCTCCTTTCAATGACTTATACTGCCACTCATACGTGTTACTGTTGGAAGTTAGTAAAGTGGATTAAACATTCATATGACTAGTAATAATAATATTGATAATAATAATAATAGCATCTGTGTGCTTTGAGGCAGCTAAGTGGCACAATGTACAGTGCACTGGGTTTGGAATCAGAAAGATTCATCTTCCTGAATTCAGATCCAGTGTGACCCTGGGAAAGTCACTTAGGCCAATCTACCCCAGTTTTGTTTTGTTTTATCTGTTAAATGTGCTGGAGAAAGAAATGGGAAACCTCTCTAGTATCTTTTTTAAGAAAACCCCAAATGGGATCATGAAGAGTTGGACATAATTGAAACAGTCCAATGACAACATCATTGAAGTTTGTAAAGTTCTTTGCAAATATTTCATTTAATCCTTTCAGGAACTAGAGGAAGTAGGTGCTACTGTTACCTCCATTTCTACTGATGAAGAAATTGAAAGTGACTTTTCTAGCATCACACAGCTAAGAAGATTTGAACTCAGATCTTCTTGATTCCTAAGGCTCTGGACACTATACCACTTGCTGAATCAAGATTACTGACTACTCTCCCAAAATAATAATTAAAAACGGTTTCAGCTGTTCTCTAAGGCAACATTTCTCTCACTAAGCCATGGCCCTTCATAGTGTAGTCAGAGCAGTATCAGTTATCTTTACCACTGAAATGTTAGGGTTCCCTGGAGGTAAATTATCTCACCATTCCTATTCCCTTATTGAAATCATGTCTCACAAACAGATCCAGATTCCTCTAGTCTTTGTGGTCCTGATTTATCTGTGGAAATCTATAGAATATTGTACACAGTAACAACAACATTGTGCAATGATCAACTGTGATAGAGTTAGCTCTTTTCAGCAACACAATGATCTAAGACAATTCTAAAGGACTCATGGTGGAAAATATTATCCACATCCAGAGGAAGAAATATGGATTCTGAATGCAGATCAAAGTATACAATTTTCACTTTTGAAAGGATTTTTTTTTGTTGTTTTTATTTTGCTCTTGGTTTTCCCCTTTTTTCTGATTCTTCTTTCATAATGTTATGAAAGTAGAAATATGTTTAGCATGATTGTACATGTATACCCTACATCATATTGCTTGCTTTCTAGGGAAGGAGAGAGGGGAAAAAGGGAGGAAGAAAAATTTGGAACTCAAAATCTTATATAAAAATGTTGAAAACTATCTCATCATATAATTGTAAAAAATAATAGAATAGTATTAAGAAAAAATAAAGTGAATGAATTATTTTAAAATGATTACATATGTCCCTATGAAGACAGGCATAATCACACATGCTTCAAAATACTAAGTGTCTGTATGATTTTGAGAGCAGAATTAAAAATACTAAAAGTTTGAAGTCAAAATATTAAATACCAAGATTGGAAATACTTTAAAAACACCATGGTATCAAATACATAGGAAATAATCCTCTATAGTAAATAATATTATATAAATCACTGATTTGGACGTCTTGACTGAAGAAAGCCTGAATACATAAAACATCCAGTCAATCTTCCTTTAATGACGTAAATGATAATAGATAAATTAAACATTTTAACTGTTTTAAACTTTAATTTTTATAATATTTACTTTTCAACTCTTAATTGATTTATGATTTCTAAGGCCAAATTTTTAAGTAAGTGCTTAAGCACCATAACCGGTATTTAGCATAGCTCATTCTTTTTCAGCAAAACAACACATATTCTTCATCTTTTCACTGATAATTTACATATCCTAACACAGATTTATTAAATGTTTAAATATAGTGTTGATATCTTCCTTTGCAGACAGTGGATGTGTTATTTTGCTTTATTAGTTCCCTCTAATCTCATCTGAAGCAAGCTAGCTTCAGTTTATTTTTTTTAAATGAGCTATTCTTTCAGTCTTTAGAAGATAAGTATTTTATGTACTCAAAGGGAGCATCAGTTCAAGTGCAGATAAGAGCTGTGGAAATGTCACCCTAGTTACCAAATCCCCCTGTAGTAAGAGCTTTGGGGATTGCTTCATTAAAAGGAAACATCACAGGAAGGGGAGCAATAAAAGTATTCGATTGAAAATGACATTTCTTTAAAAAGTCACACACACCTATCATAGAATGCTCAAACTGGAAGGGACTTTGAACCATTATCAAAAATAAACTCTTCATTTAACAGATTAGGGAATTCATACCCTAAAAGCTTAAGTGAGCACAGTGTACCTGTATATATTGTCAACCCAGAAGAGCTCTGAAAATCTGGTGTCAAATAAAGGAAGGTTTTGTGTTTTGATAAACTACTTTTAAGTGATTCGGTTATTCTCTATTATTTGGATTCTGTGTTAATCAGCTTCTCCTATGACAAACACTATTGAAGTTTTAATCAAATTATTTAAAAATCACCTTAATTCCAAAGTATCATCTATTTTCAAATGTAGACTACAAGCTTTCAGATTTTATCCTTCAAATAATACTTCATTTTTTTTTTTAGAACCATTTTTGCATTTGTAATTGGCTGAGTAATAATTCCTTCCATGGATGTTTCCCCTCCAACAAAAAGTAGTTGAGCTTTTAGTATATATTGTTGTTCAGTCATTGAGTTACATGTGATTTTTTGTGGTTCCATGCATCTTACTCTCCATGGAAGTTTCACATTTTTCACCTTCCCAATCTGAGAGGCATCTCTTATACCAAAGATAAAGAGCCAAATTAAAATAGACACGGGGGAAAAACATAAATAGAACTAGAAAGAATCATAGATAAATGGATACTTGTTCCAGTGAGATTCGATTTAATTTAATTCAATATTTGAAAACTGGGACTTTTTTTCAGTGAGAGGAAAATTATATGTAGCAAGACACATAAAATTTGAGACCACAGAAAACCAGAAACTGTTGATGGATACTAACATGTCTCTTGCCATGTGTTTTTGTAAGTCCAGCTTTACTTCTAGCATCTCTGGCAGATTTCAGGCATATGAAGGGAATTTAATATTAGCTATTCTTAATTAAATAAAAAAACAGGGGATATATAAGGTAAGGGATGCTATGACCACTTCTAAGAATGTAGTGAGAAGTGGGGATAAAGAAGTATCATGTAATGAAGAAAGCAATGACAAAGAAAAATATTTGGAAATATAATAGAGACAGGAAAGAACAGTTTATTTCATAGATTTAAAAGACGAATATGGTTATCACTTTTTTCACTCAGGGAGAATGTGTGTGTGTGTATGTGTGTAATTTAGGAGAAAAATTGCAAAATAGTACCAAGAAATTTCGAAATTTTGTTACATCATAAAGTTCGAGTACCACTTAAGTAATTATGCAGAGAGTGCATTAAGTTCTGAAAAATGTAAATTTTCTTCCCCAAGTATCTAATACAATATATTAGTAGAAACTTGCATGTATTATTTTACCCTTGTATTTTAGGATTTTCAGAAGTAGTCCTATTTAATCCCATAACAGTTCATCCTCCATAGCTACCTGATGGAATTATGTCATCAGAGGCATTTTAAGTATCTGTAATTCATTTTGTTGCTCATGGGAGATTCCAGAAGATCAGAGTTAACATGCAATAGTTAATCAATACAGAATTGAATTGAATTTTAAACAATGAAAAACAACCACCACAACAACAACAACAGGATGTCCCTTGGCCTGGAAGGGTAGGCCAATAATTTTTAAATTATCTTTCCCAGATCTGGAACTGGTCAGTTTTTCTTCCAATGAGATCTTTTACATTGTCTTCTATCTTACATTCTTTTAAAAAAAATCTCATAAAGTTATTACTTTCTATTTCCTCAATTCTAATTTTTTTTAAAAATATTTTCTTCAGTGAGCTTTTAAACCTCTTTTTCTATTTGATCACTTCTGCTTCTTAAGGTAGTCTTCTCCTCATTGGCCTTTCGAATTTCTTTTACCATTTACCTTTATCCAGGGGTGGGGGACCTGTGACCTTGAAGCCACATGTGACCCTCTAGGTCTTTAAGTGCAGACCTTTGACTGAATTCAAACTTCACAGAACTTGGACTTAGTGAAAAGGCCTCACCTAAAGACCTGGAAGGCCACATGTGGTCTTGAAGCTGCAGGTTCTTCACCCCTGGCCTAGTCTATTTATTAAGGTGTTATTTTCTTAAATATTTTTTGTTGTGTGTCCCCTTCACCAAGATGTTGGCTCATTTCTCATGATTTTTTTTGCACTACTCTCATTTCTCTTCCAAATTTTCCTCTACATCTCTTACTTTATTTTCAAAATCTTTTTTGACATCTTCCATAGTCTGAGACCAATTCTTGTTTTTCTTAGATGCTTTGGATGTAGGAGCTTCAACCTCATTATCTTCTTCTGACTATGTGTTTTGATCTTCCTTTTCACAATAGTAACTTTCTATAGTCAGAGGTCTGTTTTTTCTTTCCACTTTTTGCTCATATTCTCAGCCTATTACTTAACTTTTAAGTCTTTTTTTTTAAGTAGGGCGCTACATCCAGGGTGGAGAGCAAACTGCCCCAAGCTTCAGGTGTTTTGTGCAGGTGTTTGTTTTTCAGGGATACTTTTAGGGACCTATAACTTTTCAGTTCTTTCAGTGTCATGTGATCTATGGAGAGGTATTTACTACTCTCCTGGCCTGTACTCTAGTCTGTGAGTGACCACAAACACTCTTTCCTGCTCTGGAACTGTGAGGAGAGTCCCTCAGCAAGTGTGGCCACAAGCTCTGCCATGCTAATGGTCCTCCTCACCCTAGGACTGCCCCCCAGGATGACTACCCAGATCTGAGTGTGGACAAAGCAGCACAGTCTTGCCTCAGGGCTAGCAAAAAGACCCTGGTAATCTCCTTCATCTGACCAGCTGTTAAATGTTCTTACATTCTATGAACCAAGAGCTCTGGAAGTAAGCATAGCTACTGCTGATACAGTCACTTGCAAGGCCTTCTCTTGGTTTGCTGGAGACAAGGCTATGTTGGCACAGCCTGCACTGACAGGGATCTGCTCTCATTCAGGTGCAACAGACCTTTCCTGCTAACCGTCTAAGTTGTCTTTGGTATCTGTCAGCTGAGTGGTCTGGAAGTTGACATTATTTTCAGTGATTCCATTGCTGAGTTCTGATCTGGCTTTTCTGGGGCCTGGTCTGCACTGGCATGGCCTGTCCTGGATGGGGTGCCTCTCCCACCCTGGTGAAACAGACTTTTTCTGCTGACCTTTTAAGTTGTCTTGGACTGGAAATTTGCTTCACTTCATGTTTTTGTAGTTTCTGCTACTCCAGAATTTATTGAGAGTCATTTTAATGGTATTTGGAAAGGTTTGGGGGACATCCCAGGTTTGTCTCTGACTTAACTCCACCTTCTTGGCTCTGCTTCTCTGTTTATATTAGTTTCTTATTGATTAATGTAGTGAATATGTCTACCCTCAAATTTGAAGATAAATTGTGAAAAGAAAAAATATATATGTATGTATGCATGTGTGTGTACATGTATATGTATATGTATATATATGTATGTGTGTATATATATGTCTATATATATGTCTATATATATATGTATGTATATGTATGTGTGTACATGCCCATGCAAGAAAAGAACTACACTTTAGGAAGATCAATTTCATAACTGAGTGGAGTATAAAATGGACAAAGAATGGACCTGGAGGCAGGAAGATGAAATCATAGGCTGTTACAATATGCTAGGAGAGGATTAGCACTAGAGTTGTATTGTCAGAGAAGAAAAGAGATTGAGCAGAGGACAATTTATGAAGGTGGAATTCACAGGAATTGGGAACTGAATGGAAAAGGTGTATGAAAAAGAAGAATTGAAGAAAATGCCTAGGTTGTCACTTGGGTGACTGGGAGGATTGCCATACCCTTCACAGAAATAAAAATGGTAAGAAGAAGAGAGGGCTTTAAGCATGGAATAAGACAATTAGTTAAATTTATGACATAACTTTACAATATTTACAGGACATCCTGCTTGAGATACAAAACACTTGAAGATGGAGACTGTAGTTTTTGGAGAGAGGTTAGGGTTAAATAGGGAGATCTGAGAATCACGAGCGCAGAGATGATACTTCAGTACAAGGGGGCTGACTAGATCACCAAGAAATATGTTATAAGGAGTACAGAGAAGAGTAAAGGAAAGAGCCTTGGGGGACATTGGTGGTTACCAGATGTGGGCTGCATAAAGCTCCAAAAAAGGAAACTTTGAAGTGATTTGCCAGGTAGGAAAAGTACCAAAAGAGAATAGTGTCAGGAAAGCCTAGAGCCTTGAGAGAGTATCCATAAAAGTTTAGTGATCATCAGTATCAATGTCTGCAGAGAGATGCCAAAAAGTATGAAGACTGAGAAATAGACAACAAACATGACAATTAAGAGATCCTAAATAAAAGATCCAGGAGGTTCACATTTCATATTACAAACCAACTGAGCTACTTATCATCCTCTGTAAAGCTCCATGCTTCCCAATGTTCTAGGTAGGATTAAAACTTTCTTATGCCTAGAATAAGCTACCCATTTTTATTTCTTTTCTTTTCCTAGCCTTCCTTTAGAGTTTCCTAAATGCCCCCTTTACCCATACCTTCCATTTCAGTGTTTTTTTTTTATAATTGGTGTTCTTTCTTTGCCCCTTGTCTATCTCATAGAACTTTTATTTACCCTTCAAGTATTATACTGGATTATAGCTATTCATATATTTTATAATCCTATTTTTTAATACAAACTCAATGAAGTCAAAGAATGTACTTTTTCTTAAGTGTTTATCAATTATGATAGATATGTAGTAGAAGAAAAATGGGTGCAGCTGAACTTAAATAAAACCTGGATTTTATTTGCTCTATGACTTTGGATAACTCAATCTCAATAAGCCCATTTTCTCATCTGTAAAATGGTCATGATAATACTTTTAGAGGTTACCTTATATCATAGTTGCATTATAATAATGGCTGTGCTTGGAAACTTTAAAGAGCTATATAAGTGTTGATTATTATTAGACCTTTTTATTTAACACAAGGAGCTAGCACAATGGTCTAGATAATGTAGGAAGTTAATATTTCAATTCATTTGACATGAATATGTATGATTTTGCCATGTGAAGCTAGAATTACTGGCAGAATACCTATGTGGAAATACCCAATAATTTTTTTTTCAGAAATGTAGTTTTCAAACTAAGGACAGAAATAAGTACTAAAGATTAAAGATAAAGGGAAATAGATAGATAGATAGATAGATAGATAGATAGATAGATAGATAGATAGATAGATAGATAGATATCTACTTAAATGCATGTGTGTATGTAACTATGCATAAATTCAAATTTTCTATGTAGAGTTTTAACTTAAATCTGAGGAAAGAGAACAATTTTCAAGGTAATCAACATGGAGAAAATATAGAAGGTAAATGAGGACAAGGTATTAAGAAAGGTCAGTTTTTAGGTGGCAGAGAAAGGATAGATAGTTTATTAGAGATGAAGTAGCAGAATCTGGAGAGGTCAAAACAGAGAGGAAGAAGGGAAGGTTTTTTCTGTTTCTTTTAAGAGAATACCTAATTAAATTTGTGGAGGGAAATAGAGGCATTTTGTTACTGTTGTTTTTTTTATTATTTTTATAAGTTTTTATACTGAAAGGAAAGTCTATTAGTTTTTTTTTGTATTTAGAACATTAATGACCTTGAAAGAGTAGTATTGTGTCAAATTCCAGAGAATTATCCACTCAATAGTGGACAGTGGGACACTAGAGACAACTAATCAGGATGATTCTTTCTTAGTTTGGCAGTGAAAGAGAAGTCAATATACTGAATGTACCTGAGGTTAGGAAGTGAGGTCAAGGCAATATTGTAGATAAAGGAGACTTGAACATATTTGTAGGTAAAAGAAATGAGGAAGGAGAAAGGAACAAGCATCCACTAACTTCCTATTATGTGCCACATACAATGATACACATGTTAGAAGTATTGCATGATTTTTTTTTCTTTATGATAGCCCTCAGAAGTAAACACTAATATTGTCTTCATTTTAGAATTGAGGAAACTGAGGCAGTGTAGCAACAATGTTGCTTGCAGCTACCGTGGAAGTGTAAGACCAACAACAGCAGCACACAAGAGGGCTGCTATCACAAGTTCTTTGATCTGCCTTTCTAAAGGAAAACAACTTTAAGAGGTTAATAATCTTACTTTAATTAAACATACATACATCATTCACTTAGTCCAGGGGAAAAAGTCAGCACTCTGAACTTCAGAGCAAATACAAACAAAAATTGCCAAGAGAAAAAAAATAACACAAATTAGCAGATAGGCTTCTGTCTGACCATAGCAATACATACATAGTTACCAGAGAGAGAAGCAGCAATATCTGGGTTTTCAAAGCCAGGGAGATACTTAACAGTTACCCACAGTCTCATCTGGCCAAATCATTGTAATAGCAAGCAAAGGGGGACTTCTTGCTGTTTTTTTTTTCTTTAAGAATACTTTTCGGCACTAAGGCAATCAAGTCCCTTTGGGTCTTGCCTTTGTTTCAGTCAAGAGATTTTGGTTGAATCAAGAGTATTTGATGACCTGCTTAAGTCACAAGAAAGCCTAAGTCACATGAGTTTGAGTAACATGTTGGTGACGCCCTCTCACTCTAAGGAAGTATATATATATATATATATACATACACACACACATACATACACATATATACATACACACATATATATGTATATATATACATATATATGTATATATATACCTACATCTGTATATATATGTATATGTATGTATGTATGCATATACATGTATATATAATATGTATATATACACACATACCTATACATGTATATGTATGTATATGTATATATGTAAAGGCATGTATATGTATGTGTATATGCATATATACTCTGAGTTTAGCATTTTGCTTAGGGGCTCACTCATCAAAAGAATGTTCATGTGGTGTGGCCAGAAAAGACTGGGTAGCCACTAAGGAGCTCCCTGGCTTTGAAAACCCAGATGTTGCTGCTTCTCTCTCTGGTAACTATGTACGTACCAGGTCATCTATCAGGTCAGTTAGTTAGAAGTCTGTATGTTGATTTGTGTTATTTTCTCTGTTTGTAATTTCTGTTTGTATTTGCTCTGAAGTTTAGGTTGCTGACTTTTTTCCTTGAACGAAGTGAAAGATATATGCATGTTTAATTAAATTAAGATTGTTAACCCATTAAAGTTGCTTTCCTTTAGAAAATCAGATCAAAGAACTTGTTCTAGCAGCCCTCCTGTGTGCTGGTGTTATTGGCCTTATACCTCCACACTAGCTGCAAGTAAAATTGTTGTTAAAATCACATAAACACTCTTCCAATGAGTGAGCCCCAAAGCAAAATGCTAATCTCAAAGTATATATACTGTTTCCAATCAAAGACTCATGATTCAATCAAAGGCTCTTGATTACCTTAGTACTGAAAAGCACTCCAAAAGAAAAAAAAAACAGCAAAATTCCACTTTTCTTCCCATTACAGGCAGATGTCCATTACAGGTATGTCCAAGGTCACACAACTAGTAAGAGTCAGAAGGCAGAACAAAACTCAATTTTTATAGACTCCAAATACTAGCATTTTATCTATTGTATCATTCATCTCCCTATTAGAGGACAAAAAAGAATTTGATTCCAATAACATTAGAAACAAAGTGGTAAAGAGCACAGGTGGAGGGAGAAGTATTGGGAAGGCCTTGTACTTTAAGCATCAGGGGAAATAAATGTTTTGTTTTGTTTTATTCTTGATCTTTAAAGCAAAATAGGCAAGGTACTCTCTATAATCTGATTAGATGTGAAAAATTAGATTTGTACTAGGAGTAACAGTTTAGTGAGGATCTTGATAAGCTCAAGGGTATTCAAGGGAAGGTAAAAAATTGATACAGGAACTCAAATCTATTCCATAGAAGTACCAATAAATGATATTCAGCCTAGAGATAACATGCTAAAGTTGTATGTTTGCTGCTTTCAGG
Organism: Phalanger gymnotis; assembly: GCA_028646595.1. Lineage (NCBI taxonomy): Eukaryota > Metazoa > Chordata > Mammalia > Diprotodontia > Phalangeridae > Phalanger > Phalanger gymnotis. The sequence goes on from CM053622.1 coordinate 183,586,368, forward strand.
TATTTTAGCTTTTATGTGGAGGAAAAGTTTGATGTGATTGCTTTATTCCAGAGGTGAGATTTAGTAACAATGGGTATACAATGGATATAATGGGTATAACAAGATGAAGACTTCATCTTGAATAAAAAAATGAATCTTCCTAAGAGTTGCAGCTATCAAAATTTAACCAGGTTGATTCAAAGCTAATGATTTCCCCTGGATGTAAAATTCTTAAGAAAATTATCACTTTCCAGCAGTTCTCAGTGACTCTTTCAAGCAAGGTTTGAAGGAGATAGGTAACAAAGGAACTTTTACCTATGAAATCCATTAATCCATCTACTAAAGGTTGAAAAGTGGATTTTTAGAAGAAAGTTCAGGGTTTTGCTAAATGGAATTGAAGAAGTCATAACTTGAATAATAAAATTACAGAGCAGCAAAGGGGCCTAGCAGAAATTAGATAGGTTATGTTGTGGTGATGTTTTTCTACTTTATGCAACAATGCTCAGTAGCCCATGTATGGAAGCAGAAACGATAGGTAGTTCAAGTTGCACAGAGTTCAGGCCTGGCATATTAAGAAGAATGAAAGGTCAAAGGGGTCAAGAATTATGAGTATGTGATATCATAGAAACTATAAATCATAGGATCAAGGAATTGTGGAGAATAATAAAGCCATTATACCTCTAAAGAACTGAGTTGCTTGTTTATGGAAACAAAAAGTTTTCGAGGAACAAAAAAGGACAAAGTTAGGCACAGAGAGATTTGCAACTTGTATTAAGAGAGACACAGAGGCAGAAAATTACACAGAGAGATATTTGCAGTTTCTCTTTGGGGGGAGCATTTTGGGATTTGGTCCATTATTAAACAGCATATCTAAAATATTTATCAATAATTTAGCATAGGTTTTTTCAGCTTTAATGCATTTAATGGTATCTCAGTGCTCTGATAGAGTCACTGTGTCCTTCTAAAAGCTGACTGTAGCTCCAGAGTTTAATTTTGGCACTGAAATTACTGAAACTATGTCTTAAGAGGCAAAATTGAGGATTGCACCATTGGAATAAAAGTATCATCTAAAAGCTCATCAATTCATTCTAAGGAGACTGTATTAAAACTGAATTTCTCTTCTTTGTCTTCACAATATCAGGAAAAGTATTAGTATTCTACATGTCAAAATCTTTACAGAAAAAAAAAAATATTTTAACAAAATTCCTAAATCCCTCTTTCCACATATTAAAGTTGTATCCTGAGTCTAGGCCAATCTTAAGTTACAAAATTAACTTAGTATTACTTATCATTCCTTATAGTCAAATATGTTCCTGCCTTGCAAATTTTCTAAGAGTCCATTTTAGCACCTTTTCTCTTATACGTCTTAGTTTTCTGGGCTTTCTAATTGTAAGACTTTAAATATCTTTTTTCCTAGAATTTGGTTTATCTTAATTTATCCCTCCTTCTAAAGCTTATCAAGGTGTCCAATTCCTAATTCTCTCCCCTGATACAAGCATTTTGAGGGCAGGGGAAAGAGAGAGATAAAAGGATGAGTTCATTTTGTAACATTTGACATATTAAGGAAAAACAGGTCTGTTTAAGGGTACGAAAATGGAAGACTCTAAGCAGAATATTTCCAGTTAACCAGCCTCTTGACTGCCCTTTTATCACTATCCATATTGATTCCCACAGATAGTTGTTTAAATCGAAATTACATCCAAACTTATATAAATACTACCCTTGGTTTCTTTATTCTCATTCATGGAACTCCGCCAGTTGGTTGTACTTTAAATTTCTATTATCTAACCTCAGTTTTGACATTAGAGATGTTTAGCTTTTATTTAATTTATACCCATTTGCCTCCATTTAGAATTCTACACAGCCATGAGCCACTCTCCCCAATGCAAGTCATGTTGTGGAAGAAGAAATAGAACAAATGGGAAAGAAAAACCAAAAAAAAAAAAAACAGTGAAAATAGTTGGCTTTGATCTGTATTCAGATTCCATCAGTTCTTTCTTTGGCTGTGGATAGCATTTTCAATCATGAGACTTTTGAAATTGTTTTAGATCATTGTATTGCTGAGAAGAACTAAGAAAATCATTATTGATCACTGCACAAAGTTATTGTTACTATATACAATATTCTCATAATTTTGCTCATTTCACTTTGTATCAGTTCATGTAAGACTTTCTAGTTTTTTTTTTCTGAAATTCACCTGTACATGGGCATAGCTTTATACCTTTTATACTTTCTCCAACCCCAAACCATTTCTTAACCCCTTCACTTAGCAGGCAATTTCACTCTTTCTTGAGAGCAGAACTATGTCACGTGAAATATGTCACCTTCCTTTATATTTGCCTTACAACATATTTGTATCATGAAAAATTTTGCCAAGTTATGAATTCCTAGAGAAAATAACCTTGTCTGAGCCTCCCCATCCCTGACATCATTCTCTACTGTATATCATATTCATTTGTATACATGCTGTTTCCTTGTACTACAGCATGAGCTCCATGAGGGCAGAGAAAATTTCATGTTTGCCTTTTTTCACTATCATCTAACAGAATGTCTTACAGATAGTAGGATTATCAAGCTCTAGATCTAACAATTTTTGCAAATAATAAGATTTAGTTATCATTGGACATGCTACATTCCTTGATATACTTGCTTCAATAAATATAATACTCTTAATAATAGCTCAACATTTTGTAGTATTTAGCATCTACAAAACATTCGTCATATCAACTTTGTGAAACATGTTGTGTAGGAATCATCTGCACCTTATAGGTGAAGATGTTAAAAGAGGCTTTTAGGACGTTATATTGAAAGAGTCTACAGGACTTCCCAGTAATCCAGGCTTTCAATCTGCGTCTTTTGATTTCAAGTTCAGCACCTTTTCCAAAACTTTCACATAACCAGGGTAAAATGAAAGTAAGTCATTTGCCTTTCTTCATTATACTTCTGTATCTGTATCTGTATCTGTATCTGTGTCTGTATCTCACCTGCTTCTCAACCATTCATGTCCTCTATGACCCTGAGTGAATGTATCATCTGCATTTTTAGGTATTTTTTTCCTTGTTGTCACTGTTATTATTATTGTGGTTTTACTTTACACTGTGACTAAAACTACCACTTGGCAATTTTCCATAATTTTTCCTAAATCAATTCTCTAAATTTAATCTCTCTTTTGTATGCAAGGTTCCATACTTTAGCTGGTAGTTGACACATTTCCCAATGTCTCCCTTCTCTAATCTAAACAATTTTATTACCTACAACTGACCTTGAGATGTCATGGTCTTGACACATATCATTGTGGTTAAATAGGTAGAGGTTTTTATTAGTTGATTACTATGTGATTGGTACTGCTCTAAATGCTAGGGACTAAAATATAAACAACATGGTCTTTTCTCTAAAGAACTTTTCATTATAATTGGAGAAAACAAAACATAATGGAGAGATAGAAAAATAGAGGCAGGAGAAAAAAAAAAGTTTGATTACAAGAAAGACTCACCTAGGGGGTGGAGCCAAGATGATGGCTGGAAAGCAGGATTTGCCTTAAGGTCTCCCCCAGGACCCACCAAATACCTATGAAAATGTCTTTGAACAAATTCTAGAAATGAAGAATCCATGAAATAGCAGAGGAAAGTAGGGCTACAGCCCAGGACAGCCTGGATGGTCTCTGGGTAATGTATATCACACAGTGCTGGGAGTAGAGCAGAGCAGAGCCCAGCGTAGGCCATGCCCAGAAGAACCAGATGGGGAGCCAGGGAAGAACAGGCCTTAGTGCCCTGAGTTGGTGAGCTATGGCAGCTACCAGACTTTTGAACCAAAATCACCAAAGAAAACAGAGAAAGTTAGTGGAAAAAACTGCGGGGATTGAGTGAAAGGAGTTTGTTGCAGCTCTGCACCTGCTTTGAGAGCTCCAGCTGCAGTAGCTTCTGGCCCCAGGCCCACCTGGTGGGAGGAATTAAGTGGCAGATCAGAGCAGGAGTGCATAGCCTTCTCAGATCTGAGTCGTGGTCTGGGTTGGAAGTTCCTGGGGGAGGAGGAGTGCTGGTGTGGCAGAGCTTGCTGTGTAGAAATAGCTCTGAAAACAACAGCACAGGCCCTCAAGCTTGGAACAAAGTACTCTCTACTCTACAAGCAGTCATACCCCAACATAAAGCTCAAGGGTCAAGAAGTTGGCTAGGAACATGAACAGGCAGAGAAAACACTCTCAGATTCAGACTCAGACTTTGGAATTTTTCCTTGGTGACAAAGAAGACCAAAACATACAGCCAGAAGAAGTCAACAAAGTGAAAGGGCCTACATCAAAAGCCACCAAGAAAAACATGAATGGGTCTCAGGCCATGGAAGAGCTCAAAAAGGATTTGGAAAAGCAAGTTAGAGAAGTAGAGGAAAAATTGGGAAGAGAAATGAGAGTGGTGTGAGAAAACCATGAAAAACAAGTCAATGACTTGCAAAGGGATATCCAAAAAATACTGAAGAAAATAACACCTTAAAAAATAGATTAACTCAAATGGCAAAAGAGCTCCAAAAAGCCAATGAGGAGAAGAATGCCTTGTAAGGAAGAATTAGCCAAATGGAAAAGGAGGTCCAAAAGACTACTGAAGAAAGCACTACATTAAAATTTAGATTGGAGCAAGATAGTGACTTTATAAAAAATCAAGATATTTTAAAAGAGAACCAAAGGAATGAAAAAAAAAGACAATTTGAAATATCTCATTGGAAAAACCACTGACATGGAGAATAGATCCAGGAGAGATAATTTAAAAATTATTTGACTACCTGAAAGCCATGATCAAAAGAAGAGCCTAGACTTCATCTTTCAAGAAAGTATCAAAAATTACCCTGATGTTCTAGAGCCAGAGGGTAAAATAGAAATTGAAAGAATCCACTGATCACCTCCTGTAAAAGATCCCAAAAAGAAAACTCTTAGAAATATTGTCACCAAATTCCAGAGCCCCTAGATCAAGGAAAAAATACTGCAAGTAGCCAGAAAAAAACAATTTAAGTACTGTGGAAACACAATCAGGATAACAGAAGATCTAGCAGCTTCTTCATTAAGGGATTGAAGGGCTTGGAATATGATGTTTTGGAGGTCAAAGGAGCTAGAATTAAAACCAAGAATCACCTACCCAGCAAAACTGAGTGTCATGCTCCAAGGCAAAATATGAATTTTCAATAAAATAGAGGACTTTCAAGCTTTCTCAGTGAAAAGTCCAGAGCTGAATAAAAAATTTGACTTTCAAACACAAGAATGAAGAGGAGCATGAAAAGCATAAGAGACTTACCAAAGTTGAACTATTTTGTTTACATTCCTACATTAAAAGATGATGTGTGTAATTCATGAGACCTCAGTATTAGGGTAGCTGAAGGGAATATATGTGTATAGATATAAATATAGATATAGATATGGATATATATAGATGTAGATAATGATGAAGATATAGATTTGGATATAGATATGATATACTTACATGCAACTAGGAAATAAGCTATACAGGCAACGGTCCATAGAATTATTTATTTCCCTAGAAGAAAGTAAGGGGAAAAGGGCATGGGGGGAGAGGGTTGACAGAAGGGAGGGTTGACTGGGGAATGAGGCAATCATGAATATATGCCATCTTGGAGTGCGGTGGAGGGTAGACATGGGGAGAAAATTTGCAATTCAAAATCTTGTGGAAATCAATGGTGAAAACTAAAAATATTAAATAAATAAATAATAATTAGGAAAAAAAAAAAAGAAAGACTCACCTATCAGATTAAGAGGTCCTGGGGGCAGAGGAGAGTGAGCTGGGGATGGAGTTCAAGTGTTGTGGGTGGAGACAGTCATAGTTGGAATGTCTGCAGGTTATAAAAGTCCTTTGTAAAGTGTTGTAACAAACCCAAACACAGTACTACAAGGTATATGGGTATTTTCCCCTACCCATTTTGTACTTTATGTCATTCTTCCTTCAGTCATACATATGTAAATTATATACTTCCTGATTCATGAGTTTGTTAGAAATGATGGGTTAGCTCACTGGATTCTTCTGGAATAGATATTCTCAATTTCTCTTAAAATATCATAAAAGTATTAACTCGATCATAACCAGCATCTAAGCTGTGGGTGGCTGGAGCTAAACAAACAGAGCAAGGCAGAGACAGGAGAGACAGAACACAGATAGAAGTTTAATCAATTTCAGAGTGATGAAAATGGTGTATGCATAAGGAAGCCTAAGACTGAGGCCACTTATCTACATGAAATGAGTTGCCCATAACACAATAATTCTTAGGTCTTTAGACAATTCTCATGCTTGACATTTCTTGGGATGATACAGCCATTCTTGGGTCCCACAGGAATAATCATTAGCTCGAGTCTTAGAAGTCATGATCACCCTGCCAGGTACAGAACCTGGGGTCTATGACAGGAATAGGAGTACAATACCTTTTAGTGACAAGGAACAAGGATTGTGAACATGTAATTCATAGCCCTGGGAAATAAGGGGAGCTAATTCCCTCAACAAAAATCTGGTGCTCCTCCAAGCAATTCATCTTGTCAGAGGGTTACATAATCCTAAGTGAAAAGGATTATTGTTATGCCAAACTTAGAGCACAACCTGCTTGCTAGTCCTTAGCTCTGGAAAAGTGGGTGTCTCCAAAATATTTTGACAAAAGAAACTTATGGAAATTCAGTAGCCTGTTAAAGGGGCAGGGGGAAAGTTTAGATAGCAATATTGCAGGAGCAAATAGTAGTATGTGATTATTCAGAGTTATACTTTCCTAATTTTAAAATGGAAAGAACAGTAGGATTCCTGTTGAGTACCTTCCCTTTGAATCTCTTCATAGTCAAATTCAGCTAAATTGTTCTTTAGCTGTGATGTCATTTGATGTCTTTAAGGTTTCTATTGATTTTCTTTAGAATTGTAGTCCTTTTAGCTGGTTCATTGAGCCCAATGGCATTAGAGAAGCATATTTCAAGACAGGTTACAATATTAACTCAGTATATCGATATGCAATGCATTAAGAAACCAGGGCCTTGGAGAGTATATGAATCAAAACAGGAAGTAAAAATGGATGCAGAATGCCTGCTTTCCTAAAACAAACAACCTAATGGGGAAAGGAACATCAAACTTTCTGCTTTGTACTGAGGGACACATAAAAAGAAAATTCATATCCCACTGTATTTTACCTGCTATTAATTGTATTATGATATTTAATTATTTCTGCATTGGCTAAAATATAAAATGATACAAATATTTGGAAAAATGAAAATGTGTAAGTGATGACTTTCTTTACCTGCTTCTACAGCTATAATGGAATCATAACAGATTAGGTTTACTTTTTATTTTCATTATTTTTTCTTATTTAATATTTTATTTTCCCAATTACATGTAAAACAATTTTAACATTCTAGTTTTTCAAATGTTGAGTTTCAAACTCTCTCTCTTTCTTGCTCCACCCATCATGGGGAAGGCAAGCAATTTGACATAGGTTATACCTTTGTAGTCATACAAAACACATTTCTATATAAGTCATTCTGTGAAAGAAAACACAGACAAAAATATAAGAAAAATACGAAGAAAATATAGAAAAAGTACCTTTGATCTTTATTCAGGCTCTACCAGTTCTTTCTCTAGAAATGGACAGCATCTTTCATTCTAAGTCTTGCAGAATTGTTTAGGATCATGGTATCATTGAGAATAGAAAAGTAATTCATATTAGACCAACACACAATATTGCTCTTACTGGGTACAATATTTTCCTGGTTCTGCTCATTTCCCTTTGCATCAGATCATGTAAGCCTTTCTATGTATTTTTTTTCCTGAGAGCATCCTGCTGATCATTTCTTAAAGCATAATAGTATTCTGTCATAATTATATGCAACAGCTTGTTCAACCATCCCCCAATTGATGGACATTGCAACAATTTCTAATTCTTTGACACTGCTAAAAGAGTTGTTACAAATATTTTTTGCACACATAGGTCATTTTTGTTTATTTTATATCTCTTCTGGATACAGATCTAGTAATGGTATTACTTGGTCAAAGGGTATATATGATTTGTAGGCCTTTGGGCATAGTTCCAAATTGTTCTCTAGAATGGTCGAATATATATATATATATATATATATATATATATGTGTATATATATATATATATATACACATATGACTTCACCAATAGTGTAATAGTATTTTAATTTTCTTAAATCCTCTGATTTTTCATTTTCCTTTTCTGTCATAGTAACCAATATGACAAGTATGAAGTAGTAGCTCAGAGTTGTTTTAATATGCATTTCTCTCACCAATAGTGTTTTAGAGCAATTTATATGACCATAGCTATCTGCGATTACTCAATATGAAACCTGCGCCTTCATAGCTTTTGTCCATTTATCAGTTGAAGAATGACTCTTATTTTTATGAATTAGACAGTTTTCTATATTTGAGAAATGAAGTCTTTATCAGGGAATCTCACTGTGAAATTTTCTTTTCACAGTAGTGATTACCAACTCTGTATTTTCTTACATTCTGTTTTTGCCCTATTTATCCTACTATATCTCTCCTTTTAACCCTATCCATTCTCACAATTTTTTTGCAACTGAATTTTACCTCCCTTCAAACTTCCCTCCATTCTACCGTTGCCCCCCTTCTCTTATCTCCTTCCCTTACTACTTTCCTGTATGGTATGATATATTTCTACACCTAAATGAGTTTATATATTATTCTCTCTTTGAGCCAATTCCAATGAGAAAGATTCATGTGCTACCTTCCCCACTTTCCCCACATTCCCCTCCACCAGGGTGGGGAACCTGGTGCCTCAAGGCCACATATGGCCTTCTGGGCTCTTGGGTGCAGCCATTTGATGGAGTCCAAGTTTTACAAAACAAATCTTTCTATTAAGGCACTTTGCTCTATGAAGTTTGGATTCAGTCAAAAGGCTACCTTGAGACCACAGGTTCCCCATCTCTGCCCACCACTGTAAAATCTCTTTCAGGCCTTTTTTTATGCCAGATCATTTTATTCCATTCTACCTCTCCCTTTACCATTCTCTCAATGCACTGTTCTTTATCATCCCTTAATTTGATTTTATTGTTTTACATAATCATGTAATCAAATTCAACTCATAACTCTTCATTCTATTTATACTCCTTCCAAAATCTCTAATAATGTTTTTAAAAATTATAAATATCATTTCCCCATGTAGGAATATAAACAATTTAACCTTATCAAATCCCCTATGATTTCTCTTTCCTGCTTACTCTTTTCTGCTTTTTTTGCATTTTGTATTTGAAACTCAAATTTTATATTCAGCTTTGGTCTTTTCATCGGGAATGCTTGAAAGTCCTTTGATTCACTGATTGTCCATTTTTCCTTTGAATAATTATATTCAGTTTTGCTGGTTATGTGATTCTTGGTTGTAATCCTAGCTTTATTGCCCCATGGAATACCATATTCCAAGCCCTCCAATCTTTTAAACTGCTAAATCTGTGTTCTCCTGACTGAGGTTCCATGATATTTGAATGCTTTCTTTTTGGATACTTGTCATTATTTTCTCCTCAATCTGGGAGGTTAGGAATTTAGCTAAAATATTCTTGGGAGTTTCATTCTGGGATCTTTTCTGGAGGTGGTTGGTGAATTCTTTGAATTTTCTATTTTACCCTCTGGTTCTAGAATATCCAAACAGCTTTCCTTGATAATTTATTGAAAGATGATGTCAAAGGTCTTTTTTTTTATCATGAGTTTCATGTAGTGAAATAATTCTTAAATTATCTCTCTTGGATCAATTGTCCAGCTCAGTTGTTTTTCCTATGAGATATTTCACATTTTATTTTATTTTTATTTTTATATTGTTTGATTGTTTCTTGGTGTCTCATGAAGTCGTAAGCTTTCACTTCTCCAATTCTAAATTTTAAATAATTATTTTCTTCAGTGACCTTTTGTACCTCCTTTTCCATTTGGCCAATTATACTTTCTATAGAGTCACTTTCTTCAGTGAATTTTTGTATAATTTTTTCAATTCAGCCAATTCTGCTTTTCAAGGCATTATTCTCTTCATTGGATTTCTGGGCCTCCTTTACCATTTGGACTGGTCTGTTTTTCAAGGTGTTATTTTCTTCAGAATTTTTTGAGCCTCCTTTACCAAGCTGTTGACTCTTTTTTCATTATTTTCTTGCATTATTCTCATTTCTCTTCTTGGTTTTCCCTCTGCCATCTTACTGTATTTTTGAAGTCCTTTTTGACCTCTTCCACGGCCTGAGACCAATTTATATTTTTCTTTGAGGCATTGGGTGCAGGCATTTTGGCTTTGTTGTCTTCTTCTGAGTGTGTGTTTTGAACTTCCTTGTCACCATTGGAACTTTCTATGGTCAGAATATATAATATATATAATGTATATATATTTTATAGATTATATATTATACATTGTATATTATGTTATATATTATGTATATATGTGTGTATACATATATGCATATGTATATATACACACATATATGCACACATATATGTGTGTGTGTGTGTGTGTGTGTAGCGTGTAGCTCTGCTTCCCAAGTGAAGGGGACACTCTCACAAGGTTCATGGCTTTGTTTGTGTGTATGTGTGTGTGTGCATGTGTGTCCAGCTGTTTTTGAGGTAATTCTGGGGACTTGTAAGTTTTTGGTTCTTCCAAGGTGGTATGATTTAGAGAGAGGTGTGTTTACTACTCTTCTTTACTGTGCACCAGTTTTAGACTGACCGCAAGCATTCATTTCAAACCTGGAACTTTGACCAGGAAGATGCTCCCATGCAACTACAAGCTCTGCTGTGCTAGCACTCCTCTTTGGACTGTGACTAAGACCCAAGACTGCTACCCAGATCCAAGTATAGGTCATGCAACAGAGTCTTGCCACTGGTGGCAGCAAAAGGACCCCTGTCAATCTCCTTCTGTTCCACTGTCTGATCCTCTTACCGTCTATTGGTAGAGAGGTCTGGAAACTGACATGGCTGCCACTGATTCAGTCACTTCTAGATGTGTTTCTCACTTTCTGAGGCCCCGTTAGGGTTGCTGTGGCCTGTGCTAGACTGCACTCCTCTTACACTGGTGCAACAAATCTTTCCTGAAAACCTTCTATTTTGTCTTCAGCTCGAAATTCTTTCCAAGTCCTTTTGCAGGTTCTGCAGATCCAGAATTATTTTAGTCATTATTTAAAGGTATTTGGATGAGTATGGGAGACAGCTCAAAAGAATCGCTCCCTTTAGTCCTCCATCTTAGTTCTGCCTCCACCAGAATAGATTTTCAAGTGAATTCAGGGTCACATACCTTCATCCCAAAAATGAGTCTCTTCTACAACACCCAGCTAAGAGTTCTTCTAGTCTGAGGAAATCAAATTATGTTGAGCTCTTTGTCCCTAGAAATAATAGATTTAATATTTTGACAAGTCTAATAATTTATTCTGTAACTATGTGGTGAAGTGAAATCTTCCTTTCTGAGCCTTCTTAAATGTATCTCTACTTCTGTTGCCTGAGGTTAAGACAAATGAACCTAATTTTCTATCATATTACAACCCTTCAAATCATATAAAATATTTTCATGTCTTTCCTAAATCTTCTCTTTTCTGTGTTCAATGTTCCGAGTTTCTCCAAACAGTCCTATAGCAGGTTTTCCAATATTTTACCATTTTGTTTGTTATTTTATGTAATCACTAGATTACCGATATCTTTTTAAAACTCTGGGTTTAAAAAGACATGCAGAACAACAGATGAAGTATGATCAAGTCAAAGTATATAAAATAGGCATATTAGATTCTTTTTTATACATTATTTTGCTTTCAATGTAGCCTAAATCCATATTAGTTTATTTTAATCACTGTCATAATTTTACTTCTAAGTGACATTTTTTTTCTTTTAAAGAGACCCTAGAATTTCTTAGACTAATTATTTTGGGGAATTTCTCACCTAATATCTGATTATTTGCAAAGTTTGGATCAAGGTAGAGATTATTAAATTTGTCTCTATGAACTTATATCTTGTTGATGCAATACACCATTGCAATCTAAGGTCTAATTAAATACTAATTATCTCATCCAATATACTATATATACCACACAACTTCTAGATATCTAATAATTTAATAAGCTTACCTCCTATGTCTCCACCAATATCACTGATAAATAAGGGAATAGAATAGGACCAAGCAAAGGTTTTTCAACACTACACACAAGTTATCTGTGACTGACTTTGGGTTCATATGTTTACCACAAACTGCTTTTCACATCTCTAAATTTTGTCCACAAAATTATATAACAGGAAATTAAAGTCAATTTTTGATATATGTAGATAAGATATAAATCAACAAGGATTCATTCAGCAGTTACTACATGTCAGGCTCTATACTTCATACTGGGGATAGAAATATACACAAAAGTGAAGACAGGGCCTGCTTTCAAAGAGCTTATATTCTGCTCTATTCCCCTTTTCCCCCTATCACTCACTTTATGACTTCTCTCTGGTTGTAGTTTCCTTGGGGACTTGATCTTAATATGTCTCAGCATCTTCCCTTTCTGAGCAACCCATGACTTAGCAGCCTAGATATGTGCCCCAACTTACTTTTAGGTCATCAGAATTGATCTCCAGGTTTTATGGATTGCTGAGCTTCTCTTCATATGCTGTATCCAGTCACGTTGAACCAGACCAATCTCTTTGCTCTTCAGGTGTCTGACTTGGCACTAACACCTTAAGCCTTACAAGACTGATTTGTGCCATTCTGGCAATTCACATTTTGCAGCATTGTGTTATATGACTGCAGTCTCCCACAAGCTTTTACTCCTGATGGGTTGTGGCCAAGTGTCCTATCATTGCCTGAGCAAATTTACACAGACTGGTGTCAAGTTATCCATGGTACTGGAAAGATGGAGAAGAGATTGGCATATAGGACTGTGTTTTGTGGTATGCTTGTGTTCTATGCTTACATTTGCTACTCCAGCTTCACTTCCAGTATTGTGGGAGGGTTATTCAGAAAGCTCAGAATTAATAAATATCAGTTCATGGGTTTGGTTTTTGTTGTTGTTATTGCTTTGTTTATTTTAATTCCTTTAGGATAATAGGTGTTTTAGTCCACGGAAACAGCTAAAATTGTTTTTCTTTAGTGCACAGTTTTACTTTTGAAGAAATTTGAGATGTTTTGGGAATCAGAGAAAATTTTTAGTCCTTCATTTGTTGCTCATTTGACCTTGAAGACTGGAGTATGTCACAATATGTTTGAAGAAGACAAAAAAAAAGGAGCTTGTCATTGGTGACAGATGTAGGATCAGCTTGGGGAGTTCTCAAATCAGAGATAGTCAAGGAACCTGGCAACTGGTGGAAAAGAGCTTACTGGGAAGCACTAGATATAGGACTGGAGGCTGTTTTGTGACCCTATTGCCTATACTTACTTCATAGTCATAGTTCAAGGGCAGAGAGGAACATATTTGATCAAGAGGGAGTGAGAGTTATGAGGGGCAATTGTCTGGCAACTTCATTGTTTATGCCCTCTTCTAGGTCATAGTTTAGGGGCAGAGAGGAGCACTTTTAGTCAATAGGAATTATTTTGCTGCTTCTCTGAGGGAAAGTAAAACATCTGGGGACAAGGCATCAGAAAACCTGAGGAAAAGTATCACGTCTGGTACAAAGGGAGCAGGGGGCCTGAGGAACATTATTGATTGCAGTCCCAAAGGACCAGGGGCCCTTCCTGGATAAAGGTCAAATGATAGGCCAAGAGATCAGCATCCATGCCACTCACCAGGTAATAACACCTTGGAAGCACTAGAAACTTCCAAAATCCCAGAACTGGTTCTGAAAAAAAGGCAGGGCACAAAAGCTACAGTTATGAGACAGGGCTACTCGCACCCCACACCAGGAATAAGGACTAACATAAATACAAAGTTCTTAATTAAGAAATACAATGGGAAAATAGGGAAACAAAACCTGAGCAGACAAAACTACTACAATGAGAAGGAAGATCAAGACATAAAATAAGAAGTCAATGAATTCAAAAAACCTACAAGCAAAACATCAAAGAAAAATGTATGGATTGGACATACACACATCCAAAAAGATTAAAAAATATTTTCAAAATTAAAAATAAGGGTAGTAGAGAAAAATAGGGAAGGAAATGAAAGAAAAAGAAGGAAATTATGTTTAAAAAACAATTAACAGCTTGCTAAAAGAAACACAAAAATATCAAAAACCAAGCCAACATGATATGTTATCAGCAACCAACCAGCTAAACTTCTAACATTCTACTCTAAAAACCTTTAAAATAACCCCTCCCAAATCAAATTTTTGAGTACAAGAGCTAACTCTACCAGTATCACACCACTTGCAAACACAGAGAAGTAGCTCTAACAACAAGAGAAAAAATCTTGAAGCTTGGGACAGTAACTCTCCACTCCCAAACGAGCAGAGCCCAACTTCAACATAAGGATAAAAGTGAGTAAATAACATGGAAAAGTGACTAAATAACAACAAAAAGCAATTGATTATAAAAAACAACTTTGAAGGCAGGGAAGATTAAGACATAAGTTCAGAAGAATACAATAGTTTGAAAACAGCTACATACAGAGCATCAAATAATAAACGTAATTTAAACCAAGCTCAACAAGGATTCTTGGAAGAATTAAAGAAAAAAAATAAGAGTTTAAGAGGAAAAATTGGGAAAATAAATGAGTGATAAAAGAAAAATATGAAAAGAGAATTAACTGCTTGGGAAAAGAGACATGAAATGCTGAATAAAAATAATATATTTAAAAACAGAATTTGCTCAATAGTATAAGAACTACAATAATTCACTAAAGAAAAAAAATATCCTTTAAAATTTCCCAAATAGAAAAATAATTATAAAAATCCGACTGCAATTGGTTCAAAGAAAGAAGGATATAAATACACACTCAGTTGTGTATATAAATTAAATTTACCAAATCTAGTAATAGGAGGAAAAGGGGGTAAGTGAAAGGAGAATGGGAAAAGAAGGGAGGGCAGATTAAGGAAAATAGTGGTTAGAAGTAACATAGACTTTTCAGGAGGGACAGGTAGAAAGAGATAGAGAGACAAGGAAACATAAGGTAATGTGATAGAAGAAAATACAAAGTAACTGATCCATAAAATGGAAGTAGAAAAGAGAATGCATTAGAAATAAGAATCCTGGGGGTAAAGCCAAGTTGGCAGCTGGAAAGCAGGGACTTGCTTATGCTCTCCCGCAGGTACTTCCAAACATCTGTAAAAAATGTCTCTGAACAAATGCTAGAGCTGCAGAATCCACGAAAGGCAGATGGAAGCCAGGCTCCAGCCCAGGACAACCGTCACTGGGAAGGGTCTATCACACGGAGCTGGGAGCAGAGCCGAGAATGGGCCAGTGTGGGCACCACCAGGATCAACTAGACTGGGAGGCAGGCATAACAGGCTGTAGGGCTCTGAATCATTGAGCTGTGGCAGTTTCCAGACTTCTCAAACCACAAATGCCAAAGACAACAGAGCAGGTTAGTGGAAAAACTGCTAGATCAGAGTGAGAAGAGTATGTGGTGGGCCCTAGCCCTGGGGCAGCAAAGGCGATGGAGCTCTGCAGCTGCTTCAAGAGCTTCAGCTGCAGGTATTTATGGCCCCAGACCCACCAAGTGGGAGGAATTAAGTGTCCAATCACAGAGGGAGGGAAGAACCTGCATTGCCCTGCTTGGATATGGGTCGGCCACTCCTGGTTGGTCGTTGTTGGGGGAGGAGGAGTGCTGGTGTGGCAGAGCTTGCTGTGCATAAAGTAGCTTTAAAAACAGCAGCACAGCCCCTAAAGTGGGGGACAAAGTACTCTCTACTCTACAAGCAGTCATATCCTGAAAAAAATGCAAGAGTCAAGTAGATGTCTGGGAACATGAACAGGCAGTGAAAACAAACTCAAACTCAAACTCAAACTCTAGATTTCTTTTTTGGTGACAAAGAAGACCAAAACACACAGCCAGAAGAAGTCAACAAAGTCAAAGAGCCTACATCAAAACCCTCCAAGAAAAAGATGAATTGGTCTCAGGCCATGGAAGAGCTCAAAAAGGATATGGAAAAGCAAGTAAGAGAAGTAGAGGAAATGTGGGAAGAGAAATGAGAGTGATGCAAGAAAATCATGAAAAACAAGTAAATAACTTGCTAAAGGAGACCCCAAAAATATTGAAGAAACTAACATCTTAAAAAATATATTAACTCATGAGGGGGCAGAGCCAAGATGGCAGCTGGAAAGCAAGGAATAGCATGAGATCCCCACCAAGTCCCTCCAAATGACCTGGATGGTCGTAGGGTAAAGTTTATCCCTCATGGAGCTGGGAGCTGAGCAGAGCAGAGCAGAGCCCAGCATGGGCCACGTGGACCAACCAGACCAGGAGCCGGGGCGGATGCAGCCCTGAATCAGTGAGCTGTGTCAGTTACCAGACTTCTCAACCCACAAACACCAAAGACAACAGAGAAGGTTAGCGGGAAAAGCTGCTGGGAACAGGGAGTTTGTGGTTCAGCCACCTCCCGCCCCACCCGGGGCAGCAGAGGTGGGGCAGCTATAGAACTAGAGCTGCAGTTGCTTCTGGCCCCAGGCCCAACAGGTGAGAGGAATTAAGTGGAGGATCAGAGAAGGAGTGCAGAGCCTGCTGAAGATCTAAGTCCAGTCCAGGTTGGGGGTTCTTGGGGAAGGAGGAGTGCTGGTGTGGCAGAGCTGGCACATTCCCCAAAGCATAGAACATAGAACTCTGTACTCTACAAGCAGTCATACCCCACTGATAAACTCAAAGGTCAAGTAAGTTGGCTGGGAACTTGGCCAGGCAGTGAAAACACACCAAGATTCAGTCTCAGACTCTGGAATCTTTCTTTGATGACAAAGAAGACTAAAATATAGAGCCAGAAGAAATCAACAAAGTCAAAGAGCCTACACCAAAAGGCTCCAAGAAAAACATGAACTGGTCTCAGGCCATGGAAGAGCTCAAAAAGGATTTGGAAAAGCAAGTTAGAGAAGTAGAGGAAAAATTGGGAAGAGAAGTGAGAAGGATGCAAGAAAACCATGAAAAACAAGTCAATGACTTGCTAAAGGAGACCCAAAAAATAATGAAAAAAATAACACCTTAAAAATAGACTAACTCAAATGGCAAAAGAACTTCAAAAAGCCAATGAGGAAAAGAATGCCTTGAAAGGCAGAATTAGTCAAATGGAAAAGGAGGTACAAAAGACCACTGAAGAAAATACTACCTAAAACATTAGACTGGAGCAAGTGGAAGCTAGTGACTTGATGAGAAATCAAGATATTATAAAACAGAACCAAAGGAATGAAAAAGTGGAAGACAATGTGAAATATCTCATTGGAAAAACCACTGACATGGAAAGTAGAGGCAGGTGAGATAATTTAAAAATTATTGGACTACCTGAAATTCATGACCAGAAAAAATGCCTAGGTATCATCTTTCAAGAAATCATCAAGGAGAATTGCCCTGATATTCTAGAAGCAGAGGGTATTATAAAAAATTGAAAGAATCCACAGATGACCTCCTAAAACAGATCTCAAAAACAAAACTTCTAGGAATATTGTCACCAAATTCCAGAGCTCCCAGATCAAAGAGAAAATATTGGAAGCAGTCAGAAAGAAATAATTTGAGTATTGTGGAAACACATTCGGAATAACACAAGATCTAGCAGCTTCTACATTAAGAGATCAAAGGGCTTGGAATACAATATTCTGGAGGTCAGTGGAGCTAGGAGTAAAACCAAGAGTTGCCTTTGCAGCAAAACTGAGTATCATGCTCCAAGGCAAAATATGGATTTTCAATAAAATAGAGGACTTTCAAGCTTTCTCAGTGAAAAGACCAGAGCTGAATAGAAAACTTGCCTTTCAAACACAATAATCAAGAGAAGCATGAAAAGGTAAAGAAGAAAGAGAAATCATAAGGGACCTACTAAAGTGGAACTGTTTTGTTGACATACCTACATGGAAAGATGATGTGTTTAATTCATCAGACCTTTCTCAGTATTAGGGTAGTTGAAGGGACTATACACATATAGAGCCAGAAGGCACAGGGTGAGTTGAATATGAAGACGGTATCTAAAAAAATTAAATTAAATTAGGAAATGAGAGAGGAATATATTGAGAGAGGGAGAAAGGGAGAGATAAAATAGGGTAAATTATCTCACATAAAGTTGGCAAGAAAAAGCAGCTTGTTGGAAAGGAAGAGGGGGACGTTGAGGGGGAATGAGTGACTCTAGTTCTCATTGTGTTTGGCTTAAAGAGGGAATAACATACACGTTCAGTTTGGTATCTTACCCCACATGAAAATAGGGAGAAGAGGATAAAAAAGGGAGGATGATAGAAGGGAGGGCAGATAGGGGGAAGAAGCAATCAAAAGCAAACATTTTTGAAAAGGGACAGGGTCAAGGGAGAAAATCGAAAAAAGGGGGACAGGATAGAATTGAGGGAAATAATTAGTCTTTCACAACATGACTATTGTGGCAGTGTTTTACATAATGATACGTGCGTGGTCTATGTTGAATTGTTTGCTTTCTTAGTGAGAGTGGGTGGGTAGGGAAGAGAGGAGAAAATTTGGAACTCAAAGTTTTAAAAGCAGATGACCAAAAAAGGTGTTTTTGCATGCAACTAGGAAATAAGATTTACAGGCACTGGGGTGTAAAAATCTTTCCTGCCCTACAAGAAAGTCAGAGGAAAGGGGATAGTGTGTGAGTGGGGTGACAGGAGGGAGTGCTGACTGGGGATCTGGGTAAACAGAATATATGCCATCTTGGAGTGGGGATGTGAGAAGGGTAGAAATGGGCAGAAGATTTGTTACTCAAAATCTTTTGGAAATCAATGCTGAAAACTAAAAGTATGAAATAGTAAAATACGGAATTCAAAAAAAAGAAGTAAGAATCCTATAATATGTTTTTTACTAGAAAGACTTTGAAGTAGGGTGACCCACACAGATTAAATGTAAGGGGTTTGAGCAAAATCTATTATGCTTCAGCTTAAGAGAGGAAGAAAAATGGTGGCAATCAATATAATCTCAAATAAAGGAAAAACGGAACATTTATTATTAATAGTAATAAAACTACATCTTGCAGAAATGAATCATAGACAATGAATTAACACTGGTATTACACTAGCAGAAACATAAATATATGTATGTATATACAAATATGTTACATATATGTATATACGTGTGTGTGTGTGTGTGTGTGTATATATATATATATGTATGTATGTATGTATGTATGTATGTATGTATGTATGTATATATAAAAGACTGAGTGAAATAAGTCTACAACCCAAGATCGGCTGGATGGTGTCTTGGTAAGCAAAATGGGCTCTTAGGACTCAGTTGGCTTTTGTTTCCTTTGAGTAATTCAGTGTATTTCATTGAGCCTTACTAGGTGCTAAGCCCCAGGCCCAAACTCCTATTAGGTGTAAAACTTATGTGGGTGTGGATTGGTAAGTAAGGTGGAGCCCAGGGTGGGGCTAACTCAGGGGAGGGCCTAGTTTACACATGAGTTTGAGTGATAGGTTTAGTTCCAATTTTCTTTTCTCCCTCTTTCTCCTCACTGTCTACCAAAGAGAGAGCAAGCAATCTTGTATAGGTTAAAAATGTACAGTCACATGAAGCATACTTCCACATTAGTGAAGTTGTGAAAGAAGAATAAGAACAAAAAGGAAAACCTACAAGAAAGAAATATTTAAAAAAAGTACAAATAGCATGCTATACTTGCATTTCTACTCTATAGTTCTTCCTATGGATGTGGATAGCATTTTTCTTCATGAGTCTTTTGGAATTGTCTTGCATCATTATATTGCTGAGAAGAGTTAAGTCTATCATAGCTGATCATCATGCAATGTTGCAGTTACAGTGTACAATGTTCTTCTGGTTCTGCTAATTTCACTCAGCATCAATTGATGTAAACATTTCCAGGTTTTATCTGAAATCTGCCTGCTCTTCATTTCTTAGAGCACAATAATATCCCCTTACATTCATATATCACAACTTGTTTAGCCATTCTCCAATTGATGGACACCCCCTTAGTTTCCAATACTTTGACATCATGAAAGGAGCTGCTATAAATATTTTGTGTAAATGTGGGTCCTTTTCCCCTTTGTCGTGATCTGTTTCAAATATAGATGTATTAGTGATATTGTTTGGTCAAAGGGTATGCATGGTTTTCTAACATTTTTTGGCATAGTTCCAAATTGCTCTCCAGAATGGTTGA
>CM053622.1:183607025-183630062 GCA_028646595.1 Phalanger gymnotis
CCACTCCCTTCCCCTGCCACCATGGCAAGGACAAAGCAAGCAGTCAGGCTCGGCCTGGACTGAGTTGGAATGCCCTCTTGGCTTATTTGGCCTCCTGTTGCTCCTAGCCACATTAATAGCAAAGTTCTCATTTGAGTCAGTAGATTCTTGAGCAGCAGTTTGTTCTCCTGCTATCTGAGATTCCCATTCTTGCCATGGGGTAGGAGTGCCCCCATCTCTGTCACTTAATCTCTATCTTTCATATACTAGCCGGTAGGCTGATAACACTATCCAGCTTTGCCTAGATAGTGATGCCCCTGACTGAATTCCAACATCTTGTAAACACTTTTCCAAATCCTTAGGATAACCTCTCTGTAGCCTTGGTTACTAGTTTTCACAGGGTCCAGCTCTTTTAGCCAATTCCTTTGCTAGGGAGGAATAAAATGGGTCCTCCCACTCTGGGACAGTCATCTCTTCCTCTGAAGTTCTTCTGCTTCTAAATAGTGATCTTATACCTAGCGATCCCATCAACCTAGTCGCCAAATGTAGTAGGAAGGCCGAATTTATAATCTCGAATATAATCATGTATATGTTTGAATGGTTCGAAATCGCAAGGTATGAAAGATTCTCTAAGTAGAAAACAACAAAAAAATTATTTACGCCCCACTGCAGCAGATCCATGAACCAGCCTCCCCATTCCAACATCTTGACAAAAAGACTCCAGGCCCAGAAAGCCCACCTCACAAGAGTAACCAGAAGGCCACAGAAAAACAAGATAGTATTTAGCCAAATCAGTTTTACTGGCCTCAAGTCCTTGCTTGCACTCCTGGATCTACACATGGGTCAGCTCTGCTTCTGCAGCTTCCTGCCTCTGCAGCTTCCTGCTTCCACAGCATCCTGCTTCCACAGCTTCCGCTTCCGCCACAGTTGTCTCTTGGCTCACCTTTCCTTGCAGCCGAGCTTCTGGCATTCTCAAGCCCAGCCTCAAGGACCAGACACAGTTGGTTCCTCTTAAGTCATCAATCTATAACCACACAGGTTTCACACCTGATAAGGCTTTGGGCCTGGGGCTTAGCACTTAACAGCTGAAAGTACTTTCACTCAAAGTAAACAAAAGCTATGCTAAGGAGACAATTTTGCTCAACAACACAGTTTCCCTCCCCTTTCTGTGATTAAGAGGTAGACATGTTCACCTGCAGGAGAATCATACTTGTGTCCCTTGGTTCAAATATATTCTTTTTTGATGAGGCTGGTTTATGTTGGATCAATGGCTGTACCATCCTATTCTCTCTGTCCATCTTACCACCTGCCAAGCACTATTATTCAGAAAACATAACTGACAGCATCCATTAACAAGGGGATGCAAAAATTTGAATAGCTAAATTAAATCCATAGTCAGATGCAAAGGGAAACTGAGTTAAGTAAATCACTGACTTAGGGTGACACAATACATCGCCTTTGACTGTTTTCTAGGTGTGAATACTAATAAATTCAGCAACAGGAAAATTAGATAAAAGCTGTTTTTTTTTTCTAACAGAGACAACTTTTATCTAAAGATTTTTTTTCCTACCTTGAATATGAATAAATGACAGCATGAATAAAGGAATGATTAGAATTTTTTTATCAATACTTCCTAACAGAGACAGCTTGTATTTATAAATATTTAACAGCTCCAATGTAATAAATGACCATGAATGGAAAACAATTTAAATTCCAAATTATTATGTAAGAAATTAATTGGTTGCAGAACTATAATCAATTATTTTATTTAAATACTTCGGGACTTCAATGGATATTTTAGCTCATTGTTTTAAATAATGATTTATTAAAGTGATAAATGTCATCTAAATATTTAGTTTGTTCATTTCTTTTTAGAGATGTGTGTATTCAGTGATATGACATTTCAATGGATTGAGATCTCTTGACTATAGTTCCATTTTCCTTTGATGAGGATAATTAAAAAAAAAAAAATTCATCCTGCACCTCTTTCTTTGCCTTTTTTTTCCTGGACACACTGTATAAGGCAACCCATTTTCTTACAATTTTTTTTTTCAATTTCTTAACATTATATGAGTGTGTATCAATAAGATTCACAATATTTATGGTGACATGAATATGCCTCTATAATTTGGTATGGCAGAATATGAGGGATTCTCCATATAGAAGGCAGAAGAAGTAAAATATTCATACCGACCTCAGAGGATCAGATCCCAAAAACAATAAATCCAATTTGATATAGCAATTCCACATAATATTCCAAAACCAGTAAGTCCACTTAATTATAAAAGTAAGGAAATTAAAACACAATATCTTATCAGGGAGCCAAGCCATTCCACAACCTTCTCCTCTGCTGGGGCCTTCCTGTCAACACTCATTCACAAATTCTAACAGTCTGCTTGCCCTATTCCTCTCCTCCCACAGTTTTGAGAGCTTGCAGTTCTGAGAGCCCTTCAGGTCTCTCTCTTCCTGTCTCTGAGCTTAATGGCTAACCTCATGGTATATAAACCCTTTTTAGGGTCCAAGGGCTTTACAGCAAAGGGGTATGGGCCTGGGGCTTTGCACCTAGTTAGCAAAAAAAGTGTGGACCTTCTTACAAACAAGCCTCCCCTAATCAAACTTCCCTTAACTAGATCCACCTAAAGCCTATTAAAGGGGCAGGGAAGATCTTTAATCACATTAATCTGACAAGGTGTCCATGGAGCACATAGTCTTTATCATTTGTTTTATCATATCTCTTATTATATGAATGCTTTCTTGGTGATACATATCTTTGATACTTTGACACTTTTCTTTAGTAAGGAGCTAGCTAGGTAATACTGAGGAGAAAGTACAAACCTAGACCCTGGTACTTACCTTAATATCCAACCTATAGCTGCCAGCTGTGTGACCCTAGACAAGTTACATAACTCTGTCAGCCTCAGGTTTTTCAACTGACATATGGAGACAATAATAGGATCTACCTCTCAAGGTTGTTGTAAGGATAAAAGTAAAGGAGGCAAACACCAACATCAGAAATGCCTCACATGTTTTGGCACAGCAAGAGGAACCGGCAGACTCCAGCTCTAAGAAGCACCTCTTGTAGGCAGGCAGGCATCCTCCAATAGCTGAACCTCCCAATGCTTCAGTGCAACTTCAAGTGGGCAGATGTCCCCCAGCAGCCAAACCTCCCCATCCTGCAGTGCAGTCTGGGTGAGCAGGCAACCTTCAGGGGCCAGACACCCACACTACTCTGAGAACTTCAGTGTAGCCCAGGGAAAATAAGAAAAAAAACTCATCATGGCCTCAGAACTCACCAACCATAACCACTAGGACTCCAGCTCAGCACCAGGTTCGTTGTCAGACCCCTACAGCCTTCAGCTGCCAGCACCTGAGGTCACGGCAAACAAAACTAGTGGCCAGGCCTCTGGCTGCCAGACCAAGAAGATTGCGACATTGCCATCTCTGCTCCAGCAAAAAAGCTCAACATTAAAAACCAGGAAATAGGCAAAAATCGTGAGCAAAAAGCCAAAAAAAAAAAAAAAAGGACAGCAACCAGGGATTATTTCTATGGGGACAGGGAAGATCAAAACAAAATTCTGAGGAGGACAACATTGTCAATATATGTACATTCAAAACCTCAAAGGGAAACATGAACTGGTCCCAAACCTGAAAAGCTTCCTTGGAAGAGCTCAAAAATGATATTAAAAGTCAAAAAGGATAGGTAGAAGAAAAATTGGGAAAAGAAATGAGAGGTGTGTAAGAGAGAGTAAACAGTGTGGAAAAGGGAAGAACAAAATAGACTGTAGAAAATAATTCTTTAAAAAATACAAATAGCCAAATGGAAAGAAAAGGTCAGTGAAGAAACCACGTCCTTAAAAAAAGTAGGATTGACCAAATGGAAGAAGAGACATAGAAACTTATTGAAAAAATGAACTCCAGAATAGATTAAAAACCATGATTCTAAAATATGTTGTTTACAATGAAAGCATGTGAAGCAGAGGGATACACACAGAGTAAAGGTAAAAGGCTGGACTTCAATATATTGTTCTTCAGCTGAAGTAAAAAAAAGCAGTGGTAGCAATCCTTATCTCAGACAAAGCAAAAGCAAATAACAGATCAAATTAAAAGAGATAAAAAAGGAAAATACATCCTGCTAGAAGATACCACAGACAATGAAGTAATATCAATACTGAACATGTATTTACAAAGTGGTATATCATCCAGATTCTTAGAGGAGATGTTAAGTGAGTTATAGGAAAAAAAAAATACAGACAGCAAAATTATGCTACTGGGGGACCTCAACATTCCCCTCACCAAACCAGATAAATCTATAAAATGGACCAAAAAAAAAGAAATTAAAGAGGTGAATGGAACTTTAGAAAATTTAGAAGTGGTAGACCTCTGGAAAAAATTGAATTGGGACAGAAGGGAATATATGTTTTTTTTTTTTTCTCATTGGCACATGGCACCTACACAAAAATTGTTCATGTACTAGGGCATGAAAACAATCTAATCCAATGGATAAAGACATAAATATTAAATGCATCCTTTTCAGATCATAATGCAATAGAAATCATATCAATAGATGGCCATAGAAAGACAAAATAAAAATCAAGTTGAATCAAAATAATCTAAGCCTGAATAATGAATTTGTCAAACAACAAATCATAGAAACAATCAATAACTTCATCTAAAATAGATGAACAATAGTCAGACACCGTATGAAAACTTATGTAATGCAGCAGTTCCTAGGAGAAATTTTACATCTCCTAATGCTTACATGAATTAAATAGAGAAATAACAGATCAACAAATTGATCATGCAACTAAAAAAGCTAGAAAAAGAAAAGAAAAATCTCCAATTAAATATCTAATTAGAAATGGTGAAAACCAAAAGAGGGATTATTCAAATTGAAATTAAGAAAACTATTGAACTAATAAATAAAAGTAAGAGGTGGTTTTATGAAAAAAAAATAGACAAACTGTGGTTAATTTGATTTAAAAAAGAAAGAAGAAAACCAAATTGCCAGTATCAAAAATGAAAAGGGTGAAATCACCACCAATGAAGAGTAAATTAAAACAATGATTTGGAGCTATTATTCCTAAATGTAAATTTGACAACTTTAGGGAAATGGATGAGTGTTTACAAAAATATAAATTGACCAGAATAACAGAAGAGGAAGTAAAAATACATAAATAATCCCAGTTCAGGAAAAAAGCAACTCATCAAGCCATTGATGAACAACCTAAAAATATCCAGGCTTAGATGAATTTACAAATTAATTCTATGAAACATTTAAAGAAAAAAATATTTCCAAAACTATATAAACTATTTGGGAAAATAGATGAAGAAAGAGTTCTACCAAATTCTGTTCTTTTTAAATGATAAAAATATAGGGCTGATGCCTGATATGGGAAGAGCCAAAATAGAGAAAGAAAATTATAGACCAATTTCCCTAGTGAATATGGATAAAGATAATACACTATGAGCAGTTGGACTTATGCCAAGAATGCGGGGCTGGTTCAGTATTTGATCATAAGAATGACAAAACTAACAGATTCCATATTATTATCTCAATAGGTGTAGAAAAAGCTTTTGACAAAATGAAACACCCATTCCTATTAAAAACACTAGAGAGCATAGGAATAATTGGAGTGTTTCTTAAATTTATAAGTAGTATCTACCTTAAGGCATCAGCAAGCATCACATGTAATGGGGATAAGTTAGAAGCATTTTCAATAAAATCAGAGGTGAAACAAGGATGTATATTATCACCCCTAGTATTCAATAAAGTACTAGAAATGCTAGCTTTAGCAACAAAAGAAAAAAAAAAGAAATTGAAGGAATTTTAACAGGCAAAAAAGAAATAATGCTTACACTCTTTGCAAATGAAATGATGGTATACTTAGAGAATACTAGGGAATCAAGTGAAAAAATACTTGAAATAATAAACAACTTTAGCAGAGAAGGATATTAAATAAATTCACATAAATCATCATCATTCCTACATATTACTAACATAGTCCAAGAGGAAGAGATAGAAAGAAATCTCCATTTAAAGTAACTGTAGACATTGCAAAATATTTGGGAATCTATCTGCCAAGACAAACTCAGTAACTATATGAACACAGTTATAAAACACTTTTCACACAAATAAAGTCGGATCTAAATAATTGGAAAAACATCAGTTTCACATGGGTAGGCCAAGCTAATAAAATAAAAAATAAAAGTTATACAAATATTAATTTACTTAAATCAAATCAAACTACCAAAAAATCATTTTGTAGAGCTAGAAAAAATAGTAGCAACATTCATGTGGAAGAACAAAATGTCCAGGATCTCAAGCGAATTAATGAAAAGAAATGCAAAGGAAGGTAGCCTAGCCATACCAGAGCTAAAACAGAGCTAAAATAAAGCAAGAATCAGGTCTGGGCCTCTCCCCTCCCTTCCAGGGTACCAGCTTGGGCCAGGGCCAGGAAACCGGGCCAGGCTTGCCTGGAGGTGAGTTCAGAGCCTGAGGACAGGGGCGGGGGTGCAGAGGAATGAGGGGTGTGTCAGGGACAACTTACTAGTTGGGAGGCAGCTCAAGCAGGGAGGGCAGGTAGGCCCATGCACCTACTCTAGATCCCTCTAGTCCCAAACATTCTGCAGGCCAGCAGAGCATTCTCTCCAAGAGGCAGCCCTGAAGATGTGTGGAGCCTGCTGGAAGATCTTGAGACATTTGTAGCAGACACACTCAAAGGGGAAAATTTATCCAAGAAAGCAAATGAAAATAGAGAATCCCTTATTAAGAAAATTAAAAAAACGTAAAGTCTGCCTATCCTCAGAAATTCCAAGACAAAGTTAATATAGAAGATGGAGAATATGACAATCCTTTCCCAGGGCTTCCAGATACTCTCACCAAAAGATCCAACTGCTGTGAAAAAGACAATGAAGCACTGCCTGAAACTAGTTCCCTCCAACTGCAGCCCAGGACCTTCCATTTGTTCTGAAGTCTGGCAACCTTGAGAAAAGGAGAAAAGATCACAGCTTCCTGGATTTGAGTGGCAGCAGCTTTGGTGTGCTCTTAGCAAAACAGTTTTCTACCATTTTGGAAGTGACAAAGACAAACAACAGAAAGGTAAATTTGCTATAGATGGATAGAGTGTCAGAATGAATAATACCCTTAGGAAGGATGCAAAGAAAGATTGCTATTTTGAAATCTCAGTTCCTGATAAATGCATCTATCAGTTCACACTCCCAGAGATTCCAAGGAATATATCCACCAGCTGAAATTTGGGTTACAAGACCTGGAATCCGATGTCATTCCTGAAGATGAAGATGAAAGAGAATTATATGACAATGTTGATCCCATGCCCCCGAGTTCCCTTCCCCCAGCAAATGACCAGGCAAGCAAAGGTGAAATTTACAAAGTACTGACATGATCGAGATGAAGGCTCTTACCAGAAGATGGAGGAGGTCAAGCAGATGAGTTAAGGTGTCACTCACACTCCAACAGATAAAATCACAGATTGTGTTATTTTTTACCAAGGTTTGTGGGATGACACAGGAGCTGTTCCTGATGAGTTGTCATTTAAATGTGGTGACTTTATCTACATTCTCAGAAAGCACTGCTATAGATTTGGCTGGTGGGTAGGAGAAATGAAGGGAACCATTGGTTTGGTGTCAAAAGACTACATAATGGAAATGTATGACATTTGAGAGTCCTGGCAAATCCTAACATTTAGAAATGAAGAAAGAAGTTGGAGCCTGACTTTTCATTTTAGCCCAAGAGACACTGCGGATATAGCAAGATCATCTATGCATTTCATGATGTTTTCTCTTCTTTCTATAGGTTTCAGAAAATCATGAGTATCTTCTTTCCATTCATCTTAGCATGTAATTTTATACACTCCTCCTTTACAATGTTTTAACGATCATATATTAAAGGAAAGTTATGCTTAAAAAAGCAGCAATCATCAAAACTTCTTGGTACTGACTAAGCAATGCAGTGGCAAAGCAATGGGATAGATTAGGTCCACAAGACGCAGTAGTTAATGACTATAGTAATCTACTGTTTTATAAGCCTGAAGACTCCAGCTTCTGGCATAAGGGATCACAATTTAATAAAAACTGCTGTGAATACTGGAAAATAATATGCCAGAAATTGGGCATAGATGAATATCTTACATGTATACCAAGATAAAATCACGACGGGGATACAATTTAGATGTAAAGATTTATAGTAGACATAGACTGGGAGAGCAAGGAATACTTAACATGTCAGATTTATGGAGAATGGAAGAGTTTATGAACAAACTCTTGTTTCTTGATAGAGAATATGATGAAATCCAGTCTGGATAATTTTCATTACATTATATTGTAAAGTTTGTTTTTTGTTTTTTTTTTCAGAAACAAAGCCAATGCAACCACTATTAGTGGGGAAGAAGAAATCTGGGAAACCATTTTGTGACCAGCAATTCTGATTAATTTATTGTTTCTAGATATATAGAGAATTGAGTCAAATTTATAAGAATACAAGTCATTCCCCAATTGATAAATGGTCAAAGGATATGAACAGGCACTTTTCAGATGAAGAAATGAAAAGTATCTATAGTCATACGAAAAACATGCTCTAAATCACTATTGATGGAGTAACACAAATCAAAACAACTCTGAGGTACCACATCATGCCCATCAGATTGGCTAATATGCCAATAGAGGAAATAATAAATGTTGAAGAAGATTGGGAAAATAGGAGCAATTATGCATTGCTGGTGGAATTATGATTGATCCAACCCTCCTGGAGAGCAATTGGGAATTTTGCCTAAAGGGCTACTGAACTGGGCATACCCTTTGACCCAGCAATACCACTTCTAGGTCTGTATCTTAAAGAGATGATAAAAACAGCAAAAGGACCC
The DNA here is from genome assembly GCA_028646595.1 of Phalanger gymnotis. NCBI lineage: Eukaryota > Metazoa > Chordata > Mammalia > Diprotodontia > Phalangeridae > Phalanger > Phalanger gymnotis. Next base: position 183,615,884 of record CM053622.1, read on the forward strand.
ATGTGTACAAAACTATTTATAGCAGCTATTTTTGTGGTGGCCAAGAATTGGAAATTTAGGAGATGCCCATCAACTGCAGAATGCCTAAAGATGATGTGGTATGTGAATGTAATTAAACACTATTGTTCCATAAGCAATGATGATGAGGTGGATGTCAGAAAAAGACTGGGAAACCTTAAATGAAGCGATACTGAGTGAAGTGAGCAGAACCAGGAGAACACTGTAAACAGTAACAGCAACATTGTGTGATGACTAACTTGTATAGGCATCTCTTCTCTGCAATGCAAGGATCTAAGGCAATTCCAAAAGTATCACGATAGAAAATGGTATCAATATCCAGAAAAATAACTATGGAACTTGAATGCAGATTGAAGCATTCTGTTTGCTCTCACTTTTTATTTTATTTTTTTGTTTCTTCTTATGGTTCTTCCCATTGATTCTAATTCATCTTTACAACATGACATATGTGAAAATACATTTAATATAAATGGATATGTATGGCCTATATAACATTGCATGTCATCCTTGGAAGGGTGGAGTGGAAAGAGAGGTAGAAAATTTGAACTCAAAATTTTATGGAAGTGCATATTGGAAATGAAAAAAAAAATAAATTAGCTAATTTTTTTTTAAAAAGAAAGAATCCACAAATCACCTCCTGAAAGTGATCCCAAAATGAAAAGTCCAAAGAATACTATAGTGAAATTCCAGAGCCTCCAGACCAAGGAGAGAATATTGAAGGCAGCTAGAAAGAATCAACTCATGTACTCTGTAACCACAAGGATAGCACAGGTTTTAGCAGCTTCTTCATTAAAAGATCAGAAGGCTTGGAAGATGATATTCTGGAGGGCAAAGGAGCTATTAAGATTACAACCAAGAATTACCTACCCATAAAAACTGAGTATTATCTCCTGGGGGCGGGAATTGACATGCAATGAAATAGAAGACTGCCAAGCATTCTGGATGAAAAAATGAGAGCTGAAAAGAAAAAAAAAACAATGACTTTAAAATACAATGCTCAAGAGAAGCATAAAAAGGTAAATGGTTAAGAGAAATCATAAGGGACTTAATAAGGTTAAATTCTTTATATTCCCACATGGGAAGATGATACATGTAACTTACCAGACCTTTTTTTCATTATTAGGGCAGTCAAAAGGATTGTCTATAGACTGAGGGCATGGGTGTGAGTTGAATAGGAAGGGATGATTTTAAAAATATTTAGTATATTACTTTTACTAAGTCACATGTAAAAACAACTTTAACATTCATTAAAAAATTGAGTTCTAAATTGTCTCCCTCCTCCCCTTCTGACCCCTATCCCCTTTGAGAAAGTAAGCAGTTTGATACACATTATTCCTGTATAGTCATGCAAAACATTTCCATAATACTCATGTTGTGAACGACTGTATTTCCAACCATCCTATTTCCCCCTCCTTTATTCTGTTTTCTCTATTCTTTCACTCTATGCCTCCTCAAAAGTATTTGCTTCCAACTACCCCCTGCCCCTATTTGCCCCCACTTTTATTACCATCCCTTCTCTTATCCACTTCCCCTTATTTTCCTGTAGGGTAAAATAGACTTCTATATCCAATTGAGTGTGTATGTTATTACCTCTTTGATCCAATTCTGATGACAGTAAGTTTCACTGACTCCTTATCAATCTCCTTCTCTTCTCCTCCACTGTAAAAGCTTTTTCTTGATTCTTTTATGTGAGAAAATTTACCCCATTCTACCTCTACTTTTCTCTTCCTCCCAGTATATTCCTCTCTCACTCCTTAATTTTATATTTTAGCTATCATTCATTCATATTCAACTCACTCCTGTGCCCTCTTTCTACACATACTCCTTCTAACTACCCTAATAATAAGAAAGGTCTTATGAGTTACAAATATTATGTTTCCATGTAGGAGTGTAAACAGTTCAACTTAAACAAATCCCCTATGATTTTTATTTCCTGTTTACATCTCCATCCTTCTTTGAGTCTTGTATTTGAAAGTCAAATTTTCTATTTAGCTCTGGTCTTTTCTCAAGGATGCTTTAAATTGCAGCATATCATTGAATGTCCATTTTTTCCCCTGAAAAATTATGCTCAGTTTTGCTGGATAGATGATTCTTGGTATTAATCCTAGCCCCCTTGCCCTCTGGAATATCATATTCTAAGCCCTCCAATCCTTTAATGTGGAAGCTGCTAAATCTTGTGTTATCCTGATTGTGTTTCCACAATACTTGGAATTGTTCTTTTTTTCCTTGCTGTTTTGAATCTTTTCTCCTTGACCTGGGAACTCTGGAATTTTGCTATAACATTCCTGAGATTTTTCCTTTTAGCATCTCTATCAAGCTTCAAGTTACACTGCTGTCATACTAGATTAAATAAGCAAGATTTCTACTTATAAACAAGATTTGAAATTGAAAATTCAAGCATAAAGCAGGCTGAAGGGTACTCAAACCTCTGGTGAATTAATCACTAAATCTAAGAGATTGAAAGCAAATTTAAATAGTGATGAAATTTAATTTAATTACTGAGGTTTTGATGGATAGTCATTTGGGCTAATTTAAAACTAACCAAACTAACAGAAAATAATCAAATCTGTCATTCAAGCTAAAAACTTGATATGAGAACATAATTCTGAATATAGTCATTATTTAAGGAGTGTCTGCCTATTGCTTTATGGTGCTTTTTTGTTGTCATTTTTAGAAAGATAGTGTGTCATGCTATGGCCCCTTTTCCTACTTTTATTAGGAGTCCAGTTGTGATGTCTTTTAGTTTTGCAGAGGCTAGTCTCTCTCTCTCTCTCTCTCTCTCTCTCTCTCTCTCTCTCTCTTTCTATATATATATATATGTATATACAATACATATATTACATATTTTATATATACATATATGTATACATACATACATACAGATAGATACATTTTGCAGAAGCTAGTCTCATACATATATATATGTATATATATGCATACATACATACATACATACATATGGATAGATATCCTTCAAAACTTGTTTGGAGAAAAATGTTTAAGTTATCACCTATTTTAACCATATCACTATTTCAATACAATATTATATATCAAACTGAACAAATCCTGTTAAACTTACACTTTGATACTTCTCCTCTTTAGGTATATTGAGGCTAATAAAATTCCTCTACAATACAAAATTTTTGACACACCGTTAAAGTTTTTCATTATAGAGATCTTACTTACATAACTCTATTGTTGCTACATTAAAAAATACCTACAGATTTCCTTCTCCTAGGTGAACATTTTTCTTTTCAATATGACAGGAAAGACTGAGAGTATTCACAGAGAATGGAGCATGGGAGCCATTTGGACAGAAACTCTGCATTTTAGTTTTGGCTGAAGGTGTAAGGAAACTGTTAAGAATAAAATATGGCTTAACATTGTGTTCCTCTGGCCTTATATGTATTCTACAGTCTCTATTTTCTTACCTTTCATTTCCTTACATATTTCAGAACTATCCATAATGGATGCTGAAAAAGTAAAAAACAGATTATCCATAACAGTAAAGGGATGAGAATGTAGAAATTGCTTCTGTGCTATTCTAATCCCTACTTAGTACCTTTGTTAAAGTTCTACCACAGGCATTTTGCCTTTTCCCTCTTGTTTTCAAGTTTGATAATTGTTAGGTTTAGGAAACTTCCAGATAGCTAGGATAACAAAGAGATGTCAATATGTAACAGAAGGAAGACATTCGTCAATAGCATGAGCAGTCATGAACCCAAGTCACAAACATCATGAGAGCAGAAAAGAAAATATTCTAGTAGAGTGCTTAATCCCATAATTGATACTCAAAAACTGAAATTCATAAGAACAATAATGAACAATATAGAACATTGGTTATTGCTTAACCCGGTTTGGCTGACAATGAGAATAGTTTAAGGTCGCTGTTGGTGATTCAAGGAATAGAATAGAGTCCTAGTGAGGGGTTGGAAATTTTTCTCAGTGACTTGACTTAGCCCTTCTAATTCTTACTAATTCCAACTGATAGAATTATATCACTTTATATTTATATTACAGAGACTTTAAAATAAATAATTTTAATTGATAACCTTTGTATTTATTTCATCTTCATTTGCAAATGCCTTCCTTTTCCCTCTCTTATAAAATAAGGCATACTTTGAAATTAACATGATAAAGAAAGAAAAACAAAATAGTTAAGCATAATTAACTAATGTACATAGTTTTCCTAAAGTCTTAGTGTGGTTTAAGCAATTAAATCATGCCCAAAATCTTGATTTGCCATTTTGCCTCATATATGTGTGTGTATGTATATGTATATATATATATATATGTATATGTATACGTATGTATGTGTGTATGTATGTGTGTGTATCTATCTATATGTCTATATCTATATAATATGACCTACAAATCCTTAGGCAAATCCTTTCACTTCTTTAAGCTTTAGTCTCATCTCTAAAGCTGAGGATTTTGGATTGGATGTCATCCAAGGAATTTCCAGCTGTAAATGTGTGATTTTATAAGATTGGAATTGGGCTAGTCCAGTTAAACAGCATTTCCACAATCAGGAATATGTAGATAATTTGATCACATTTGCTTGTGATAAACTAGCAGAAAGCAAAGGTAACTGAGGACATTGGATGCTAGGCAAAGAAAGGTCAGGAATTGTTTAAAGGTTGAGGCATTGCCTACATCATGGAAGCACACTACAGAAGGAAAGAGAAGGATCTGGTCACTCAAGAATCATCATTATGGAGCCAAAATGAAATAGAAATGTGAAAGGAATGACAGGATCATTGTTCATCTTACTTCAGAAATTTATATGCAGTCAGCCTTATGATAATACTCTAATGGATCTATGATTTTATAATTAAGGATATTCTCTCCAATTATAACAACCTGTCCATTTCTGCTTTTCCTTCAAGACTCTTAGTTATGGCTTCTTATAAATTGACAACATAAAGCTGAATTGACATGCTAAAAGCCATTCTCAAGTTCTATTGATATCACAGGGTTGTTGATAATGCACAAGAAAGCTGCACATAGGTTATCTCAAGCTCTTTCCCAAAAAGCAAACAAACTTTCTTTTTAATCATCTTTGATCATAGCATATTGCTTATTGCTTCTGCATAATAACACATTTTTCTTACACGTCGGCATATCTAAACATATGTGTATATATCCATCTAGCTATCTACATACATATATGCATGTACATATATACAAGTTTATGTGTATTCATTCATTTTTATACATAACATATATGTATGTGATTGAATGAATGTATGTGTGTAAGTAGACATGTGTGTATTTGTGTTATACACACAAAGATAGATAGATACATAGATACATAGATACATAGATACATAGATACATAGATACATAGATAGAATGTTGGAGTTGGATTCTAAATGACTGGAATTCAAATCCTGCCTCAGGCACTTAAAGTATGTATGACTCTATTCAAGTTATTTAACCTAACAGTTTCTGCATATTTGAAGAAATGGGCATAACTATAGCACCTATATCCTAGGGTGGTTATATGGATTAAATATGATAATATGAAAAAGTTTTGGACAATCCTAAATCACAAAGGGGATGATGGATATTACTATAGCTAGTGACAGTAGCAGGATCTAGGCAATGTTTTAATTTTTTTTTGGACAATGGGGATATGATCATGTTTATAAGCAGCAGAGAATGATTCAATAGAAAAGAAGAGACTGTATATTAGAGAAAGTGGAAATCATAGAGGAGACAAAATCATAGAGGTGTGGAAAAGAAGAAGTGAGATCAAGATTATGTGTAGCGGGGTTTTCATTGACAAGTTATAGGGCCACATAATTATCAAAGACTGGAGGAATGGAAGAATTATGGAGGGATCCTTTAGAAAGATGTGAGGCGAAGAGGAGACAAGGGATTTCTTTGTGAATGATTTCAATCATTTTGGTGTGATGAGATAACATCCACTGACTAAAAAAAACTTATGCTCCCCCAAACCCAGGGAGTTGGAGCACCATCACTTCCCAAAACCACAGGTCTTCATTCCAGTCCAGCACTCATAGACATTCCCCAGGAAGACAGCTCCTATGGAGAAGGGGCTGGCCACCCCTAAAACAAAACAAAACAAAACAATCTTCCAACAAATATTAATCACAGGAAGACAGGAAACCCAGCTTAAGGTGAGGTAATATGGTATACTGAGTAGTAGATGAGAGGCAGCACATCCTAGGGAAATCAAACCATCACTACCTCTTCTTGGACACTGTATCCCCTCAGATCCTGAATTGAAGAGTCTTAGAAATAGCAATTATTCTAACTGATTTTTCATAGAAATCATCCTGAGAAAAAATTGCTGGGCAAAATAACTAGTTTGACAAATGCTTCAGAAACAACTATTGAAGACCCAGAAAGAGAAGTCTCATCCTCAAAGTCTTTGCTAGTGTCAAATTGTTCAACATGAGATACAGATATGATTTTATCAGTTAAAATGTTATTAAATAAGAGGAATTGTTATATACTTTGCCGTTGAAACCTAAGGACGATGGAAACTTTCCAAATGGCCTGTAAGTAACCTCTCCATGATAATATGATCTCTATAAAAACAAGGACTGTTTTACCTTTATTTGGAATGCTTATCACACTGAATTGTACTTAGGAAACAATAAATGATTCATTCATTCATACATTTTGACATCATGAAACTTAAAAGAGGGAATGTTACTGAGTCATAACAGTAGAGAGAGTATGTCTGGAAAAGGCAATGAGGATCAAGAATTATTTCATATTCACAGTGCCAGAAGAATGAGTTAGGGATATAAGAGAAAGAGTAGCCAGTTCTAGAACAGGAGGCCAGGGATGCATGACCCAGCTCTCTGTGAGTTCCAGAAGAAGAAAAGAAGAGCAAAGGGTTTAGGAAAAGAGGAAATTTATTAGTAATGGAACAGGCATTCAGGAGGAAGAGTTGAAGGGGTCAATAGATCACAAAAATTAGGTGGATGAGAATGAGATAGCTGAGAATCAGGAATAGAAATTTGTTTATTTAATTTTAATACCTAGAGATTCAGAGTCTGAATGAGGAAAATGTGAAAAAATGCTAACATGCTGTGTTGATAAGCAAAATATTCTCCTTGGCATGGCTTTTGTTTCTTTTGAGTGGAAGTACTTTCAGCTGTTAAGTGCTAAGCCCTAGGTCCAAAGCCCTATCAGGTGTGAAACCTGTGTGGTTGTAGATTAATGACTTAAGAGGGGCCAACTAGGGAACCAATGGTCTCTGGTCGTTGAGGCAGGGCTTGAGAATGCCAGAAGCTCATCTGCGAGGAAAGGTGAGCCAAGAGAGTTTCAGCAGAAGCAGAAGCTGCTTCGGAAGCTGGAAGCTGCGGAAGCCAGAAGCTGCGGAGGCAGGAAGCTGTGGAAGCTTGGCTCCACCCCCTCTGCATGGACTTTGGAAGCTCATCTTGTAGGTAGAGATGTGCAGCTGCCTCATTCAGCTTCTTTCTCTTATATTCCTAACTCATTCTTTAGGCATTAAAAATTTGGTGCTCATTATCATTTCCAGATTCTCTCTCTACTGTTAATACTCAACAAAGAAATATGAATGTTTCCTAAATAAAGATTTTCTCATGTATTCAATGGAAGTTTGGGTTTCCTTTATAAGGTGAAAAAAGATTAACTACGTGGGAGAAACTCGTCATTGAGAAAACAAATAGAATAATATCAACATAGCATTAATAAAGTACCCTCTGAATTTCTTATAAAGGAAAGTGGAGACAGAATTTTTAAATAATCAACTCAGTGGTAAGATATTAGCCTCTTTGGTACTACCTAAATCATGGGAACTTTAACAACTAGGGATCTCTCTCTCTCTCTCTCTCTCTCTCTCTCTCTCTCTCTCTCTCTCTCTCCTAAGTTTCAGTTAAGAGTCAAATGAGATAACTTACCAATATAATTATTAATTAGCCTTTAATCACTGAATGGGCATTGCTTCAGACAACCTGAGACCTTGGAAAGACCTTAGCTTAAAAAGGTCAAGTTTTCCCAGTACACCTGGGGCTATCTCTAGTCATCCTCATCTCTATCTTGCCATGACACCCAGATTGCTCTGGAAGAGAAAGTGAGGTGACTTTGTACAGCTCTCTCTCACTTAAATCCAATTCACTTGCATGTCATGATATCCTGATGCCATGGTCCTCTTCAAAAATGATGGACAAGCAACAATTCTCATCCATGTCTTTATAGTGAGTTAGAAAAATGAATATTAGGCAGTACCATAGTATACCTAGAACACTTTGTTCAGTTATTTTAAATTATTTCTCTTTGATTTGGAAACTAATAGTAGGTAGCAAGGGGTGACATTATCTCTAATAACCAACCAAGCTTAAATCATAAGCTGTTTAATATTAGACTCCCAATAAAATATTATGATGTCAAAATTAAAATAAGTGGTTAAATAATGGACATTATTATTCCAATGAAATATTATTTAAAATTTAATTGTATTAGATGAATAAACAAGTGCTTCATATCATATTAATATAAACAAAAACCAAAAATAATCATTAATTTTTCACATTCAAATATATTTCACAATTCCAGTTTTAGATCATTGATAAAATTTGTCATTTAGCCAACAACAGCCTGTACTAAACTGAATCCCTTAAAATCATAGGCACGGATGAACTACTTTGATTGGAAATTTTACTCTACAGTAGACTAAACAAACCAGTCAAAGAAAAGTGGTTAACGTGTTTTATTTCGTGGAACACTTTTACTATTGAGGAATAATCACCCAGGCCTATGTATAGTGGGTGTTTTTTCCTTGGGGGAAAACACACCCAGATCAAAATAACTATTCCACAGCTAAGGCCTCCCTAATCAGCAGTCAGCAATTTCCAATATTGGTAGCTAATTAAAATCTATTTTAAAATATGTAATTTGAAACTTAAGTAGCATATACCTAAAGTTAAATAATCATAGAACTAGAAAATGCTGTTACCTATGATAAGTAACTATTTCTCAGCTATAGGAAAAGGTGAGGATGGAGAGTTTAGCTTCCTATTCATATTATCAGGATGAGATCTACTTTTTAAAAACTAAGGATATGATCCTTGGTTGGATTTGTGAAGCTTTATATATAGATAGAGAAAAAAATCCATTTGTTCTCTGTGAAAATTCTTTTTTCTCAAGTCATTGATAGCTAAAAGTACAATTAAACCTCATATAAAAGTTAATTTTCTTGAAAGAAAAGGGCATGAGCAAAACTCTCACACCGTATTATCATCAGCAAGAGAAAGATCATAAACAGAACATTAAACAAAATGTAATAAAAATGGAAAGCTTCCTTTCTCCAGGTCTGGTTAAAAAAAAGTCAGAAAGATATACACAAGAGATAGAATACTTCCATTAAGTCTATTTGTTTCAATAAATGAAAATTATACGGTGACCTTTACTTCAGCTGCCTTGGTTTCTCCATTTTTAATCATTATGCAAGATTTGGTAAGAATTCTTGCTGACATTTTGCTCCTCAGGGGGCAATTAGTAGAGTAATGAATTCACTAGGAAGTCTGAAAATATTTTCAAATTACTGCCTAAAATGACAGGACCGAGGTCAACTTTGTTAGACTGTCATAGTATTCTTCTCATGCTAAATAGGGCAAATTCCATTTAATCCCTACTTATCAGATAATTATATACACCTATCTGAATTAAATATCCAAAGAAAATGAAAATTGCAAAAGATAAATTACCATGACAAGTCATCAGCACAATTTTAATGGTGTATTACTTAATTTGAGCAATGTTTCCACAGTTACTATTTTGCATGTACATGTGTATGTAAGTATATATATATATATATATATACAAATACATATACAGACACATACATACACCTGTATATATATGTATATATATATACACATACACATATATATGTATGTTAGAGGTCGAGGAGGCTATTGGGATAGTCTCAGCCAGGGGCAACGAGCAGTGGTGGTCAGCTGAGAACAGTTAGATGAAAGAGATGCTGTGCAGTTACAGTTGACAAGCTGTAATAACTGACTGGGCATGAAGGTTTCGGGAGAGGGAAGAGTCAAGGATAACTCTGAGGTTAGAAGCTGGGTTGCTGAAAGTTTTGGAATATACATATGTGTGTATATGCAGGTATATGTATGTGTCGCTATGTGTATCTATATGCATATACACATACGTACATGTGCAACCATACAGACATCTGTTAATATGTATATATGTATTTATATTTGTATATGCATAAATATATAATACATGTGCATATCCATACATATACATACATTCACGTGTGTGTATGTGTGTGTGTATCCTTTCTTGACCCCCTTTAGTCTGTTTTGGAAATGTTTGGTTCAAGATGACTATGTCTTGAGTACAAGACATACGGTGAGAAGTAGGCATAACTTCAGAGAAGTGATGATGAAGTATACCTCCTGACTCTTTTAAGGAAGGTGGGGACCTACAGGCATAGCAGATTAAGGCATACATTGTCATACATGGCCAACGTGTTACTTTGTTAAGCTTGACTGTGCTTATTTGTTAAAAGAACATGGACAAAACATTTTGAAAATAACAACATTAATAATAGCCAACATTTATATAATGCTTACCATGGAGGTGGAGGAGAGAGGGAGGGAGAAGGGAGAGAGAGAGAGAGAGAGAGAGAGAGAGAGAGAGAGAGAGAGAGAGAGAGAGAGAGAGCCCTGCACAAATGGCTATGTCCTCCCTTCTTATAGGGCTTCAGACATCATCAAATGTCATCTGAATGACCAGAACTTAGGCTGCTATGATTGGTTCTTGACTTAGCCCCTCCCCTTAGGACCCTGGGAGGTTCACATCCACATAGGTTAGGTTAACACCTAATAGGGGTTAGAGCCTGGGGTTTAGCTCTTGGTAAGACTCAAGAATACTCAGAAGAAAAACCAAAAAAAATTACTGTCTGGGAATATTTTGTCTCAGTTTCAGAGGTTTTTTCTATCGAACTCCTTTTCATGCTTCTCTTGATTCTGTTGTTTGAAATTCAAATTTTCTATTCAGCTCTAATCTTTTCATCAAGAATGCTTGAAAGTCCTCTATTTTATTGAAAATCCATATTGTGCCCTGAAGTATGATACTCAGTTTTTCTGGGTAGGTAATTTTTGGTTTTAATCCTAGCTCCTTGGACCTCAAGAATATCATATTCCAAACTCTTCGATCCCTTAACATAGATGCTAGATCTCGTGTTATCCTGATTGTGTTTCCACAATACTCAAATTGTTTCTTTCTGGCTGCTTGCAATATTTTCAGCTTTCTTTGAGAACTTCGGAATTTGGCTACAATATTTCTAAGAGTTTTCTTTTGGGGATCTTTTTCAAGAGGAGATTGGTGGATTCTTTCCATTTCTATTTTCCCCTCTGGTTCTCAAACATCAAGGCAGTTTTCCTTGATAAGTTGATGTCTAGGCTCTTTTTTCAATCATGGCTTTTAGGTAGTCCAATAATTTTTAAATGATCTCTCCTGGATCTATTCTCCATGTCAGTCATTTTTTCCAGTGGGATATTTCACATTGTCTTCCATTTTTTAATTGTTTTGATTCTGTTTTATAATTTCTTGATTTCTCATGACATCACAGGCTTCCACTTGCTCTACTCTAATTTTTAAGGCAGTATTTCTTCAGTGGTCTTTTGGACGTCCTTTTCCATTTGGCTAATTCTGTCTTTCAAGGCATTCTTCTCATCATCAGCTTTTTGGAGTTCTTTTGTCATTTGGGTTAGTCTGTTTTTTGGGTGTTAGTCTATTTTTAAGGTGTTATTTTTTCAGCATTTTTGAGGGGGTCTCCTTTAGCAAGTTCATCACTTGTTTTTCATAATTTTCTTGCATCACTCTCATTTCTCTTCCCAGGTTTTCCTGTACTTCTCTAATTCGCTTTTCCAAATCCTTTTGGAGCTCTTCCATGGCCTGAGACAAATGCATATTTATGTTGGAGCCTTTTGATTTAGGATCTTTGACTTTGTTGACTTCTTCTAGCTCTATGTTTTGAACTTCTTTGTCAGCAAAGAAAGATTCTATAGTCTGAGTCCTTTTATGATGCTTATTCATTTTTTTCCAACCAATTACTTGACTTTTGAGCTTTTTGTGTGAGTTTAACTGCTTTCAGAGTGTAGAGTTCTTTGATCCAACTTTCAGGGGTTTTGCGCTGCTGTTTTCAGAGCTACTTCTATTCTGAGGTGGTGTGATACTCGTCTCCTGGCCTGTGCTCTAGTTCGTGAGTGAAGACATTCCATTCTTCGGTGAAACTGCCGGGAGGACTCCCTCTCTAGAGTCATCACAAAGCCCTGCCACACCAGTGCTCCTCCTTCCCCAAGAACCACCAGCCAGGACAACAACCCAGATCCAAGCAGGGTAAAGTAACATAACCTTGCCTTGGCACCAGCAAAGCACTCCTTGCACTCCTGCTTCTCTGATCCACATTTTGATTCCCCTCGCTGTGTGTGCCTGGAGCTCTGGAAGCAGCCACCACTGCTGCTGCTGCTGCTGTGGCTGCTGCTGCCTCTATTGCAGCCATCTCCTCCACCTTGGGACTGGGGTAGGACCACACACTTCTCTCACCCAGATCCAGAAGATTTCCACTGACCTATTCTGTTGTCTTTGGTGTTTGTGGTTTGAGAAGTATAGCAACTGCCACAGCTTAATGATTTAGGGCCCTGAGGCCTGTTCCACCTAGTCTGCTTGTGTCTATTTTGCAAATAGCATTCCTTTTATGTAAGGCAAGTTACTTGAGTCTTGGAAAAGTGTTTGACTCCCATATCAAAGGTATGGTCTTCTAATACATTTAAATATGGAGGGATTCAGCTAATAACCAGTACAAACATTTTTTTTTATGTTTCAGAGAAATACATAACATTCAAAATTGTGTATGAATGTATCTACTCCATTCCTCGACATATTGTGCATATGAGATTGGGGGAAAATTGTTTTATTGTCTTTGCAGATAAATACTCTTCATGTTGGAGATTTTAAGTCTAGGACAAACAATAATTTTAGTGATACTCTCCTATATCAAGACACCATCTTAGAAAAGGTAAAATTGGGTCTGCATTAGTATGCATGGGGTGGTATCACAAAGCCTTTTCTATACCCTTTTCTCATGGCTTCTGATATGTCTTCTAATGGGAACTTTACAAAGAATAAAAAAAATCATTGAATTGAAAAAGAAAACAACTTCAAAATGACTTAGATAAATGTACATAATATTTTGCTTATGGGAAAATAAATAGGGCTTTGAAACCATTACCTAGAGGTAGAGCTAAGATGGCAGGGAAAACCAAGAATTTGCCTGTGTTCTCCTTAGTTTCAATCAGAAACAACTTTAAACCAAGCTTTTAAATGGGTTCTGGAGTTACAGAACCAACAAAAAGACAGAGTGAAAAATTTTTCCAGCTTAAGATAATTTAGAAGGATTTAAGGAAAGGTCTGTCTCACTTGTGTAGAAGGGTAGTTCAGCCCAGTGCATTGTCTAGGCAAATCATCAAGAAGCTCTTAACCACGGCACTTGTCATCAACCTAGGCCCTGTTGTCCTAGAACAACAGGCCAGTGATACAGCAGGCCAGCTATGAGGCCTCCAGCCCCAGCACAGAAAGCAAACTACCAGCCCTGGAAACTCCAACGCAATAAGCAGAACTCAGTTGAGACACCCTAGTGCAGAGGGCAAGCCATCAGCACCTCAGGATTCAGAAGAGAAAGACAAAGACCAGGCCCCCAGCTCTCAGAATAAGAAGATTGGGACTATGCTCTCCATGCACCAAGGACAGAGCTCAACTTTAGAAGTTGTAAAATAGGGCTTGGAGCCAAGATGGTGGCTGGAAAGCAGGGACTGGCCTGAACTCCCCACCAAGTCCCTCCAAAAATCTATAAAAAAAATGGCTCTGAACCAATTCTGGAACTGCAGAACCCACAAAATGGCAGAGGGAAGTAGGGCTTCAGTCCAGGACAGCCTGGATGGTCTCTGGGTAAGGTCTATCCCGCATGGAGTTGGGAGCTGAGGGGAGCGGAGCTGCGTGGAGTCTCCTCCCAGCATGCACGGCGCGGACCAACCAGACCAGGAGACAAGCGGAGAGTGCCATAGAATCCTGAATCGCTGAGCTGTGGTATCTACCAGACCACAAAGAGCAAAGACGACAGAGAAGGTTA
>CM053622.1:183635895-183656007 GCA_028646595.1 Phalanger gymnotis
ATAAATCACAATGTATTTAGCCATTCCCTAATTGATGGGAATTGCATTGATTTCCAATTCTTTGCCACCATAAAAAGAGCTGCTATAAATATTTTTTGTACATAGGAGTCCTTTTCCCAATTGTATGATCACTTTGGGATTGTGGTACTAATGTGATCAAAGTTCTTCCCTGCCCATTTAATAAGCCTCAAGTGGAGCTAGTTAAGGGAAGTTTAACTAGTAGAAGCCAGTTTGTAGGGAGACCCATTTGCTAATTAGGTGCTAAGCCTCAGGCCCACACCCTTTTGCTATTACCTGCTAAGTCCTAGGCCTGCATAGGATATGTAAATATACCCTGTGGTTAGCCTTTAAGCTCAGACTAGAGAGCTGAGGAGAGATATCAGAGAGTTGCAGAGAGAGACTAGAGAGTTGTGAAGATGTTTCCACAATCTGGCTAGCAGCTTCTGTGGGGGCGTAAGATCCACCCACAGCCAGCACTCAGAAAGCTGCGAGCACGCCACAAAAACACAGGTTCTTTTGATCTGCATTAATAAGGAAAGCAAGGTTAAGGGGTTGGCAAGCTTACTTTAATTCAGCATGCAAATATCATTCACTTAGTTCAGGGGAAAAAGCCTGAACTTCCGAGCAAATTACAAACAAATTACAAACATCAACAGACAGACCTTGTCTGATTCAAATCCCAATACATAGTTACCAGATTTCACCAAAGACTCAGCATCTGGGTTTACAAGCTGGAGGGCTCCTTAGCTACAGCTGCCCGGAGTCTCCTCAGCAACACCATCTCAAGAGCCCTTAAACAAATTACAGACAGACCCAAAACAATTCGTAGTTATCAACATCTAGGTTCAGCTGGGAGCTCAGAACAAGGGCTTGCCCAGAGTCACACACCACCACTGCTGCAGAAAAGAGCTCCAAGGAAGAAGAGGTTAACCCCTGGCTTTTACATCTTTGTCAGGGTCAGGGGTGAGTCACACATGCGACTCACCCATGCGACTTAAAATCGTCACAAAGAGGCAACCTAAACCCACATGGTCTAAGAGCCTCTGCTGTCTCAGACATGTAAACTAGGCCCTCCCTGGAGTTAGCCCCACCTTAGTTGCCAATCCAGACCCACATAGGTTTTACACCTAATAGGGGTTTGGGCCTGGGGCTTAGCACTTAGTAAGACTCAATGAAATACACTGAATTACTCAGCAAAAACAAAAGCCAAACTCTTCAAGGGCACTTGTTGAACTAAGTGCTAAGGAGCCCATTTTGCTTACCAACACAGGAGAGCAGAGATGAGAGAGCTGTGGAGATGAGAAAGCTTCAAGGAGAAAAAGAAGATGCACAGTAGAGAGAGCTGGGAGAGACTGAGAACTGGGAGAGATACAAAGATGAAGAGACAGAGAGAGAACTGGAAGGACTCTGAGAATTGGAAGGGCTTTGGGGGCAGTGGGAGGAGAGGACAGAGGCAAGCAGTTAGGATTCTTGAGTGAGTGTTTATGGGAAGGCCTTAACAGAAGATAAGGTTACAGGATGGTTGGCTCTTTGCTGTTATACTGTGTTATAATCTCCTGACTGTTACATTGGGGTGGACTTACTGGTTTTGGAATACAATTACTGCTATGTCAAATTGGGGTTATTGGTTTTGGGATTTGATCCTCTGGTGTCTGAATAAATGTTTTACTTCTTCATCTTCTATACAGAGGGTCTCTTACATTTTGTGATTCCAAACTTTACAGGGATATTCATGGTCAACATCGATATCATGAATATTGCCTTATTGATACAGGGATACAGCCCTAGAAATGGTATTGCTGGGTCAAGGGGTATACACCTTCTGGGTTATTTTAAAAGCAAAAAAATGGAAATTATTAAGTGTTTTTCAGTGCTTTATACAGAATAGTATAGATACAATCATAAAAACATAAATTGAGGATTATAAAAAGCATTGACATTCACCTAGTTTAAATGCATTATTACAGGAAACTAAAATCAATTATAATGAAATGTCTTGCTCCATGTCACATGAAAGTAAAATCATAGCTAGGATTATAATCCAGATTGTGTGATTCCATATCTAGCAGTCTAAGTCAATATGTATTTGAATAATCAAAAAGTATTCCATTTGATGGTGATAAAAGATCACTATTGGTGTTGATAGTGGTCTTGTATAGATCCTATATTTTTAATGACTCAAATGAAATCCAGCTCACTGGTACAACAGGTCTATTCATACCTCTCTGTTCAGTAGTTACTCAAATGATCTCTTTCATAGTATTTCTTCATAACTCAAACCAAAGCTTTTTGAAAAAATATTTTGCTATGCTCTACTATTCTGACTCTAAGCATATTTATAAATATCTCATTATTTATATCTAATTTTATAAAGATTAATAAATACAATTAATAATTTAATGTCCCCTTCATGCAGGACTCATATCATTTTGCATCTGCTGCCCTGCCTGGCTAAACTCCAAGGAACAAATTGCTCTACCCATGAAAAACTCCTTACTTACCTCACTGCCATTCCTCTACATCAAGCATTGATTGAAATCACCCTTCTCAGCTTCTCTTCCTTACTGATTGTAGAGCTAGAGGAGAGTATCAAACTTTTTCCAATGACCTTCATTATTAAGGGCAGAAACTATATTCTTAGCTTACCCCCTCCACTTTGCATCTGCTGCCCTGCCTAGTTTAAACTCCGTGGAATAAGATCTCCCTGGATCAAGTACCTCCTTGTGGTCCATTTCCTTCCCCCACTTTCCTGCCTACTTCTGTATGTCATCTCTTCCTTTAGATTGTCAGCTCTTTCAGGGAAATGACTATTTTTTCCTTTTTTTATTAATTCTATTTCCAACAGAGCACAGCATCTTGCACATATCAGGCACTTAATAAATGTTTATTGGATTGGTTTAGGATCCAGGTGAGTATAGTTTTGTCTTCATCCCCATAAATAGTTTTATTTGAGTAAGTCACTACTAAGGACATGTATTAACTTTGAAAAACAAATAATTTCTTCATTTTCGAGTAATGCATTCTGGGAATTTTAAATCCTAAATCACTAATTCTGATTTCTTTTTTTAACATTCAAAATATTTGCAATTATGTAAACAATGTACTAAATGAGATGATACTCTCTTCTTTCACATAATTCTTCTCCACATCCCAATCTGAGAGCTAAATTTCTATCATCCTTTAAATGCAATAAGCAGAATTTTAACATATAAAATGACCATAACCAAGTCTGACTATAATATTTAACCAAGTCTGACTATAATATAGTAAATAAATAGGAGATTGGTTCCTCCAGGTACTCCCTCAGGCCTATGATGCTTGCCCTATATATCATATCCTTGATATGACCCAGCTTAGAAATTTCTATTTTATATTAGTCACAAAATATTCACAGGAGATAGCATCAGAAGAAATTCTATATAAAATTGGATATTCAATTAAGCACTTTAAATATCTTTTAAAATTTTGATATAAGTTTTAAAATATAATATTTTCAAAGTTTAGTTTTGAGCCCAAGGCTCATCTCTATTGCTCCCTTATGCAGGATGGATGCAGTCTGTGATTGACATTCTCTTGGAAAAGAATCCAGGGAGTCATGATTGTCAATCCTGTATCTGTGTTATCCCTGGGCTGTTCTATGTTGAGTTTTTTCAGTTTGACATTTTGCTGAACCTTCCTGCCTTCATTTGCAGGATACAATTAAAAGCTTAGGGAGATATGATGACTTTTGGGTGAAACCTGTCAATTAAACAAACAATAGAGATTTTACACAGTGGGCCCTACCATTTATTAAATGTCTAGATTTGTGTGGGGTGAGGAAATATATGCATGTTTTCTAATCATCTCTGGGTAGTTATGGGAGGGCAACTTTTTTAAAAAAATTATTTTAAAATATTAAAAATTATATTATATTCACGGTTTTTCTTCATTCCTCTTTATTGAAATTCTATAGCATTGGAATTTGATAAAATTATAATATTACTATTAAACATTAAGGAAGATATCAATATGTGATTACCTCAGAAGTTATAGAGTTTTCTGGTTAATATGGTCTGAGAACAGTATTCTTCATGTTCACTATTGCATAAACCAGAGTTGGTGCTAATACTGATTCTAATTCAGTTGTGGCATGGTCAGAAATCCAGGACACAGAGCATACGATAGTGGATAATGATTTGCTGATGGTAGAATAGTCCAGGAGCATTTTGGGGGCAAGCCTATTGGAGAGGATACCAAAGAAATAGAAAATCCATATTCTGTTTCAGAAGTGGATTTCTAGTCAATTCCCTTGTTTCACTATTGTTAAAAAGAATTCTATAGTCCATAGTCATTTGGGATAAGTAATTGGTGGCAGATGATGTTTATTGTCACTAAGTTCAAAGGTCAGATCATGAAAACAATTTTGTTCATTTAATTGGCAAGTCACATAAAACTCACATTGACCTTCAGTAATTATTTTTATTTTAACTTGATGCTTAACTGACAAAAAGAGCAAATGTTTACTTAACACAAATGTCTTTGAGAGTATAATGAACAAAACAGTTTTGTATTCTGGAGTCTGGTGGACAGGTCATTTGGAAAAGGGCTAAATCCCAGGAACCATGCTTTTTATCTAATTGAAACTGTAGAGTGTGAGCCAGTAAGACTGTGCCCAACAAAAGAGCCATTCATTTTAAATACATTTATAGAATCATTCTTCCATCTCAAAATATTTCATTTTTTCAATGACATTTTCAAAGTGTTTTCTGATATCATGTTGCCTGAAACTTAGAGGAAAGACATTATCACCATCTCTTCTTTCCGGTAGGAAGGAAAAACTTAGTCATAATGAGTACAAATGACTCACACAATTCACACTAGATGTCAGTTCTAAAACAAGAAGATAATTCAGGATACTGATTCCTGATCTGGGTCTCTGTCAACTCAAGTACAATCTCTATGGCATTGAGCAAAAAGCTAATGGTGATGAATTCAGACTTCTTAGCTGAGAATGTAGCTTGTATATAAATTGTGAATCTCACAAAAAAGAGTGCAGCATTAATTTTGGTCTAATTGATGTTAAGCTAAGAGAGTACACTTTAAAGTAGGTCAATTTGAGGTTTCTTCACCAAATGCACGAGAAATGAGAAAAAAGAACCTTATTTAATTTTAAATCACAAAGGAAACCTTTTGAAAAAAAATTGCAGTGGTGAGAAATCATCCTACTACCAAATGGAATAAGAAAAAAGTTCTTCGTTCTCATTATTGTTTTGTCGAAGATGCTGCTTTGATTCATTCTGCACCCCTATTACCAACCTTGGACATCTGAAGTCCTAAAGCTGGTATAAATGCATCCCTCACAATTTCGGATTGTCTTCACCCTTGAGATCTCAAGATATGGTACAAACTCTGCAGGTGGCCTGTATGTCACTGTCTAAATAATTTCTTCAGTTTGGGTGAACAGATAGTATTTGAACAATCCCCTAAGATGACATTCCCACAGCAGGGGAGATCATATCAGTGACATTTATACCTATTCCCTGGTCTTAGCCGGATGAAGAAAAAAAGTATTTTTTTCTTACTTTTTTCCCTCAATTGAAAATGTATAGAAAGGTAAACTGATAGTGAGCATTCACCCCTAAAAATAATATGTGAAATGAACTGCTTTAAGTAGATTATGACATGACAAGTCCTGAAGTAAAAGTGGTAATTTGTAATCCCCCAAAATATCCATTTGTGAATGGTTTGATAAATTTTCTTTCCTCTGGTGTTCTAATCTCAAAGTATGCAATTTTATTTTGTTTTAAAACACTTATGTTATGATGACCAAAGATAATAATAAAAAGCAATGAACAATTCTAAGTTAGAAGAAACTTTATAAATCGTTTTCTCCATCAATTTAAGAAGGGGAAACTTACATCAAGAGGCTGTGATCTGCTAAGGGTCACACAACTAATAAACGAGTCATAATTGGGAATAAAATACAGATCTTCTTAAATCCAGTGAGTTATCAAATGAGATGTTAATATACTTAGTATAGTGGCTGGCACATAAGAATTAGTTAATAAAGACTTATCTCCTGCTCCTCCTTGCTCTGTCATTTTTTTTTTTGATTTAATATTTTTTAGTTTTCAACATTGATTTCCACAAGACTTTCTCCCCATTTCTACCCTCCCCCATTATAAGATAGCATAAATGCTGATTGTCCCTTTCCCCAGTCTACTTTCCCTTCTGTCACCGCACTCCCCTCCTCCCCATTATCCCCTTTCTCCTTACTTTCTTGTAGGGCAAGATAGATTTCTATACCACATTGCAGGTATATCTTATTTCCCAGTTGCATGTAAAAGCAATTTTTTAAACATTTGTTTTTAGGACTTTGAGTTTCAAATTCACTTCCTTCTTCTCTCCCCACCCACCCTCCTTGAGAAGGCAAGCAATTCAACATAGGCCACACATGTATCATTTTGCAAAACACTTCTATAATAGTCATGTTGTGAATGACTAACAATATTTCCATCTGTCCTATCCTGTCCTCCTTTATTCACTTTTCTCCTTTGACCCTGCCCTTTTTCAAAAGAATTTGGTTTTGACTACTTCCTCCCCAATCTTCCCTCTCTTCTATCATTCCCCCCTTATCCCCTTCACCCCTACTTTCCTGGAGGGTAAGATATTCAATCGAGTGTGCATGTTGTTCCCTTGTTATGCCAAATCTGATGAGAGCAAGATTCACTCATTCCTTTTCACCTACACGTTCTTCCCTTCCATTACAACAGCTTTTTCTTGCCACTTTTATGTCAGATAATATGCCCCATTCTATCCTTCCCTTTCTCTTTCTCCTAATATATTCCTCTCTCACCTCTTAATTTTCTTTTTTAGAGATCATCCTTTCATATTCAACTTACCCTGTGCTCTCTCTCTCTCTGTCTCTCTCTCTAAATATATACATATATACATATGTGTGTATATATATATGTATGTATATATATATATGTATGTATGTATGTATATTCCCTTTAACTACCCTAATACTGAGAAAGGTCTCATGAGTTACAAATATCCTCTTTCCATGTAGGAATGTAAACAAAACAGTTCAACTTTAGTAAGTCCCTTATGGTTTCTCTTTCCTGTTTACCTTTCATGCTTCTCTTGATTTTTGTATTTGAAAGTCAAATTTTCTATTCAGCTCTGATCTTTTCATCAAAAATGCTTGAAAGTTTCTCTATTTAATTAAAACTCCTATTTTTACCCTGGAGTATTATACTCAGTTTTGTTGGGTAGGTGATTCTTGGTATTAAGCCTAGCTCCTTTGACCTCTGGAATATCATATTCTAAGTCCTGTTATTCCTTAATATAGGAAGTGCTAGATCTTGTGCTATCCAGATTGTGTTTCCGTAATATTAGATTTTTTTTTTCTCTCTGGCTGCTTGCAATATTTTCTCCTTGACCTGGGAACTCTGGAATTTGGCAACAATATTCCTAGGAGTTTTCTTTTGGGGTTCTTTTTCAAGAGGCATTAGGTGGATTCTTTCAATTTCTATTTTACCCTCTGGTTCTAGAATATTAAGACAATTATATTTAATAATTTCTTGAAAAATGTTGTCCAGGCAGTTTTTTTGATCTTGACTTTCAGGTAATACAATAATTTTTAAATTATCTCTCCTGGCTCTGTTCTCCAAGGCAGTGGTTTTTCCAATGAGATATTCAAATTATCTTCCATTTTTTCATTCTTTTGGTTCTGTTTAATAATTTCTTGATTTCTCATAAAGTCATTAGCTTCCATTTGCTCCTTTCTAATTTTTAAAGCAGTATTTTCTTCATTGATATTTTGGACCTCCTTTTCCATTTGGCTAATTCTACCTGTTAAGGCATTCTTCTCATTATCCCTTTTTTGGAGCTGTTTTTTTTTTCTGTTGGTATTAGTCTATTTTTAAGGTGTTATTTTCTTTAGTATTTTTTTTTTGGTCTCCTTTAGCAAGTTGTTGACGTGTTTTTCTTTTTGTCTTTCATCACTCTCATTTCTCTTCCTATTTTTTACTCTACTTCTCTTACGTGCTTTTCTAAATCCTTTTTGAGCTCTTTGATAGCCTGAAACCAATTCATATTTTTCTTGGAGGCTTTTCATGTAGGAGCTTTGACTTTGTTGATTTCTTTTGGCTGTATGTTTTGATCTTCTTTGTCACTAAAGACAGATTCTATAATTGGAGTTCTTTTATGCTGCTTGCTCATTTTCCTAGCCAATTACTTGACTTTTGAACTTTTTGTCAGAGTATGACTGCTTCCAGAGTGGAGAGTGCTTTGTCCCAAGCTTCAGGGGTTTTGGGTTGCTGTTTTGAGAACTTCTAATCTGAGGTGATATGATGCTCATCTTCCGGCCCATGCTCTAGTCTGTGAGTGCAAGCACTCCTTTTTGCCCTGTAACCACCAGGTGGACTCCATCTCCACCTCCACCACAAAGCTCTACCACACCAATACTCCTCTTTCCCCATGAGCTACCAACCAGGACCTAGACCCAAAACCAAGCAGAGCAAAGCAAGAGAACCTTGTCTCTGTGCCTACAAACCAATATCTGCATTCCCGCTAAGATCAGCCACTTGATTCCACCCAATATGTGGGAGAGGGTCTCTGGAAACAGCTGCTGTTGTTGCTGCTGCCCCAACCTGCTGCAGCCACATCTGCTGCTCCAGGGCTGTGGCCAGACTGTGCACTTCCCTCACCCAGATCTGGCAGTTTTCCCACTGACCTGCTCTGTTGTCTTTGGTGTTTGTGAATTGAGAAGTCTGGTAACTGCCACACCTCAGCGAGTCAGTGCCCTGAGGTCTGCACTGCCTGGTCTACTCTGGCCTAGTCTGTCCTAGTGAAGCCAATGTTGGGCTGTGATCCACTCCCAGCAAGGTGCAATAGACCCTTTCCAGGGACCATCCAGGCCATCTTGGGCTGAAGATTTGTTTCTGTCTATTATTTCATGGTTTCTGTAGCTCTAGAATTTGTTTCAAATCATTTTTTTACAGGTTTTTGGAAGGATTTGGGGGAGAGCTTTGAAGCTGTCATCTTGGCTTTGCCCCCAAGGAATCCTTGCTCTCCTTTTTACTGCTATATCCCATAGGATAGTTGGGAATATTTTTCATGAAATAATTATTTAGAAGATTTATTCAATAGTTAAAAAATTAAACTCATAGCAATGTAAAAGAGAATATATATAATTTTGGTCAAAACTTCACACAGATATATGCATTTGTGTAGCTAAATAGATGATTGGATACATAGGCAGTTGTTGTATAAATAACATTCAAATTGTGATCCAAGCTATGCACTCATATATTTTTTTCTTTTGTCAATTTTATTTAACGAATTAAATTCCTACTAATAACAATGAAAAAAATTTCAGCAGGTATAAATGTGATAATCTTTCTTAAAGAATGAATGTGGAAATAATTTTAATTCTTTCAAGCTTTTCAGAAAGAAAACTCTAATTACACTTAAAATGTTCATTTTCTATATAATTAAGGTAGCATTTTTTATTCATTCTCAAGAATACCTTTAGATGCTTAAGGGAATGCATAAATATTATATACATACATGTATGTGGGGAATATTTTAATATAGATAAAATTTTTGATTTGTCCTACCATTCCACCCATGGGAACATTCCTGCTTTTTTGTCATATTCAGTTGACAAAGGAATGTGGACAATTTGACTTCAGACAGAAAATATGGTCACAGAGAAGGGATGAATAATAGATCAAGTGAAATGAAGTCAACAAAGTTAAAGAGCATTTATTAAGCACCTACTGTACACAAAGCACTGTGCTAAGCATTAAAAATACAGACAAATTCAACAATTGGCTTTGCTCTCTTTTTACCCATTGTATTGGTAGTTAAGGAAGGCTCTTAGCACTTATTCAATCAAGTGCCCTTGAAGAGTTTGGCTTTTGTTTCCTTGATTAAATTAGGAGTCCTTGATGACCTCCTTGCCTCAAGGGAAAGCCTAGTTTACATGGGTTTGAGTGACATGTTTGTGGCATCAGAGGCTTTTAGACCATGTGGATTTAAGTTGAATTTTTGTGATGCTTTTATGCCATGTGGTCACTCTGAACAAGCTATATAAACATAGATGTTGGTGTTTTCCCTTGGGGCTCTCAATCTTAGAGGTATGTTGATGTGGAGACTCTGGGCAGCTGTAGTTAAGAGCCCTCCAGCTTGTAAACCCGGATATTGGGACTTTGTTAAACCTTGGTAATTACGCATTGAGATTTGTATCAGACAAGACCTGTCTGTTGATGTTTGTAATTTGTTTGTATTTGCTCTGAAGTTCAGGTTGTTGGCTTTTCCTCCTGAACTAGGTGAGTTTACATGTATATGTTGTATTAAAGTAAAATTGTTAACCCCTTAAAGTTGCTTTCCTTAGTAAAGCAGATCAAAAGATCCTATGCTGGCAGCATTCTTATTGTTGGGCTTCTGTTAGTCTTTCACCCCCACAGCAGCTGCTAGCTGAATTGTTGCAGCAAATGGCATAGTCAGTAGAATCTGCAGATTAAAAGCAAAGTATGGCATTTTGGGGTACTAGCGTGGTTGAATGTTCCCAGTTTTTGGATTGCTCTTTGTACTTGGGGTGCTTATGATTCTATGGAGCCCCAGGAGCAACAAAATCCTGAAAGAAAACAGACTGGTGGAAGTGAAGGGAGTGGTTTCACAGGGGCCCAGAGCAGGGGCCCTGGGAGATAATCCCTCCTTCCGAGTCCTTGAGTTGATAAGCCTATCTCCAGAGGACTGTGCTGAAAGGATAAATGTTTTGAAATTATATTTTATGTGGAGTTTTGAAACAGGAGCAGAGAACTCCATTAGTACAGACTTCAGAGAAAAAGTGGAGAATGGCCTTAGTACAGATTTGGTGGGAGCAGCTGGTGAAGAGAGAGAGAAAGCTAATGCTGACTGCCCAATATTTTCTCCTTGATCTGGGAGCTCTGGAATTTGATGACAATTTTCCTAGGAGTTTTCTTTTTGGGATCTATTTGAGGAGGCAATCTGTGGATTCTTTCAATTTCTATTTTACCCTCTGACTCTAGAATATCAGGGCAATTCTCCTCAATAATTTCTTGAAAAGTGATATCTAGGCTCTTTTTTGATAATGGCTTTCAGGTAGTCCAATACTTTTTAAATTATTTCTCCTGGATCTATTTTCCAGCACAGTGGATTTCCAATGAGATATTTCACATTGTCTTCCACTTTTTCATTCCTTTGGTTCTGTTTTATAATATCGTGATTTCTCATCAAGTCACTAGCTTCCACTTGCTCCAATCTAATGTTTAAGGTAGTACTTTCTTCAGTGGTCTTTTGGACCTCCTTTTCCATTTGGCCAATTCTGCCTTTCAAGGCATTCATTCCTCTTTGGCTTTTTGGACCTCTTTTGCCATTTGAGTCAGTCTGTTTTTTAAGCTTTCTTTTTCTTCAGTATTTTTTCAGTAATTTTTTTGGGTCTCCTTTAGCAAGTCATTGACTTGTTTTTCATGGTTTTTTCACATCATTGCCACTTGTCTTCCCAATTTTTCCTCAATTTCTCTAACTTGCTTTTCCAAATCCTTTTTGAGCTCTTCCATGGCCTGAGAGCAGTTCATGTTTTTCTTAGAGGCTTCTGATGTACGCTCTTTGACTTTGTTGATTTCTTCTGGCTGTATGTTTTGGTCTTCTTTGTCACCAAAGAAAGATTCCAGAGTCTGAGACTGAATCTGGGTGAATTTTCACTGCCTGGCCATGTTGACAGCCAACTTACTTGACCCTTGAGTTTTTTCGTGGGGTATGACTGCTTGTAGAGTAGGAAGTACTTTGTTCCAAGCTTGAGTGGATGCACTGTTGTTTTCAGAGCTATTTCTATACAGCCAGCTCTGCCACACCAGCACTCCTCCTTCCCCAAGAACCTCCAACTTGGACCTGACTCAGATCTTAAGCAAGCTGTTCACTCCTGCTCTGATCTGAAGCTTAATTCCTCTCACCAGGTGGAGCCAGAAGCAACTGCAGCTCTAGTTCTTCAGATGCACCAATTCTCTGGCCCTGGGGCAGTGGCCGAACCTGGAACTTCTTTTGCTTCCTGCAGCTTTTCCCACTAACTTTCCCTGTTTTCTTTGGTGTTTGTGGGTTGAGAAGTCTACTAACTGGCACAGTTTACTGATCCAGGGCCCAAGCACCTGTTCTGCCCGGCCCCTGGTCTGGTTGGTCCTGCCACCACCCACCATGGGCTCTGTTCCACACAGCTCTGCTCCCAGCTCCTTGCTTGATAGACCTCACCCAGAGACTATCTGAGATGGAACCCTGCTTCTCTCTGCTATCTTTTGGGTTCTGCAGTTCTAGACTTTGTCCGTGAGCCATTTTTATAGGTTTTTGGAGGGACTTTGTGGGGAGCTCACTCAAGTCCCTGTTTTCCAGTGGTCATCTTGGCTCTGTCCCTGTGCTATGCCATTTGTTGCAACAATTGGGCTAGCAGCTGCTGTGGGGGTGAAAGACCAACAGAAGCCTGTTTTAACAATCTGGCTAGCAGCTTCTGTGGAAGGGAAAGATCCACCCACAGCCAGCACCCAGAAAGCTGCCGGACAGCCAGAAAGCCCAGGTTCTTTTGATCTGCCTTAATAAGGAGAGCAAAGTGAAAGGGTTGGCAAGCTTACTTTAATTCAGCACACAAATATCATTCACTTAGTTTGGGGGAAAAAGCAAGCACCCTGAACTTCAGAGCAAAATACAAGCAAATTACAAACATCAACAGACAGACCTTGCCTGATTCAAATCCCAATACATAGTTGCCAGAGTTCAAAAAAGTCTCAGCATCCTGGTTTACAAGCTGGAGGGCTCCTTAGCCACAGCTGCCTGGAGTCTCTTCATCAACACCATCTCAAGAGCCCTTAAATAAATTACAAACAGACAGAGCCAATAGAATTCATAGTTACTAACATCTAGGTTCAGCCCTGGGAGCTCAGAACAAGGGCTGGCCCAGAGTCACGAGCACCACCACTGCTGTGGCAAAGAGCTCCAAGTAGAAGAGGCCAACCTCTGGCTTTTATATCTTTGTCAGCGTCAGGGGTGAGTCACACATGCGACTCACCCATGTGACCTAAAATCGTCACAAAGAGGCAACCTAAACCCACATGGTCTAAGAGCCTCTGCTCTCCCAGACATGTAAACTAGGTCCTCCCTGGAGTTACCCCACCTGGGGCCCCACCTCGGTCATCAATCCACACCCACATAGGTTCCACACCTAATATGGGTTTGGGCCTGGGGCTTAGCATTACTCAAAGCGAACAGCAGCCAAACTCTTCAAGGGCACTTGTTGAACTAAGTTCTAAGGAGCCCATCTTAGTTAACAACACAAGGCCCAACAACAAGAATGCTGCTGCAGAGGTTATTTTGATCTGTTTTACAAAGGTAAGCAATGTTAAGGGTTTAACAATCTCAGTTTAATCCAACATCCAAACATCATTCACTTAGTTGAGGGGAAGAAGCCAGAAACTTGAACTTCAGAACAAATACAAACAAATTACAAATTTCAACAGACAGACCTTATCGGGTTCACATCTCAATGCATAGTTGCTAGGGTTTAACAAAGTCCTGACATCCGGGTTTACAAGCTGGAGGGCTCTTAACTATAGCTGCCCAGAGTCTCCACATCAACACACCTCCAAGACTGAAAGCCCCAGGAGAAAGTGACAACTTCTGTGTTTATATATCTTGTTCAGGGTCAAAGGTGAGTCCCATGTGACCTAAAAGTGCCACAAAAATTCAACTTAACCCCATGTGGCCTAAAAGCCTCTGATGCCACAATCATGTCACTCAAACCCATGTAAACTAGGCTTTCTCTTGAGGCAAGGAAGTCATCAAAGACTCCTAATTTAATCAAGGAAACAACTGCCAAACTCTTCAATGGCACTTGATTGAATAAGTTCTAAAAGACCTCTTTAATTACCAATACACCCATGTGGTACAGGCATTTATCATCTATTTCCTGAAGAATTACATTAGTTTTCTTTTTGGTTTACATACCTCAAGTCTCTCACCATTTCAGGTCACCCTTCAGTGGTCCAAGTTATCTTCCTTGAGCATAGGTACAATCATGAAATTCTTCAGTACAATAAACTCCAGTTACTATCACCTTAGGAATCAAATACAAAATCCTCTGATATTCAAACCCTCTCACATCATGCCCTGTCCCATGTGCTTTGTGACTGTGGTGCAGTGACA
This sequence comes from Phalanger gymnotis, assembly GCA_028646595.1. Classification (NCBI taxonomy): domain Eukaryota; kingdom Metazoa; phylum Chordata; class Mammalia; order Diprotodontia; family Phalangeridae; genus Phalanger; species Phalanger gymnotis. The sequence continues at coordinate 183,650,095 of CM053622.1, forward strand.
ATGGCTTCTTAAGGTTGCTGGAATAAGAGATACCATCCTTTATCTTCAGGTATTTTCCACTGGCTATCCCCAATGCCTAGAATTACTTCCCTCCTCATTACTTCCACTTGGCTTCTTTCAATCCCAAGTAAAATGCTAATATCTATTAAAACATCTTTCCTAATGTTTCTTAAGGCTTTTTCCTACTTCCTTACTTCTGTAGATTTATTCCAGTTTATCCTGTATGTATGTGTGTGTGTGTGTGTGTGTGTGTGTGTGTGTGTGTGTGTGTGTGAAATCTTCATTTTATTTTATGTTTTGGTAAACAGTTCTTTTATTATTTTATTTCCCCCATTAGACAGTGAGCACTTTGAGAGCACAAACTGTCGTTTTACGTGCATCTAGTTATGTGGTAAAGTACATAGATTGCTTAACGTGGTGTTAGGTAGACTGGCATTCAAATCCTGCCTTCCACAAATGTTCCACCTTACCATTCAGCCAGTAGCTTAACCTCTATCTGCATCAGTTTCCTTATATATAATGTTTTCTTCAGCATTTTTGCATCTCCTTTAGGAAGCTGTTGACTTATTTTTTTCACAATTTTCTTGCATCATTCTCATTTATCTTCCCAATTTTCCTCCAATTCTCTTACTTGATTTTCCAAATCTTTTTGTTTGAGCTCTTCCATAACCTGAGACCATTTCATATTTTTCTTGGAGTTTTAGATGTAGGAGCCTTCACCTTGCTGCCTTCCTCTGCCTTGATCTTCCTCGTCACTAAGGCTATAAGAAAACATCTTTTCACCAAGAAAGTACCCTTCTATAGTCTTATTCTTTTTCCCCTGGCTGCTCATTTTCTAAGCAAATTATTTGACTTTAAATCTCTTTGGTAAGTGGATGGTGTGCCACCCCAAGTTTCAGGGGTTTTGTGCACCTGTTTTCAGAGATATCTCTAGGGACCTATAAATTCTCAGTTCTTCCAAAGTGGTATGATCAAAAGAGAGGAGTTTATTCCTCTCTTGTCCTGAGCTTTGGCCTGTGAGAACTGTGAGGAGGGTTCCCTCTCCACAGCCACCATTAGCTCCACCATGCCAAGACTCTTCTACACCCCAGGACTACCACCCAGGACTGTGGCCCAGATCAGTAGCTCAGTTCTCCCACCATCTACAGGCTGAGAGCTCTAGAAGCAGCCACAGGTGCTGCAGTGGCTGCTGCCACCCTGGGGCTGGGGCTGTGGCTGTGGCTAGACCATGCTCCTCTGTCACCCAGGTGAGTGTGTTGGTAAACAAAATGGGTTCTTTAGCACTTAGTTCAACAAATGCCCTTGAAGAGTTTGGCTTTTGTTTGCTTTGAGTAATTCAGCTATTTCATTGAATCTTACTAAGTGCTAAGCCCCAGGCCCAAACCTCTGTTAGGTTTAAAACCTATGTTGGTGTGGATTGGCAACTAAAGTGGTGCCCAAGGTGGGGCCAACTCCAGGGAGGGCCTAGTTTACATGTCTGGGACAGCAGAGGCTCTTAGACCACGTGGGTTTATGTACCCTCTTTGTGACGATTTTAGGTCATGTGGGTGAGTCACAAAGATATAAAAACCAGGGGTTGGCCTCCTCTTCCTTGGAGCTCTTTGCCACAACAGTGGTGGCACACGTGACTCTGGGTCAGCCCTTGTTCTGACTCCCAGGGCTGAACCTAGATGTTGATAACTATGAATCTGTATTGGGTCTGTTTATTGATGTTTGTAATTTGTTTGTAATTTGCTCCGAAGTTCAGTGTGCTTGTCTCTTCCTCTGAACTAAGTGAATGATATTTGTATGCTGAATTAAAGTAAGCTTGCCAACCCCTTCACCTTGCTTTCCTTAGTTAAGCAGATCAAAAGAACCTGTGTTTTCTGGGTGCTGGCAGCTTTCTGGGTGCTGGCTGTTGGTGGATCTTACACCCCCACAGCAGCTGCTAGCCGGATTGTTGAAACAGTGAGAGGACTTTCCCACTTATCTTTGAAGCTGGCATTGGTGTTTGTGGGTTGAGAAGTCTGGAATCTGCTGGAGCTAGTAGTTATTCACTGCCCTGAGGCCTGCTTCAGTCCCATTTGTGCCAGTGGTCCAGGCTGTGCTGTGCTCTGTTCTGAGCATGGTGCAATAGACCCTTCTTGTCAGCCTTCCAGATTGTCTTGGGCTGGAAATCTGTTTCACTCTGTCACTTTTTGGCTTCTGCTGCTCTAGAATTTGTTTAGAGTAACTTTTTACAGGTATTTTGAGGGGTTTGGGGGGAGAGTTCAATCAGGTCCCCACTTCTACTCTACCATCTTGGCTCTGCCTCCACCCATATGTAATATGCAGCTAGTGATAGTACCTACCTCTGGAAGTTGCTGAAAGGAACAAATGGGATAATATTTATTAGGTTTTGTGAAAGCATCAACATTTCCCTCTTTTAGCTTTTTGGATCTCATTCACAACAGAAGAGTTTTTGCCTAAAAAAAGACAAAGCCACATCCAGGCCCATCTCTAATGTAGCTTCCTCTTTATCCATGAGCATAAGGCCTAGTCTGTAGGGTCCTGGGGTTTAGGGATTCCTGAAAACCATTGAATTGCCTTATCTGTCATCTTATTCTGCCTTGATGACCAGACACTTTTCCATGTGATGATGAAAGGGACCACTTTCAGAGAAGTTAAGGGCCTCTGTGTCCTTGTTGGATATCCTTGTATTGAGGCAAGTTAAACTTCCTTTTTTTGAGTATATAATGATTTGAGAGAAGGAATTTCACCCCACCACAAAACATGTGCTAAGAACATTCTGCTCATAGAGCTATCTCTGACAGCTTTGAAAAATTTAAAACATTAAAAAAATGCTGTCTGTGTACTATTGTTGTTGTTATAATTAACATTATTTTGACTTTATATCACTAATGCTTAATAAATACCTAACATATAGTAGGCACTTAATAGATGTTTGTTGATTAATTTCCTTCCTTCCTTCCTCTCTCCCTCTCTTCCTATTTTTCTATCCTCCTTCCTTTCTGTTTTTGTCTCTGTGTTTCTCTTTTTCATTGATTTTAAACTAAGAATAAACTCATGTCCAGATATACTATGTTCATGAGATTTTTTTTTACTGAATTATAGCCTATTTATATGAATGCTTGTGTAATTATTGTTACTGTTTAAAATATACATCCATAATTTATAAAAGATATTTTGATAAATTTCCATATGTTTAAGTGTGTTTCTAAAGGAAAGTCATACTGTCATACTTTTTGGGGTGTGTGTGTGTGTGTGTGTGTGTGTGTTTGTGAACACATTTCAAAAATGTCTCAAATTAACATTTTTAAAGACAAATATACTTGCAAGGAAAGATCAAGAAAAAATGTGAGACACTACTCCACAGAGAATAGATAGACATTCAGGTAAATCTGCCCTCATTAGTAGAAATCTTGTAACAAAATAAGGCCATTGGTGGGAGGCAAATAACTAGGAGAAGCTTACCTGTGTTATGGATCCTAGAGGGATGCAGTCTCCATTCCTACTGTGGTCTAGGCTTATGGGATCAGGATTTCCTGTTCATTCCCCAATAATTAATAGCTAATGCTCACGACGTGAATGCTTGTGTCGTAAGCATTATTCTAATGGAACTGATTTGAAGGCAAATCCCAAGGCACATTTCTTTTGGTTCAATTAATTGAAATATATGAGTTATTGCAGAGAGGAGTTTACAGTCAGTCCATTCTCAGATGTATAGTAGATACTGTGAGTTTGAAAGACACCATTACCTCCTTTACCATCCCCCCAACCCTGAACTATTTCCAGATAAGGAATTGTTATCTTTTTTTCCCATAAATTCAGTCTTTCCATTAGATGAACAAAAATATTATAAATATAAACTATATGTTGTTTTATTTTTATACACAAGATGAACAATCTTATCACTTGGTAATAAAATAGAAATTTAGGAAATATCATTGAGAAAGTGGATGGCGATGAGAAAAGAATGTTTAACAAGACATTTTGCCAAAAAAATCAATAGATTGCTGATGAAATCAGATTTGTTTCTTATCTTCGTCAAATTAACTCTCTCCTCTACAAAAAAGGCAACTTAGAAAATTCTGTCAGAGCATTATCTTAAAATGTTACTTTTATCTTACCTGAAAAAAAAAAAACAACATACCATTCTCAATCCCAGGATAAAAAAAATGAAGTCAGAATAGGAATTGCTCTAAAACACTAGAGTATATGAGCTCTTAAAAGATTGTGAGACTTGAAAAATAGTCAAAATGTGACAAGTTGGTGTTTCACATTTATTCAAAATAAATGCCTTCTATATCAAATTAGAACAGTTAACAAACCAAAATATGACTTCCAACTGGTTATAACATAGGCTCAGCTTTTATCTAAAATTCAGGATATGGTTTTCTTCTATTCTTTATCACATAGAGTACAATTTTGGCAATGAAATTTATCTGTCAACATATGATGCACAATAGAACATTACTACATTGAATATCCAAGACATATACTCATTAAAACTTAAAGCACGTATGACTCAAAACACCATGTACTAGAAACTTTAAGTCTTTCCTAGAAAAGAGTGTCTCTGCAGGACATCTTGCTGTGAAGGTTCTCACTTTCCAAAATGTATACGCCACAAGTTTTCTTTCATTAATATTTTTGCTTTTTTCCATAGAACATTTTCAAAGTGTCCAATAACATATCTTCTAGAGATATATCAAGGACAACAAATGTTTCTCCTCAGTGTGCATACTTCCAAATTGGAGGATGCCAGTGTCTGTGTTTTAGATTTTATGTGAAATTTATCCAGGGGAAAAAATAGAGTGTACAGAGAAAAAAGTATTGAGGATTGATGTTCCCCTGAAGCTTCGGACTCAGGAGGAAGTATTGATGTGAAACGAAAGGCAAACACATTTCTTGAATGCTGGAGGAGGAAGGAGGCAAATGGAAATAAACCCTCCTTAGGTAGATGGTGTTAAAGAGAGAGATACAAGGAGAAAACTTGCTATACTTCCTAAGATACGACTCATTTGAGGTATAAATTTGTTAGGATTGTGTAGAAAGGGGGAAACCTAGGAATAAGAATGGCATATATTTTGAGTTATGAAAATACTTGTAGAATCATCCCATATGTATCAATAGTTTGTGGATCTGATTCCTTGGAAAAGGTTTCCATTATCATCTGCTGGAAGGTGCATAAGAATGGCTAAACTAAGATTACAATGAAAGAACTAGAAATATAACTATCTGAATACACTTGAGAAAATAGTGATCAGAAAGGGACTTGGAACAGTGGCTAGAATAGTAACTGAGGAGAACCAAAGCAGAATGCGTTAAAGAGGAGAGCAGATTAATCTAAAGACAAGATGATAATCATTGGGAGGTGATGAGAGTTTTAATAGAGCAACAGAGAATAGTGAAAGTGAATAGAGACTGTGGGTAATTGCTTTGTATACCAGGAGGCAAAAACAGCAGGGAATAAGAAATGCTGTGGTCGGGCAGAGAGATCATTGAAGAAAGCACCTACATGAATGAACAACCCTGATCAACCATTTGGCTGGGGGCCCTACCTAATGCAATTGTTGCAAATCTCTAATATTATGAAGCTTTTTGGTGAGTGAGTAGGAATTATTAGTGGATAACCTGTAAAAATTTCATATGTAAATCCTATCTCTTTCCATTAACCTGTATAATGAACTCTTATGATTTGAATCATGTTAAATCTGTTTCTGTTAAGGAAATGGGTGACGACATGTGTATACATGGGTATTGGAGTGTGCCAGTGTTGAAGTTTCCAGATGTTGTTGGTGTTGTTTCTCCCTTGTTTTCAAAGAGGACCATCATGAGGTAATGTCTTCACTTGTAGGTAAATTGGATTTAAATGGTTAGGCACAGTTGAATGAAGTAGTCAGACTCATTCTCTAGTTATTGAAGTCCAGT
>CM053622.1:183665726-183694292 GCA_028646595.1 Phalanger gymnotis
ATATATATATGTATGTATATTCTATTCAGCTACCCTAATACTGAAGTGTCATGAATTATACACATCATATTTCCATGTAGGAATGTAAACAAAACAGTTTAACTTTAGTTTGTCGCTTATGATTTCTCTTTATTGTTTACCTTTTCATGCTTCTCTTGATTCTTCTGTTTGAAAGTCAAATTTTCTATTCAGCTCTGGACTTTTCACTGAGAAAGCTTGAAAGTTCTCTATTTTATTGAAAATTCATATTTTGCCTTGGGGCATTATACTCAATTTTGCTGGGTAGATGATTCTTGGTTTTAATCCTAGCTCCACTGACCTCCAGAATATCATATTCCAAGCCCTTCAGTCCCTTAACATAGAAGCTGCTAGCTCTTGTGTTATTCTGAGTGTGTTTCCACAATATTCGAATTGTTTCTTTCTGCCTATTTGCAGTATTTTCCCCTTAATATGGGACCTCTGGAATTTGGTGACAATATTCCTAGGAGTTTTGTTTTTGGGATACTTTTCAGGAGGTGATTGGTGGATTCTTTCAATTTCTATTTTACCCTCTGTCTCTAGAATATCAAGTCAGTTCTCCTTGAAAATTTCTTGAAAGATGATATCTAGGCTCTTTTTTTTTGATCATGGCTTTCAGGTAGTCCAAGAATTTTTAAATTATCTCTCCTGGATCTATTTTCCAGGTCAGTGGTTTTTCCAATGAGATATTTCACATTGTCTTCTACTTTTTCATTCCTTTGGTTCTGTTCTATAATATTTTGATTTCTCATAAATTCGGTAACTTTCACTTGCTCCAATCTAATTTTTAAGGTAGTATTTTCTTCAGTGGTCTTTTGGACCTCCTTTTCCATTTGGCTAATTCTGCCTTTCAAGGCATTCTTCTCCTCATTGGCTTTTTGGAGTTCTTTTGCCATTTGAGTTAGTCTATTTTTAAGGTCTTGTTTTCTTCAGTATTTTTTGGGTGTCCTTTAGCAAGTCATTGAATTGTTTTTCATGGTTTTCTTCCATCCTTCTCATTTATCTTCCCAATTTTTCCTCTACTGCTCTAACTTGCTTTTCCAAATCCTTTTTTGAGCTCTTCCATGACCTGAAACTGGTTCATGTTTTCTTTGGAGGCTTTTGATGTGGACTCTTTGACTTTGTTGACTTCTGGCTGTCTGTTTTGGTCTTCTTTGTCACAAAGGAAAGATTCCAAAGTCTGAGTCTGAATCTGAGTCCATTTTCTTTGCCTGGCCGTGTTCCCAACTAACTTGACCCTTGAATTGTTTGTCGGGATATGACTGCATGTAGAGTTGACAGTACTTTTTTCTGAGCTTGAAAGAATGTGCTATTGTATTCAGAGCTATTTCTATATAGCAAGCTCTGCCACACCAGTGCTTCTCCTCCCCCCCAAGAACCACCAACCCAGGACCAGATTCAGATCTTAAGCAGGCTCTGCACTACTGCTCTGACCACCACTTAATTCCTCCCCCTGGTGGGTTTGGGGCCAGATGCAACTGCAGCTGTAGTTCTGTAGCTGCACCACCCCTGCTGCCCCACTCCTCGGGTTGGTGGCCAAACTATGAATTCCTTTCACTCTGTCCCCCTGCAGGTTTTCCCACTAACCATCTCTGTTGTCTTTGGTGTTTGTGGGTTGAGAACTCTGATAATTGCCACAGCTCACTGATTCAGGGTGCTAGGGCCTGTTCTGCTCGGCTCCCAGTCTGGTTGGTCCTGCTGCCTCACACACTGGACTCTGCTTGGCTCTGCTCCCAGCTATGTGCAAGATCGACCTTACCCAGTGACCATCCGGGCTGTTCTGGGCTGGAGCCCTGCTTCCCTCTCCAATTTCGTGGATTCTGCAGTTCTAGAATTTATTCAGAGCTGTTTTTTATAGGTGTTTGGAGGGACCTGGGTGGGCACTCATGCAAGTCCCTGCATTCCAGCCACCATCTTGGCTCTGCCCCTAGATGAACAGATTCTAAGTTAAGTGAGCAGAACCAGGATAATAATGTACCTAGTAACAGCCACATTATGTGATGACTAAGTTTGATAGACTTATCCCTTCTTAGCAATGCAAGGATCTAAGCAATCCCAAAAGACTCATGATGGAAAATGCTGTCCACATACAGAAAAATACCTATGGGGTCTGAATACAGATCTGAGCATTCTATTTTCTCTCTCTCTCTCTCTCTCTCTCTCTCTCTCTCTCTCTCTCTCTTTTGCTCCCCCACCCTCTCTCTCCCTTTTTTCTTCTTTGTCATGGTTTCTTTCATTGTTCTAATTCTTATTTACAATATGACTAATACGAAAACAGATTTAATATTAACACATATATTGAGCCTATATCAGTTTCCATGCTGCCTTAGGGTGGGGGAAGGAGAGAGATGGAAAGAAAATTTGGAACTCAAAATCTTATGAAAGTGAACGTTGAAAACTAAAAATAAATAAATATTTTTAAAGGATGAGAAAAATTCATAAATATTATGGTTTCCTAAAATATTTCTACTTCATTTATCAATTCCCATATGAAATAATCTTAGTTCTGAAAAGCAGACCTTAAGTTTACTCAACACAATATAGAAAGGAATACTTGGAGCCTACAGGAATGAAAACTCTCATAGCACCAAGAAAATATTTCTGACAGTTTTAGAAACTTAGTCATAATGCCATTATTTATGTGGGCTAGGTTAAGGGTGCAGGCTCATCCATTGCCAGTTGTTTTCCATGCATAATTAGAACTCTGAGTGTGGTACATATTCTCCAGTAGTTGATTTTTATGTTTGACATGGAGATGAGAGAAAAAGAGAGTTGTTAGTGTGATTGGTGTGCTCTTAACACAGCATACGATTTAGATCTGTGGACTTGGTTAGTGTCAACTCTAGCAGTCACCAACCTCAAGTAAAAATATAGTAGCAGGACCTTTCTCAGTCCCACATTGTTAGAAAAAAAAGAAAATCCCTCAGAGACTTACTAGATGTATGCCTCTGGGCAAATTACCTAACTCTGTTTGCCTCAATTTCCTTACCTGTAAAATGAGCTGGAGAAGGAAATGGCAAACCATCCCAATGTCTTTGCCAACCAAGAAAATTCCAAATAGGGACATAAAACATTGGAGACAACTGACAAAAGACTGAAAAACAACAATAATTTTGCATGTTGGAAAAGATTTATCTTCCTTTTGGTTCAGCTATGGTATGGGGCTGTCATATATTGTGAAGGCTTAAATTCTAGATATACATACTCCTGGATATAACTTTCTTCCACATTTATGTGATGAACTTTCTCAGTTGTGAAAACTTTGAGTTGCTCTCCGGGAAAATTATATTTAACAAGGAAAGAATAGCCAAATTTCACAGTTGGAAGGGATCTCAGCAATCTTATTTCTGAGCCGTATCTAAAAATAAAAAATAACAACAAAACATACTCAAAAAGTAGTCAGCCAGCCACTGAAGGCCCACCATAAGGGGGCATCCCAGGAAATTTTGATTAAATTCATTCCATTTTTGCGTTATTTTATCAACAAGTTCTTTTTCATTTTATGTTTTTCCTCTGAATTCAATTCTAAATTAGCTTCTTTTCAACTTTCACCCAGTTGCTCCTGAGTCTAACTCTTTGTTCCAAATAAAACAAGTCTAATTATTTTTCCAACTAATAGGCAATCAGTTATTGAAGTCAGTGTTTATTTACTCTCAGATTTCTCCCTTCTCCAAGCTAATCACCCTGAGTTCCTTAACTTATCTTTAAGTATTATGAACTCATGCTCCTTCACCTGCTGGTTGTCCTTCTTAAGATGATGCCCACTTTATAAATGCCCTTTTTAAATTATGGTGCTCAATATTGAAGATAATAATCTAGATGTAGTCTGAGAAACATGTGTTACCAAAATCCTTAAAGCTATGCCTCACTTAAGGCCAAGAACAGATAAAATTTTTGATTAGTAACTTATATTGATGACCAATTTGAGTTTGAAGTTAGTTTAAACTCTCAGATGTGTTGTTGTTTTTTTGAGATAAATTGTTTTCTAACTGTGATTCTCTATTTTTGTTTTTTGTTAAATTTATTTTTGAACTTATTAATAGTAATATTAATACTGGGCCTTATCACTGGAAAATAATTTTGTATATTATATCTCCTTTTATCCTCACAACAAACCCACAAAATAGGAGCTGTTATTCACTCATTTATAGATAAGGAAACTGGGGCTAAGAACATTAAAACTTATATGGAGTCAAAAAAGTAAATTAATATTTTTAATAATTATTATCATTAAGTTATTAGGTCTGGCCCAATATTCTAGGTCAGAGTCTCCAAAACTTACAAGTTCTTGGTAGAGAGATTTTTTTTTTTTTTTTACTGGTAAGCTTATTTGTAAAAATTCCCAAGTGCTCAGAAACCAGATTAAAAGATGACTGGAACAAAATAAATGAAATATAACACAAATCATTTTACTTTTGATTTTCTAGTTCAATATGCCTTCGAGATCTGTTTGTATTTGAATTTGACCCCATTGATCTAGCTATAAAGATCTTTTTTTTTGGATTTTGACTTGTCATGGAATATTCCAGCAATGTCTCCCATTCTGTGTTATTTGGAAATTTGAGGAACATAATATCAATGTCTTTTTACAAGTTATAGATGGAGAATTTAAACATAATAAGACCAAGAACTGTTTCTGAGGTGCTACAGGAGACAAACCAATTTGTCATGACACCACTAATAATGTCTCTTTGAGCTAGACCATTCCACCAGCACTGAATCCATCTGATTATTTCATCATCAAGTCTCATTTTCCCATCCTTTCCATAAAACTACTGTGAAATAATTTTCAAATGTTTTATGGATACATTTATATATATATACATATATATACATATATATACATATATACATATATATATACATATATGTATACATACATATATATATACATATAATTAAAGCATTCCTCTTACCTACTAATTTAATCATCTGGCCAAAAATAAAAAAAGGCATGACCTGTCAGTGATCAAAGGCTTACTTTTCTAGGTGATTATTAATAAAAAATCAGAGTTAAAGCTCATTAGCATATGGTTTGAAATGTCTGTGTTCACAAAGAGTCTTTGTTAAATCCCTATAACTTCATTCTTTTGACTTAAAGTTTTCTTGGCCCATTAAAAAGGAAATACCTTTAAAAAAGATTTGCTCATTAAGCTACTATTAGTTATTAAGAAAGGCTTAGAATGAAGAATTTTTTTTTTCAGCCTCGATTATGAATAGGGATTCATAGATTGGAGAAAGATAGCATGAGATGATGGGCAACTTTACTAATGAGGAGAGAAGTGGGAAAACATAGCACTTGGGAATAAACACCATCCAGGTCATAATTTTTCTTTAGGCTAGTCTTGGGTGCAATTTAGAATTTCAAATTTAATATATGTAAATATTTCTAAATTGAGTCTCTATATGCACAAAATCAGCTCTGCCCGGGGAAATATTGAAAAGCAAGAATACTATTTCTGTTAACTCATGCAAGGAAAAAAAGTTATAGTGTGTAAATCTATTTATTTCCCACAAGTGCTATTACTCACTGTCAACCTGCATGAGATAGGAGACAACCCATTGCTATAGAATAAAGACACAGTGTCCTCCCTTGATACAAACTATTATATTCATGTAAACCACCAATCATTCCTTATCTCCTAAATCATTCCTGTCTAAACTTTCAGCTACACCACATAATGCCTGCATCCCGTACAAAATTCACTACAAATTTCTTCATGTGTATCTTAACCTGTATACTTGATATAGCTTTTATAGGCTTTTTAACATAGAATTTTAGAAGAATTTACTTACAGGCTTAAAATGTACATCATTTATTTTTAAATCCTGCCTTTTCTAACACATTAAAGCCCCTGATAGGAACTCTTTCCACTATTGTATAATAAGTAGCAAACTTTTTATTAAATTCCCCCTACATCTGTGTTTCTGTATTGGAGATTAAAACACATTTTCTCTCCTCAGGATGCCTTCATTCTACGGTAATGATAGAATATGGAAAGAGATAAGGAAATATGAGATAATTTAAGGGAGGATAAAACACCCAAAAGGAGGACAGTCAGAAAAGGCTTTGTCTGACAGGCAGGACCAGAATTCTGCCTTAAATAAAGCGAAGAATTCTAAAATGTCAAAAGTGACTGTAATATTAATTAAGGTGGGACTTTTTTTTTTTTTACTGTTTTCTCTTTTAAAATGCTAAAGCAATCAAATGCCTTTGAATAAGTCTTAATTGGTGCTAAGCCCCATGCCCACACCCTTTTGCTGACTAGGTGTAAAGTCTTCAGGCCCTGAAAAGGGTATATAAACTCAGAGGTTAGCATTTTGTTTGGGTCTCTCACTCACTGGAAGAATGTTGATGTAGAGACTCTGGGTAGTTGCTAGAGCCCCCTGGCTTTGAAGAAAAACCAGATGTTGGCACTTCTCTTTTTGGTAACTATGTGTGTGATGTCTTAATTAGACAAAGCCTGTCTGCTGAATTGTGTAATTTGATCTGTTGATATTTTCAGTTTGGAACTTCTATTTGTAATTTGCTCTGAAGTTCAGGGTGCTGGGTTTTCCCCCTGAACTAAGTGAATGATATATGTGTATTTGATTAAAGTGAGATTGTTAACCACTTAAAGTTACTTTCCTTATAAAAGCAGATCAAAGTACCTGTGCAGGCAGCTCTTGTTGCTGGTCTTGCTGGGTCTTCCACCCCTACAGCAGCTGCTAGCCACATTATTGTTGCAGTGACATGGCAGAGCATTACTCAGGTGGAGATAGCCTCAATAAAGCTACAGATAGGAGAGATGAAATCCTGGCATTGAGGAATACCCACTAAGTCAGATGCTTGAACAGTAAGTCGTGTGAATTAGAGTAATGGTAAATAAATCTGGAAAGCTAAATTGTGGTCTATAAGTGGCAGGGTGAGAAGTTTGTATTTTATCCTTAAGGTAAGAGAGAGCCACTGATATTACTGATTATGAGAATGGCATAGTCAGACTTGTATTTTAGAAAGATAATTTTAGTGGTTGCATGGACAATGGATTTTAAAGAGGATAAACTGGAATGGACTTTTACATTACACAAAAGATGCAAAAAATTAAAATAAACAATAGCGTTATAACATGACCTACATTATATTTAAAAATGGTTAAATGTTATTTGATAATACCAAAGCCTCTGTGCACATGCTTCTATTTATTCAATTTCCAAAATCTGCCTTTGGAGCACCAATACACAGAAAGCATCTTGTTGTCTGTGTCTATTACCTGATCAGTGTTGTTATAAAGAGGAATGGGAAGGGGATAATCATTTATATAGTGCTTACAATGGGCCAGGTGCTGTGGTAAGCATTTTGTAAATATTATCTTATTTGATTCTCACAATAACTCTGTGAGGTAGATATGTCATTCATCACATAGCACTTAAGTGGATGAGACTCAATTTGAACTCAGGTCTTCCTGATTCTAGGCACCATGCTCTATCTACTATGCTACTTAGCTTTCTTAATTATATCATGATTATATTAAATATATCAAAGTTATAACAATTATATCATAATTGCATATATTGTTCACTTAATGGAATAGTTATGATTCTGTGAAGATTACACTGAATTAAATTTCTGCTAAGTCAAGTACCTACTGTGTATTATAATAAAAGCTGCAGATAAAGCGGAAAAAAGTCACTGCTCTTGAGGAGCTCATAGTCCATTTTCCTATCCACTTCTATTACAAAATGATAGATTCATTGAACTAGAAATATGATGGTGCTTGATGGAAGAATTAAGCTTCTGGTGCTCCAGGTTCTCCTAAACCGATCTATCACAAATACTTCAGTGAATTTAATCTTCCTAAATCTATGTTGTAATCATATTATTTCCTTCAAAATTATCCAAAACCTTATTGAAGAGAGGTGAAACTTCTGTGCTTGGGCTGCAAAGTCCTCTATAGTTTTTCCTCAAGATATCTTTCCACTCTCATCTTTCACTTACCCACAATGCAAATTTAATTTTACGAACCAGTGGTGTTTAACCTGGGGTCCATGAACCCCTAAAGGATCTGTGGGTAGATTTCAGGGGTTTCATGAATTTGTATGGGAAAGAATTGAAAAAAGATATTTCAACATATTTGGCATGCTTTGTACTTTATGTAGCTTGTTTTTTTTCTGAATTTACAAAAATGTTATTCAGAGAAGTAATTGTATTAGTAAGGCAATAATAAAAATGTTGATGATAATTATCAAAATGCCTATGTGGCTCTGTATCGCAAAGTATGCGAGACTCTACACATAGAATGTAGAAGGAGTAAACCATTTATTCAGACGCCAGAGAACCATATTCCGTAAGCCATCTGCCCAATCCACCACAGCAGCAAAGCATTCGATACATAATATCACAACATGGAACCTCACCATCCCAAAACCTCTCTGACCCCTTGCTAGGGTCTTCTGAAAGACAAACTCACAGTACAGTTGTCACAGTCTGTTCAGCTATCAGAGGTCAACTTTACCTAAGCTCTAACAGTCACAATGGCCATTAACAGCCATAACATATCTCTCTCTCTCTCTCTCTCTCTCTCTCTCTCTCTCTCTCTCTCTCTCTCTCTCTCTCTCCATGTCCTCTGACATAACCTCCTCTTCTTCCCAGGAAGATCCTCCCATCAAATGTTACTTGGACGTTCTGTGATGTAAGCAGGTCACATGGCCTATTAATGGGTGGGAAAGATCTTCAAATCTAAATTACTATTACAGTAATCCATAAGGTTAACTTCACAGCTAAAAGGGACCAAGTTGTGTGTACGTTTTTGCATGTATACACACACATACACACAGGCACACAGGTTAAGAAAATGAGGAAGAGGAATGTGCTTGGAGAGAAAAATAAGTTTTAGATCTATTGTTTTGGGTATGTTCAATTTAAGAAGTCTACAGTTTCAGATGTTAAGGCAGCTAACTGGCATAATGGAAAGATCATTGGACCTGCGATAAGAAAGACTTGAGTTCCAATTTGGCTTCAGACACTTACTAGCTGTTAACCTGGGCAAGTCACATAACCTCTGCTTGCCTCAATTTCTTTAATTTTAAATGGGAAATAGACCCACATTTACAAAAATATTTATGGCAGCTCTTTTTGTGGTGACAAAGAATTGGAAATTGAGGGATGCCCACCAATTGAGGAATGGCTAAGCAAGTAGTGGTATTTGGTTATGATGGAATACTATTGTAATATAAGAAATGATAAGCAGGGTGCTCTCAGAAAAAAAACAAAAACTTGGAAAGACTGCCATGGGGTGATGCAAAGTGAAATGTACTGTGTACAAAGTAATAGCAATAGTATAAAATGATCAGATGTGAATGACTTAGCTATTCTCAGCAATATAACAATCCAAGACAACTCTGAAAGAGTTATGATGAAAAAATGCTCTCCATCCCAGAGAAAAACAAAACTCATGATGTCTGAATATAGATTGAAACATATTTTTTACTTACTTTACTTTTCTTAAGTTATTTTGTCTGGTTTCTTTCACAACATTATTTTTGTTCAGGTGGGTCCTTTTCCCATTTGTATGATCTCTTAGTGATACAGACCTAGAAGTGTTATTGGTGATTCTGAGAATGTGGAAATTCCAGATTTCCCTATATAACAATCCAATCTTCCCAGTTTTTTTTTTCCTCTGAGGATAAAACTCTTCCAGTTTGGATGCTGCTTCTTTCCACGGTGTGTCAACTTTTGCAGTTGCACTTAATGTAGAATAGCCTGTGTAATTCTTGAAGAGAAGCTTTGTTGTTTTTTTTTTTTAACCTGGAAAATGCATTAAAAAACTTGGCATTGCCTGCACTATGTATTTGCAAATGTTATTTAGATCAGCACTAAAAGTCTGTTTTCTATTGTGGTTAAGTCATTAAGTGGATACACGAGTTCAAACCCTCCCTCAGACTCTTACTATCTATGTGACCATTGACATGGCACATAACCTCTGTCTCCCTAATAACACCCACATTCCAGGATTGTTGTAAGGATCAAATGAGATAAATTTAGAAAGCATTTAATAGAGTACCTAACACATGATAGGTACTCAAAAAACATTTGTTTCCTTCTTATGGCAAGAAATGTTATATCAGTTCTTATGCTTTTGCAGTTAGTATATTTCCAATTTATTGTTATCACTAAGATCTTTATCTTCATCTATGTCTTCCATCTAAATTCCCTATTAGAAGGTCCCTCCAACTCATGTCAGAGTAGCCACCAAGGAATTTTCTCTCTTACTAATTCCTTGTGCCAGTGATAACATCATTGACTTTCAGAGTTAACTGATTTTGAAAGTTGTTATATACTTCTAGGAGAATTCCCAATCCCTTGACAATTGTCTTAACTGTCCCAGTTTCAGCTCCTTCCTTCTTCTGAAACAGGACTTATTTATCCCTCATTACAAACTAACCCATGTTCATAACCTATTCATATGGAAATATTCCCTACTTTGGCTTTTAATGTCTTTAGTTTTCCATTCTCCACATAGTCATCTTCTGATATTTCATAAGAGAGTAGGGGTGACATTGGATCCTTGAGGTCTTTGGAAATGTGCAAGTTTTGACAAGTTACTCCAAACCTGACAAATATTGAATATAAGCCTGCCAATCAAATTTATATATGTTATATATAATATACACATATTTATATTTGTTATATATTAATAGAATAGCTTAGCTATATCAGATAACCTTATCATTACATTCACTAGAGTGTAACGACTTTTTTTTTCAAACTCAACAACTATCAAAGCCAGTCTACTAAGCTACATAAATGCTGTCATTGGTATCAGTGGAGGGAGTATTCGTACCAATTGTTAATGTACTATCTTAGTAATGATAAAAATATAGAAAAAGATTAAATGACTGAATAGAGGGTTATACAGATAGTAAGGAAGAAAACTGAAATTCATAGCCAGGTTTTTTGAATCAAAATACTGCCACACTCTGTAACAGCAAACATACCTTTTGGATAAGAGAAAACGAATTTGTGACAGATGGCTTGTCCCTGAAATAAATAAGAAGACAGCATATTGGTTTGCTTTTAGGGGGAAATGGACAGTATTTTCAATGATTCCAAGCTGTTTCCTAACCCAAAAGTTAATATCTTTTTAAAATTTATTTATTTCTAATTTATTTTTTAACTTCATTAAATGTTTTTTTTTTTTTGGTTTTCAACAAATCACTTCCACAAGATTTTGAGTTCCAAATTTTCTCCCCATCTATCCCCTCCCCCACCCCAAGATGGTGTGTATTCTGATTACCCCTTCCCCCAATCTGCCCTCCCTTCTATAACAAACCCCTTTCTCTTATCCCCTCCCCTTCTATTTTCCTTTAGGGAAAGATAGATGTCCATACCACATTGCCTGTATATCTTATTTCCCAGTTGCATGTAAAAACATTTTTTAACATTCATTTTTAAAACTCTGAGTTCCACATTAGCTCCTGTCCTCCCTCCTCACTCACTCTCATTGAGAAAATAAGTAATGCAATATGGGTTATACATGTGTATTCAAGCAAAACAATTCCATAATAGTCATATTGTAAAATACTAGGTGCATTTCCCTCCGTCCTATCTCAGCCCCTACTTACTCTCTTTTCCTCTTTCACCATGCCGCTCCTCAAAAGTGTTTGCTTCTGGTTAACCCCCCCCCCCTACCATTTGCCCTCTTTTCTATTATCCCCCTGCCCCCTTATCAGCTTCCCTTGCATTTTCCTGTAGGGTAAGATAGATTTTCATGCCCAATTGAGAGTGTATGTTATTTCCTCCTAAATCCAAATCCAATGAGAGTAAGGTTCACTCATTTCCTATCACCTCCCCTCTCTTCCCCTACATCATAAAAGCTTTTTCTTGCCTCTTTTATGTGAGATAATTTACCCCATTCTATCTCTCCCTTTCTCCTTCTCCCACTACATTCCTCTCTAACCCTTTAATTTTAGTTTTTAGAAATCATCCTTTCATATTCAACTCACTCTGTGCCTTCTCTGTGTGTGTATATACATACACACATATGTATATGTATATATGTGTGTATATATATATGCATGTATGGATATGTGTATGCATATGTATATGTGCTTGTATATGTGTATATGTATATATGTGTATGTATGTACATGCATATATACGTATATGCGTATGTGTATACATACGCATATACGTATATATGCATACATGTATCTGTGTATATTTATGTGTACATATTCCTTCCAACTATCATAATACAGAGAAAAATCTCATGAGGTATATTTATGTATATATATATACATATATATGTGTGTGTGTACATATATGTGTGTGTGTGTGTGTGTGTGTGTATGTGTGTGTGTTTTCTATTCAGCTCTGGTCTTTTCATCAAAAATGCTTGAAAGTCCTCTATTTTACTGGATGACCATTTTTCCCCTGAAGAATTTTACTCACTTTTGTTGGGTAGGTAATTCTTGGTTTGTTTTTTTTTTTTAATGCTACCTCCTTTGACCTATGGAATACCATATTGCAAGCCCTCTGGTCCCTTAATATAGAAGCTGCTAAATCTTGTGTTATCCTGATTGTGTCTCCAAAACACTCGAATTGTTTCTTTCTGTCTGCTTGCAACATATATCCTTGACCTGAGGACTCTGTAATTTGGCTACAGTATTCCTAGGAGCTTTCCTTTTGGGATCTTTTACAGGAGTTGATCAGTGGATTCTTTCTATTTTGATTTCCCCCTTTGGTTCTAGAATATCAGGGCAGTTTTCCTTGATAATTTCTGGAAAGATGATATTTAGGATCTTTTTTTGATCATTGTTTTCAGGTAGTCTAATAATTTTTAAATGATCTCTCCTGGATCTATTTTCTAGATCAGTTGTTTTCCCACTGAGATATTTCACATTGTCTTCTATTTTTGTCATTCTTTTTTTTAATAATTTCTTGATTTCTCATAAAGTCATTAGCTTCCATTTACTTTTATTATAATTTTTAAGCAATTATTCTCTTCAGTCAACTTTTGTATCTCCTTTTACATTTGGCCAATTTTGCTTTTAAAGCATTCTTCTCCTCATTGGCTTTTTGGACTTCCTTTGCCATATGGATATGTCTATTTTTTAAGGTGTTATTTTCTTCTGTATTTTTTGGAACTCTTTTAGCAAACTGTTAACTGTTTTTTCATAATTTTCTTGCATCACTCTTATTTCACTTTGCAATTTTTCCTGTACTTATCTTACCTGATTTTCAAAATCCCTTTTGAGCTCTTCCATGGTCCAGATATTCCTAACTCCACTCTTTCTGTTGTCACTTAATTCATCTGAAATTAGCACTGGCTAGCTGTGTGACTCTGGGCAGGTCATTTAACTTTCCTGATCTTCAGTTTCCTCAACTTTAAAAAAAAAGAAAATACTGCACCTACCTTCCAGGGTTGTTGAAAGGATCAAATGAGACAATAATTGTAAATAACTTAATATAGTGTGTTGTGCATAGAAATTACAAAAATGTTAACCATGGTAAGTAACAATATATAGTGGGCTCCAGCATTCTCTGAAACCTAAAAAGGAAACCCAAAAGAATTAGAATAATTATTCTATGGTATTGAAATGTTCCTCTCTAAAGAGTTTAGAGAAAAAAAAATTATAAAAAAATTACGTAATATGGGTAGTGATCCACACTGGTAGAGGAAGTCCTCTAATCAAACCATATCCCTCAAATAACCATTCAATCACAGATCCATTAAAGTATTGTAGTAAGTTTTCATTTTCTTTATCGTCATCATCATCATCATCATCATCATCATCATCATCATCATCATCACTATTATCATCTTGGTTTTTATCTGCTCAACAACCCAATGAGTTATATCATATTTTAATACCCCCATTTTATAGATAGAGAAACTGAGGCAGAGAGCATTTAAGTAACTGTCTCATGGTCACAGAAATAACGTTTGTGAAGTATTCAAATTCTATTCTTCCTGACTCAAAGTTCAGCCACCAAACAAATTGCAGGGAAATATCTGTGGGATAGGACATAATTTGTTCCTACTAAACACTCCATTCTTGATTACTTATGGTAGGCTTCAATGCTCTCCTCCCTCCCCCTCCAGCATCAGGGTAGTACATATTGTCCAGTTGGTGCAGAGAAAACTTAATGGATGGAGCTGCCAGAGATCAATGTTACTAACATTTTTTTTCCTTTGGGCTTGGAACAATTGCCTCCTTTTCACTGAAGATTTGTCTCTCTCTGGGTGCCAATTAGGTGAAGCAAATATATAGAATTTAGCCTTCCAGGTGAATCTGTAATCATTAAAAATATATGACCCAGTTAGGTTTCAAAGTCATCCTCATAATAGTCACAGTTACTATGAACAATGAAAATGTGTCCTGAATAGAACAGAATGAAGCTTCAGAGCCAAATGTGGAGGAGATGATGGGGAAGGAAGTTAGTTTTAGAGTTGACTCATAATGTATTAAAAGTTCTTCACATGGCGGGGGTGATAGAGCCAAGATGGGGAAGAAAGGGCAATCACCAGCCTGAGCTCTCCCCAAAACTGCTCTAAACACCTTTAAATAATACCATCAAAAAATTCCTGGAGCAGCAGAAATTTACCATCCAAAGACAACCTAGAAGGTCAACGGGAAAGGTCTACCACACCTGGGTGAGACTGGAATACAGTCCAGCATAGGCAGTGCCAGCACAGATCTCGCCCCAGTAAACCAGAAGTAAGCCTTGGGAGCCACTGAATCAGTTGCTGCAGCAGCTGCTTTGGGGGCTCTCAGCCTACAGATGGTAAAGGGATCAAACAACTGATCAGAATGAGATTGCAGAGGTCTCTTTGCTAGCACCGAAGCAGGCCTCTGTTGCTTTGTCCATATTCAAATAGAGGTTCCAGTCCTGGGTGGCAGTCCCAGGGTGAGGAGGAGGACTAGCAAACCAGAGCTTACAGCCAGAGGAGACCAGGGACCCAACTCACAGTTCCAGGATAAAAAAAAAGTTGCTTGTGGTTGCTCACAGATTAGAGCACATGACAGGAGAGTAGTAAACACATCTCCTTAGGTCGTATACCACATTGGAAAAATTGAAAACTTACAGGTCCCTAGAAGTATCTCTGAAAACAGCTCCCCTAAAAAAAAGCAGAGGTCTTCTACCCTGAAAGCAGAGCAATACTTTAACAAACAGTAAAAGTCAAGTAGTAGGCTGGGAAAATGAACAAACACTAGAAAATAGTCTGACCATAGAAAATTACTATGGTAACAAGGAAGATCAAAACACACAATCAGAGGAAGAGAACACCATCAGAGCTCCTACATCCAAAGCCTGCAAGAAGAATATGAATTGATCTCAGGCCAAAGAAGAGCTGAGAGAGGATTTTAAAAAGTAAGAGAGCTAGAGGAAAAAAATTGGGAAGAGGAATGAGAATGATGAAAAAAATTTGTATATATAAAAAGAGTCAACACCTTGGTAAAGGAGACACACAAAAAAGAAGAAAATAACACCTTAAAAAACAGACTACGGTTCTTGCTTTGGCAGCACATATACTAAAATTGGAAGGATGCAGATAAGATTAGCATGGCCTCTGCGCAAGGATGACAAGCAAATTCATGAAGCATTCCATATTTTTTAGAAATGGGGAGAAAATTTGTAATTCAAAATCTTTAGGAAAACAATGCTGAAAACTAAAAATATTAAGTAAATAATTAAATGCATTTTCATTTTATCTGCAATAAAATAAAAGCATAAAAAAACAGACTATGCCAAATGGTAAAAGAGGTACAGAAAGCAGATGAATGCCTTAAAAAGCAGAACTGGAGAAATGGAAAAAGAGGAACAGAAATTCGCTGAAGAAAAAATTTCCAAAAAGTAGAATTGTCCAAATGGGAAAGGAGGTACAAAAGCTCACTGAAGAAAATAATTCCTTAAAAATTAGAATTGAGCAAATGAAAGCTAATAGCTTTATGAGAAATCAACAAACAATAAAACAAAACCAAAAGAATGAAAAATGAAAGACAATGTGAAATATCTCATTGGAAAACAATTGACCTGGAAAATAGATCAGGAGTGATCACTTAAAAATTATTGAGCTGAGAGCCATGATCAAAAGAAGAACCTAGACTTTATCTTTCAAGAAATTGTCAGGGGAAGCTGGCCCGATATTCTAGAACCAGACAGTGAAATAGAAATTGAATGAATCCCAATGCTTAGGGATCCCAAAATGAAAACTCCCAGGAATATTATATCCAAATTCCAGAGCTCCTAGGTCAAAGAAAAAGTATTGCTAGAAGCCAAAAATAAGCAACTCAAGAATTGTGGAGCCACAGTCAGGATAAGTGGCAGCTTCTATAAACTAGAAATAGGGCTTGCAATATGATATTTCAGAGGACAAAAGAGCTAGGATTACAACCAAGAATCACCTACCCAGCACAACTGAATATTATCCATCAAGGAAAAATTGAACATTCAATGAAATAGAGGATTTTCAATAATTCTTAATGAAAAGACAAGAGTTGAATAGAAAATTTGACTTTCAAATACAGGAATCAAGAGAAGCATGAAAAGGTAAACAAGAAAGGAACTTAAGAAGGTCAAACTGTTTACATTTCTACATGGGAAGTTGATACTTGTAACTCAAGAGAACTCTCTTATTATTAGAGAAGAGAGAAGTGAATTATATAGGTAGAGGGCACAGGTGTGAGTTGAACATGAAGGGATGATATCTACAAAAATAAATTTAAGGAGTGAGAGACATATGTATTGGGGAAGTAGAAAAGGGGAGGTAGAGGATACAGGGTAAATTATTACATATAAAAGGTCAAGAAAAAGCTTTTATACTAGAGGGGAATTCGGGGGTGGTGAGGGAGAGTGCATTAAACTTTCTCTTATCAGAATTGGTTCAAAGAGGGAATAATATGCACACACGACGGGGTACAGAAATCCATGTTACCCTACAGGAAAATAAGAGTGGAAGGGGATTAAAAAAGGGAAGGGAGGATAAAATGAAGGGTAGTTTGGGGGAGGCAGTAGTGAGAAGCAAAAGACTTTTGAAAGGAGAGAGAAGCTAAAATAAATGGAAGGAGGAATAGGAGGGAAATACAATTAGCAGTAGTAATTGTGAAAAACATTTTGAAGCAAATTTCTCTGATAAAGACCTCATTTCTCAAATATATAGAGAAATTGAGTCAGATTTGTAAAAAAAAAAAAACAAGATCCATTGCTTGTTTGATAAATGAACAATAGATATCATAGTTTTCAAATGAAGTAATCAAAGCTATCTGTAGTTACATGAGAAAATCCTCTATTGATTGAAGAAATGCAAATTAAAACAATTCTGAGGTACTACCTCATACCTATCAGATTGGCTAATTGGACAGAAAAAGAAAATAATAAATGTTGGAGGGGACGTGGAAAAATGAGACAATGCACTCTCGGTGGAGTTGTAAACTGATTCAACTCTTCTATAGAGCAATTTGGAACTACACGCTATAAAACTGTATATAGCCTTTTATACCCTACTAAGCTTTTGTTCAAAAAAGATTTAAAAATAAGGAAAAGTACTTATATGTAGGAAAAATATTTATAGGAGCTCTTTTCTACTGGCAAAGAATTGAAAATTCAGGGGATGCCCAACAATTATGCAATAGATGAATATGCTCTCAGAAAAGCCTGGAAAGATTTACATAAGCTCATGCAAAGTGAAATGTACAAAGCAACAATAATACCGTAAGATGATCAGCTGTGAATGACTTAGCTATTCTCAGAAAAGTAATAACTCAAGACAACTCTGAAGGACTTAAGATGAAAAATGATATGCATCCCCAGAGAAAGAATTATGGTGTCTGAATACTGATTGAAACATACTTTCTTTTTTATTTTCTTTATTTTTCTCATTTTTGGTGGGGGGGTCTGTATTCTTCTACAACATGACTAATATGGAAATGTTTTGTATGACTGCATATCTCTATCTTATACTAAGCTGCTTACCTTCTCAATGATGTGGCGTGGGAGGGAGGAAAGGAGAGAAATAGGAACTCAAAATTGTTAAGAATGAATATCAAAAGTTGTTCTTACCTGTAACTGGGGAAAAATAAATTAAAAAACAAAACTTAATTATGACATTAATAAACATTCATACATGCATGGTCAGCCAGAGTAGGCATTGTTCCAATGACATGCGGATTATGTTTCAATGGCTTAATATATAGCCTGGGCAATTACTAGATAGAAAACTGATATTCAAGTAATGTAGTTATGTTACACAAATTATTTGATCTCCTTTCGGGTTTTATTTTTGTGTTTTTATTTTGTTATTTATTTGTGTTTATTTTGCTTTCAATTTGACAAACTACTTTTAGATGCTTTGTGCAATAGCTTGTTAGGTTCTTGGGCACATGAGGATGAATAAGGCCTTACCATCATCCATGTAGGCCTCATAAACTAGTAGGAATACCTATCTGTCTTTCTGTCAATGTATTAAGTACTACCACATGTCAGCACTGCATTATATGTTATGTTAAAAGGTAATTGCTCTGTAGAGAAGGACAAAAGAAAAGACCTCAGGATTAGGGTTTCTTCTGAATGAGACAGTGGCTGATAAGTATGCAGACACTTCTGGAGAGTGAATCAGGATGGTATCCTAGACAGGTGAACTCTCACAAAATTGAATATGAAAAGTCCTTAGGAGAGTCAAAGAATGAAGGAGTTAAAATAGTCAGATTTTATATTGGGTTGAAAAATCAAAGAGGATGTATCATTTAACAATAACATTTTAGCATTTTTCAGTGTCTTCTTGTAAAATGATGTACGTTTAGTAATGACATATCTTGATAGAAGGGCAAGTATAAAGTGCTTTGCTTTTTCAAAATGATCTACAAATATTAAATCATTTGTTCCTCACAACTATCCTGGGAAATCGGTGCCATTGGATTATCTATTTTACGTGTAAGCAAATTGAAGGAGCCTGAGGATAAGTGATTTGCCCAACTTTACAAGGCTTCTAAGTATTTAAGGCTGGATTTGAATTCAGGTCTAACTGACTATAAGAGACCTGTTTTCTGTTCAATTTAATATTATTTTTTTTCTTTTTGAGTTCAAATCATACATCTGACCCTTAATTGCTGAGTGTTTCTACACATGCCACTTCATATCTGTAAGCATTAGGAAATTTCCAAAGATGGTGATAAATCCACAAAGCAGTTGTTTGCATTACTGGAGGGAAGCCCCACATTGATAAATGTTTTTTTTAAAACATATAATTTTAAATTACTTACAATTAAATGGCACCAATTCTTAATGTTCACTTTTCCCATCAGTCCTGCTGACTCATCATTTCTTTCATTTAGTGTGAGTAATTGAGGAATTCTTTTTATTGTACCCTGGAAAATACCTCTCCCCTATCCCTTGTGCTTGTTTAGGGAGGAATGACATATGCAAAAGAGAACAAAAGGGTCAAAGGTGCAAATATAATTTGACATTTCTACATGACGGATTCATTTCTGAAGATAATAAGCACAACTGGTGATTTCACTGGCCCTCCAATAGTTTGGTGGTTTTTAAAAGGAAAAGAAAAAAAAAACTTTCAAAGCCCTTCTCCTTGCTATCCTATTTCTGACTAGTCATTACTAAGTCATAATGATCGAACACGACATTGTTTTGTGTTTTTACGGTTTCCTAGATGTAATGACAGAATACCATTTAACCTATTAAGAGTTCTGCATTTGTTCTAATGTTTAAATCATTAGTATCCACATTTCCTTCTGACTTTTTTCCCCTAAGATATGTGAAGATCATTTATTCACTGTTCTCCATTATGTTTTGCTTTTCCATTTGAAACAGTGTAACTGATAACTCACTCGTGTCTCTGTTAATTTTATGGTTCATTTAATAGATAATAGACTTGTTTGTAGATTTTGACTGTATGAAAACCCTTAGTCCTCATGATTTGAGAGTTTATACTGGACAATGATGTATAAGAAAATCTGTGATAAAAGAAGTGTAATTGAATTGCCATTTACTCTTATTCCTTGCAAAATAAATAAAGAAGTAAAGATTTGGAGCCAGTTTGAATACTGAGAACATGATATTAAGCTAATTCTTACAGGCTGAAGATACAATTAATGATAATAGCAGAATTGTGGTTCTTACTGCAACTGAGGAATAACTGCAGAGCATGTGTAATTTGATTTAATCCCAAATGGGTAGAATTCTTAATAAAGAGCTTTAAAAAAAGCTATTCCATCCATACAATTTATTGAATTCATTTAAGATTTATATTATTGAAAAAGAACCTCAGATTTGTCTTTTGTCCAAACAGGTGTATGGGATTAGAGAACAAAAAAAAAATTAAAACTTAAATGTTTGTTGCTATTACTATAAGCAGGTTCTCAGTGGCTAATTGCATACTGCTAGGTTGAGAATGATTTCATAATGGAACTGTGAACCAGGGGTATGAAGGGAGAGGATGTTACTTGGGGTACATAAATGGATTACTAGTTTGCAAAAAATACTTAATAAATGAAGCTTCATCACAAGTGAAGGTGGCAATATGAAATTATACTATTGGGAGCCAAGATGGCAGCTGGAAATCAGGGACTTGCTTAAGCTCTCCCCGAAATCCCTTCAAACACCTGTAAAAATGGCTCTGAACAAATTCAAGAGCAGCAACACCCATGAAATAGCAGAGGGAATGAGGTCTCCAGCCCAGGACATCCTGGATGGTTGCTGGGAAGGGTCAATCTCACAGTGCTGGGAGTGGAACGCAGCCCAGCATGGGCCGTGCTAGGACAGACCAGTCCAGGAATAAGCCAGAGCAGGCCTTAGGGCCATGAATCCCCGAGCTGTAGCAGTTTTCAGACTTCTCAAGCCACAGACACCAAAGACTATGTAGCAGGCTCGTGGGAAAACTGCTGAATTGGGTTGAGAGCAGTCAAGCTGCGGCCCTGCAGTGGAGGTGGGTGGTGGGGTGCAGTGGCAGTTGCAGCAACAGGAAAGCTCCTGTGGCTTCTTCCAGAACTCCAGCATCAGCTGCTTTCAAACTGCCTGGTCCATGTGGTAGGAGGAATCGAGTTGAGGCTCAGAGAGGGAGTGCAGGGAGTGCTTTGCTAGCACAGAGGCAGGGTTTTCTTTCTTTGCCCTCCTTGGATCTGGTTGTGGTCCTGATTGCCATTCATGGGGGTGGAAGAGCACTGCCATGGCAGAGCTTACAGTGACAGTGGAGTAGAAGTAGCTCTGAAAACTGCAGCTCAGCCTCTAAAGTTTGGGACAAAGTACTCTCTACTCTACAAGCACTCATACCCTGAAAAAAAAAGTAGTTGGCTGGGAACATGGCCAGGCAGCACAAAAGGATTCGGGCCCAGACTCAGTCTTTAGAATCTTTTGTTGGTGAAAAAAAGATCAAAACATAGAGCCAGAAAAAGTCAACAAAGTCATAGAGCCTATATCAAAAGCCTCCAAGAAAAATATGAATTGGTTTCAGGCCATGGAAGAGCTCAAAAATGATTTGGAAAAGGAGGTAAGAGAAGTAGAGGAAAATTTTGGAAGAGAAATGAGAGTGATGCAAGAAAATCATGAAAAATAAGTCAACAACTTGCTAAAGAAGACCCCAAAAATACTGAAGAAAATAACACCTTAAAGAACAGACTAGCCCAAAAGGAGGAGATAATCAAAAGCAAATACTTTTGAAAAGGGACAGGGTCAAGGGAGAAAACTGAGTAAAGTGTGACAGGATAGGATGGAGGGATATATAGTTAGTCTTTCATAACATGATTATTGTGGAAGTGTTTTGCATATTGATACATGTGTGGACTATGTTGAATTGTTTGTCTTCTTAGGGAGGGTGGATGGGAAGGGAAGAGGGAAGAGAATTTTGAACTACAAGTTCTAAAAGTGGATGCTCAAAAGTAATGCATGCAACTGGGAAATGAAATATACAAGCAATGGGGTATAGAAATCTATCTTACCCTACAAGAAAGTAAGGGGAAAGGGGATTGGGGGGGAAGTGAGGTATCAGAAGTGAGGGCTGACTGGGGAACAGAGTAATCAGAATATATGCCATCTTGGAGTGGGGGGATGGTAGAAATGGGGAGAAAATTTGCAACTCAAAATCTTCTGGAAATCAATGTTGAAAACAAAATATTAAATAAATATTTTTTTTAAAAAGAAATTATACTATTCATTTCACTGTCTCTTAAAGTATCTAGGGAAAAAATAACAGAAGAGGGAACTATGTTTATTGTACAGTCTGATGTCTCATAATTAACTGGGAAGGTACATGGACCAATGGACAGTTCACTAAATCTGGAATAAAAAAAAAACACCTGAGTTCAAATCCTTCCTCAGATATTTGCTTGTTGTATGACACTATTTTCCTCAGTTTCCTCATTTGCAAAATTGAAAAATAATTATACTTAACTCCCAAATTATTGTAGGAGAAAATGAGACATTTATAAAGGATCTTATATAGCCCTTAAGTACTATATTAAGGATAGCAATTGTTATTAACATGACCATATCCCAGAATCTGAAGAAATATAAAAGTTGAAATTGCTCTCATTATTATAGACAGGGTATAAGGAAGGAAGAAGCTGTACTCCACGATGTGGAAATCAAAAGAGATGTTTTGTTCTGTTTTGTTTTTTTGGAGAAATGAAAGCTACAATTAATACTTCTTTTTGGGATTTGTTCCATGGTAGAGAGAGATAATTAAAAGGACAATTTATTTGCAAAATAAAGGAAAGAAAATTAGAGACATTAAATAAAGCATGTCAAATAAGATGACTAAAATAAAATTTGCAAATTCACTATCATATATATCAAAATCTTTCTATTTATTTTATGAAAGAGACATTTGCAGGGTTTTTAAAATTAATATACTCTAGAAGTTGTCCTCTAGAACTATTTGTCCTAAGAAGACAAATACAAATGGAATTAACATATAATTATGAAAAAAGAATAAACGATTCCAATAAAGAAGTTAAAGAAACACTAAAACCTTTAAAATTTGCCTTTAAAATTTAATGCAGTTTTGATTCTCCATGCAACTAAAGTAAATGCTATGCTTCTGTGGCTATAGGAAATTCATAGCGAGTAAAGCTCTCTAGCAATTCTGATAAGCAATGGCCCATTAAAAGAACAGGTTGCTCCAATTTTTTAAAACACAATAGCTGTTTAATAAATATCATGTTGAATAAAACTAACAATAGGAATAATCATAAAGATAACTCACAGAGTTATTGTAGGCTTACAGAGCAGGGGCTGCATTTCATAGAGCATGTGCCAGCTCTCCTCTGGCAACTCTTAGAACGTGTACGGCTCATTATGGAGGGGCTCAGTGCTTTGAGATGATGAAACAATCCCTTTAGTAAGAAGAGACTCAGTATACCGTTCAAAAGAAATGATCCATCTCTCAGACTGCCAACCTTTGGAGCTTTCGCTTAAAGGAGGGAGGGAGGTCTAGCTTGCTCTTTTCTCCACTCCACAATAAATGGTCTCATGTAGGTAGCTACAGCAGAGGCTCAGTTAGGTAAGCTAAGTCTGTGTCTTAGGCCTCTGACTATCTTTTCTGCTTCATGTTTCCTGACCTGAGTAGAAGCAAGACTGAAAAGGAATTCTGAGATGAATGTGTCCATCTTTGGGGAGAGCCTTGTGAGTCCCAGAGGCTGAAAGTGCCTGGCTCTCTGAGTCAGTACTGAGCAGCAACAGGTAGCAGGTAGCAACATCCATCAAAGATGATCACCAGCCAGAGAAGGAGCCCAACCTCTGGTCTGACCTGACTGAACATAGAGATAGACCATTTAATGCTTCTCTTGATTCTTGTATCTGAAAGTCAAATTTTCTATTCAGCTCTGGTCTTTTCATTGAGAAAGCTTGAAAGTTCTCTATTTCGTGGGTTCTGCAGCTCTAGAATTTGTTCAAAGCCATTTTTACAGGTGATTGGAGGGATCTGGGGGAGAGCTTAGGCAAGCCCCTGGTCTCCAGCTGCCATCTTGACTCTACCCCCATTGCTCCAAATTTTTAAAAACAATGACCATTTCCCAACTGTTATATGGTTTAAATCACTTATAATTAGAGAAATACAAATTAAAATAACTCTGAGGTACTACTTCACACATTGATTAAGATGATAGAAAAGGAAAAAAAATGTAGGAAAACAGGTACATTAATACACGAATGTACTGTTGGTAGAATGCTGAAGTAGTACAAGCATTCTGGAGAACAATATGGAACTATGCCCCAAAGGCTATAAAAGTATTTTATTTTGATTCAGCAATATGGCTGCTAGGTCTATACTACCTCACCCACCAAAGAAATTAAAGAGAAAGGAAAGGACTCACATGTGCAATAATGTTTATAGTACTTCCTTTTGTGTTAGCAAACAACTGGAAACTGAGGAAATGTCCATTAATTGGGCAATAGCTGAAAAAGTTTTGATATGTGAATATCAAAAGCTCTAAGAATTTTTTTTTTCTATTTTGCTCTAAGAAATGATGAAAAGAATTGTTTCAAGAGGGAAAAAGAACCTCAAAAGACCAATACGATGTGATGCAACATGAAGTGAAAAGAATCAAAAGAACAATCTTTATTGGAACATCAATATTTTTAAGGGCAACCAAAGAAGAAAGACAACTCCAAAGGACTCATGACTTAATTGCTCTCTAATTCCATTCTACTCAGGATTCACCCAAGTCACACTCTAAACTGTATATGAAAATCGATAGCTCTTTCTCCCAAGGGTAATATCACTTTGCTTACTCTTTTTCCAAACTGTGAAAAACTACAAATCCCAGGAACATGAGTGGCCAGCCACATCCCTTCCAGAGGTTGGTACCTATCTATTAACTCATTCTTGCCTTTAAAAACCTTAAAATATTTATTACAACCTTTGGTGTAGACACTATATTATCATTCAGAGTTTATAAAGGATAAAGGTGAGACTCAGACAGATTGTGTGACAATAGTTTTAGGAAGTAACAGGATTTGAATTCCAGTTTTCCTGATTCCACCCAATGCTTCTTCGTAAAAACTGCTCTAATTTTCTAATTTTATGATCTGAAGTTATTCTGCTAGCTCACCTATTTGGATTGGCGAAGTGCTTTATTTTCAAATTATTTATCCTGAAAATTCTATCCATTTCATATGATGTTAGAGAAAATGAGGAGAAAAAGAAAGGAATACAACTCAAAATATAAAAAATATTGGTAATAGAAGATAAAGAATCAACAAGAAAATGTAGTATAATATTTTGCTTTTTAAAAATGCCCAACATTCCTCACATCAAAAATACTAAGAATATTTTCTTATATTTGGCATATGGAAACAGGAAAAATATTAATCAGAACAAGTGTGATTCTCCCAAACAACAAAGGAGACAAGAAGAAAGATAATCACACACACACACACACACACACACACACACACACACACACAGCCTTATAAATAGGCAAATATGGACGTCGCCACCCTGCTATTTCTTAAGGAGTATCATACAACATTCTAATCCTGAAGCATTGCATCATAATTCCATAATTCCAAAAGTAGTAGACCACTACTCATGGCAGATGAGTTGTGAATACACACACACATACACACACACATACACAGGGGTGTGTGTGTGTGTGTGTGTATGTGTGTGTGTGTGTTACTTTGACTTCTGGGGATTCAAAAGCCCCTTTCAACAAAATCCTAAAATCATGAGGATTTGGAGCTTATAGAACAATAGAGAACCTCTAGTCCAGTGGTGGAATTCAACCAGTTCTCGCCAGTCTGGTAGAACCATTACCTAATTTTAGGTTGAGTTCAGGAAACCAGTTGTTAGTGGGGGCAGGTCCTGCACCCTACACATCAGCAGTGCAGGCTGTGCCTCAGCTCAGTTCCATGGAGAAATGGTTGTTAATTCATTTGAATCCCACCACTGCCTTAGTCCCACTATTATTCAAGCAATAATTATTTATTAGCACCTATTAAAGGCTTGGAGATAGAGATACAAAGATCAAAATGAAACAACAGCTACCCTAAAGATAGCATGCATGGAAATTGGCATATGAAAAAGATATTCACCATAGATACCAGGTAAGGTGAGGAAAAATCACTTTAAACAATTGGAAGGAGAAGAAAAGTACTTGCAGCGAAGGATAGATTTTGTTTGTGTTGATATAAATCAGGAATTTCAAGAGAGAACAGAGAAAAGACAATAAAATCTAGGAATAAAGGATAGCAAGGACAAAGGAAACGGGATGGGAGACAGAAAAAAATGTGAGGATCAACAAAAAGTTTATGTTGGTCAGACCAGCCAATTGAATGTGTTGAGGAGAGTATTTTCTAATAATATTGGATAGACAAAAGGATCTGGATTAAAAGAATATCCATGCCAAACAAAAGAGTTCAAATCGTTTTGATATTTTCTTTTTCTTATTAATTAATCAATTTTTAGTTTTTAACGTTCAAATCTGTAATCTTTTGAGTTTTAAATTTACTCTCCCTCACTACTCCCCTCTCCCCAAGAAGTCATGCAATCTGATATAGGCTCTACATATGCATTCTTATTAAATATTTGCAGATTAGTTATGTTGTAAAGAAAAATTAGAATGAATGGAAGGAATCATGACAAAGAAAAAACTAAACAAAAAAGGAGAGCAAATGGTATGTTTTGTTCTGCACTCAGACTCCATAATTCTTTCTTTGGATGTGGATAGCATTTTCTATGATAAGTCTTTTTGAGTTGTCTTATATCCTTGTATTGCTGAGAAGAGCTAAGTCAAAGTTAGTCCTTGCACAGTGTGGATGCTACTGTGTACAGTGTTTTCTTTATTCTGCTCACTTCACTCAGCATCATTTCATATAAATACTTCCAGCTTTTTCTGAAGTCTGCTGCTCATCTTTTCTTATAGCACAATAGTATTTCATTACATGCATAAATCAAAACTTGAGCAATTCTCCAATTAATGGACATCCCCTCAATTTCCAATTCTTGGCCACCACAAAAAGATCTGCTATAAATATTTTTGTACATATGGGTCCTTTTCTCATTTTTATTATGTCTTTGGGATACAGCCCTAAAAGAGGTATTGCTGGGTCCAAAGGAATGCAGAGTTTTATAGACTTTTGTGCATAATTCCAAATTTTTCTCCAGACTATTTGGATCAGTTCACAACTCCACCAACAAGGCATTAGTGTTCCAATTTTCTCACATTTTCTCAAACATTTATCATTTTCCTGTTTTGTCATGTTAGCCAATCTGATAGGTCTGATGTGGTACAGATGTTTTGATTTGCATTTCTCTACTCGTTAGTGATTTAGAGCATTTTTTCATATGACTACAGATAGATTTAATTCTTTCATCTAAAAACTGCCTATTGATTTCCTTTGATCATTTATCAATGGGGGAATGACTTGTATTCTAATAAATTTCACTTATTTCTCTACATATTTTAGAAAGGAGGCCTTCATCAGAGACACTGATTGTAAAAATTCTTTCCCAATTTCTGCTTCCCTCCTAATCTTGGTTGCACTGCCTTTGTTTGTGCAAAAAAATTTCAATTTAAGGTAATCAAAATTATCCATTTTGCATTTCATAATGTTCTCTTTCATTTGGTAAAAAAAAAATTCCTCCATTCTCCCTAAATCTGACAGGTAAAATATTGCTTGGTCTGTCAGTTTGGCTATAGTGTTAGTTTTTATATCTAAACTGCTTATTCATTTTTGCTTTATTTTGGTATGTTTTCTAAGATGTTATTCTATGCCCACTTTCTGCTTTACTATTTTTGTCAAATAGCAGTTTTTTGTCAAATAGCAAATTCTTATCCCAGAATCTGGGGTCTTTCATTTCATCAAATAGTACATTGCTATAATCATTGACTACTATGTCTTGTGTACCTGAACTACTCAACTAATCTACTTCTTTGTTTCTTATCCAGTATCAAGTAGTATTGATGATTGCTTGTTTATAATACAATTTAATATCTGCTATGGTTAGGCCTCCTTCCCCAGAATTTCTTTTCATTAGTTCCTTTGGTGTTCTGGACCTTTTGTTCTTACAGCTGAATTTAATTATTATTTTTTCTAGCTCTATAAAATAATTTTTGGTGCTTTGAATAGTATGGAACTAAATAAGTAAATTAATTTAGGTAGAAGTACCATTTTATTACATTAGCTTAGCCTATCCTTGAGCAATTATTATTTTTCCAATTGTTTAGAACTGATTTGTGTGAAAAGTGTTTTCTGGGGGGCGGAGCCAAGATGGCGGCTGGGAAGCAGTGACTGGCGTGAGCTCCCCACCAAGTTCCTCCAAAAACCTATAAAACAATGGCACTGAACCAATTCTAGAGCTGCAGAACCCACAAAGTGGCAGAGGGAAGCAGGGCCCCACCCCAGGACAGCCTGGATGGTCTCTGGGTAAGGTCGGTCCCACACGGACCTCCCAGCCCCCAGC
This sequence comes from Phalanger gymnotis, assembly GCA_028646595.1. Classification (NCBI taxonomy): domain Eukaryota; kingdom Metazoa; phylum Chordata; class Mammalia; order Diprotodontia; family Phalangeridae; genus Phalanger; species Phalanger gymnotis. The sequence continues at coordinate 183,694,142 of CM053622.1, forward strand.
CGAGGGAAGCGGAGCTGAGACCAGCGCGCAGGGCGCGAACAGACCAGACGCGGACCTACCAGACCAGGAGACGAGCGGAAAGTGCCCTGGCATCCCGAAATACTGAGCTGTGGCATGTACCAGACCTCTCAACCCGCAAAGAGCAAAGACA
>CM053622.1:183694792-183711371 GCA_028646595.1 Phalanger gymnotis
TGTGTTATCCTGATTGTTTTTCCACAATACTTAAATTGTTTCTTTCTGGCTGCTTGCAGCTCTTTCTTCTTGACCTGGGAGTTCTGGAATTTGGCGTCAATATTCCTAGTTTTCTTTTGGGGATCTTTTTCAGAAGGCGGTCGATAGATTCTTTCAATTTCTGTTTTACCCTCTGGCTCTAGAATATAAAGGCAGTTTTCCTTGATACTTTCTTGTAAGATGGTATCTAGGCTCTTTTTTTGATCATGGCTTTCAGGTAGTCCAATAATTTTTTAAATTATCTCTCCTAGATCTATTTTCCAGTACAGTGGTTTTTCCAATGAGATATTTCACATTGTCTTTTTTTTTTTTTTTACTCCTTTGGTTTTGTTTTATAGTATCTTGATTTCTCATCAAGTCACTAGCTTCCACTTGCTGCAATCTAATTTTTAAGGTAGTATTTTCTTCAGTGGTCTTTTGGAGCTCCTTTTCCATTTGGCTAATTCTGCCTTTCAAGGCATTCTTTTCATTGGCTTTTTGGAGCTCTTTTGCCATTTGAGCTAGTCTATTTTTAAAGGTGTTATTTTCCTCAGTATTTTTTGGGTCTTCTTAAGCAAGCCATTAACTTGTTCTTCATGGTTTTCTTGCATCACTGTCATTTCTCTTATCCACCTGTTAATTCCTCCCACCACGTGGTCCTGGCCCTGGAAGTGACTGCAGCAGTAGCTCTGGAGGCAGCCTCAGAGCAGTCCCCTGGGTGGTGGCTGACCATGAAGTCTTTTCATTCTGTCCCAGCAGCTTTTCCCACTAAACTTATTTGTTGTCTTTGGCATTTGTGGATTGAGAAGTCTGGTAACTGCCACTGAATCACAGTGCTACACCTATTCGGGCCAGCTCCCGGTCTGGTTGCTCCTGGTGTGGCCCATGCTGGGCTCTGCTGGGCTCTGCTCACAGTTCCATGTGATAGACCCTTCCCAGTGACCATCCAGGCTGCCCTGGGCTGGAGCCCTGCTTTCCTCTGCTACTTCTTGGGTTCTTCCACTCTAGAATTTGTTCGGAGCCATTTTTACAGGTGTTTAGAGGGATCTGAGGGAGAGCTTAAGCAAGTCATTGCTTTGCAGCTGCCATCTTGGCTCCGCCCTGGGATAGATTTCTATCATCCATTGCTTGTGTATCTTATTTGCTAGTTACATATGAAAACAATTTTTAACATTTTTTTTTAAACTTTGAGTTCCAAATTTTCATCCTTCCTTTCTCCCCACCCATCCTCATTGAGGAAACAAGCAATTTGGTATAGGTTATAAATGTGTAGTCACACAAAACACTTCCATAATAATATGCATCCCTTTAAAAGCAATGCAGCTAGGTGGTATGGTGGATAGAGCACTGGCCTCGAGTCAGGAGGACCTGAGTTCAAATCTACCTCAGACACTAACTAGCTGCATGAATCTGAGGTAGTCACTTAATTTGAGGTAATTTGGATTGCCAAAAAACCTTCCTGTATTTCTCTTCCTCCATTAGCTTTTCATAATCCAGGAATTAAGATGAAATAGTATGGTAAGGAAAATAGAATAAAGGAAAAATTATGGAAGACAGGGATTATCAAAAGAAAAAAAAGTATCCCCTCTCCTCATGAGAAAGTCATATGGGTTTTGAAATAAAGTTAATAATCATTCACAATTATAGTGTCATAAGCACTTTCCCCAATCAGGTAAGATAGTGTTTCACTGTGTCTTCTGAATTTTTAAGAGGGACTTTGTGGTTTTTTTTTTCATAATATTTAATTTTTTTTGTTTACTTGCAGGAAGTTTAAATTGTTTTCAACTATTCTCATTATAAAAATAACTATGAATTGGTTAATTATAGACATATTTAAATGCTGCTTATTTACCTTGAAGATATATAATAATTAAAACTGGAATGATAAGTTATCAAGTACAGAAATATATTTAGCAACTTCAACAATTATTCTATTTCTTGTTATTATCATGGTCTATTATTTTAATATAAAGTTCTCTTGTACTGGAGGATACTTATATATTAGATCCTGAAGAATTTAGTGAGCTGATAGGAAGGATATATTTTGTTCTCCATTAATCTCAAGTACAAGCCTGAGTATCAGTACAAGGGGAAAAAAGTCTACTGATGTTCATCTAAGATGAGCATATGGTTTGCTGTCAGCTTTAGATCTACGTTCCTTGAATTGTTCATAAAAAGCAATTAGTTAGAGTCATCAACTCTATTCATAAGGAAAAAAAAGTATTTTAAATACATGAAGCTGATCTTTTGGGGATTCATTTAATAACATTTTATTCACCTAGAACATTTATGTATTCAAGGGGTACAAAAATCTTCTAGGGATAAAGTCAGGTATATGAAACATGCATATTCATTAAAATGGAAAAGATAATAATATGCATAATTCATTTAAGGAAGAAAACATCTCCAAATGGATAAAAATGAGACTAATTCAATACTTCAAGATCAACGATATAATTCATGTCAGCATTCATTTTGCCAATTCAGATATCAGCCTTTCATTTCTTCTCATTTTTTTATCCATATTTTCATCCCCCTTTTATTTAAAGGCTGTACCCAATTTGCTACAAGCCTTCTGACAATTATTTTAATCTCTTTTTGGTGTGAATGTACCCCTCACCATTTGTTACCTCTACTTTTTATGCAGCATTGCATGTCTTCTTATTGGCCACACACATCCTTGAAAATGTCTTCTATCTTTTCCTGGGTACAAGGCATTGGCTATAAAATATAGGATATTTACTATGGGATTTTCTTTGCCTTTAATTTCTTCTAATCAGTCAATGAGATCATGATGCTTTAAATATATATATATGTACATATATATATACACACACACATATGTACATACATACACACACGTATTTGTGCATATATGCTATACATACATATATGTGTATGTATATGCACATATGTGTGTGTGCATATATATGTATGTATATATATATATACATATATATATATATATATAATTTAGTTTGAAAGTCAGGTTGTAAACTCTTCTGGATCTTGAGACTAATGGTTTCTATTTCTTCTAATGTGATATTAATACTCTGTGGTAAGAGTCAGTATGGTGTGTTTATTACTGGGCTTATAATCAGTAAAATCTGAGTTCAAGATTTCTGAAATATATTAGCTATGTGTTTATGGAAAGTTATTCAACTCAGTGTCTTAATCTGGATCCTAAGGCTTTCACTAGCAGAGGAGTTATTCATCTCAAGGAAGATATTTTTTTTTTTCTTGGGATTTCTTCGTAACAAAGAAGTTACAGCTCCATCCACCCTTCCCCTTCTCCATCCCCTCCAAAAAGTCATGTGTTTGTGTGTGCATGAGTGTATATACAAAATTCCTTTCCCCTTCAGTTCTTTACTAATCTTATTTCTTATAATCTTATAATTTATATAACAAAATTCTGTAAAAAATAATACAGAAATGTAACATATTCAAATAAGTTGGAGACCTTAATTTTTTCTGCATCCTTGACATCCTTTTCGATCTGATAACTATGAACAATATATAAGAATGATATTTTAAATACAAAAAATAAAATTAATAGTATTACAAAGGGAATCAGTTATATTTAAATATAAGTATCAAAATGGGTGTGAAAAAGTTCAGATACTCCAATTTAGGAATCCCAGTATTTAGTCATAATAATGCCAGTGAAGTCTGAGGTTTTTTTATGCTGTATGCTCATTTTCCCAGCCAATTATTTGACTTTTGAGCTCTTTGTCAAGGTAGGTTCTGCTTCCAGAATGGAGAGTTCTCTGTTCCGAGCTTCAGGGTTTTTGTGAAGCTCTAACCTGTAAATTTTCAGGTCTTCTAAGGTGATATGATCAAAAGAGACATTTCTTCCTCTCCTGGCCTGTGCTCTGGTCTGTGAGTAATCTCAAGCACTCTTTTCTGCTTTGGAACTGTGAGAAGGATTCCCTCTCCACAGCTGCCATGAGATCTGTCATGCCAATGTTCCTCCTCACCCCCCAACCACCACATAGGACTGTGACCCACATCCAAGTAGGGCAATGTGAGAAAATACTGCCACAGTTCCAGGAAAGAAATCCCTGAAATCCCTCTCTCATCAGCTGCTTCGTCCCCCAACCATTTGTGGGCATACAGGTCAGGAAGCAGCAGCAGCAGCAGCTGCTGCTGCCCATACCACCACTAACACTTACACTTCTGCTGTCCCGGGGTGGGGGGGGGGGCTGGGGCAGACCAGGCTCCTCTCACCCAGGTCTGACAGAATTTTCCCACTGACCTTATACGTTGTTTTCAGTGTTTCTGGATATAGAAGTCTGGAAACAGCCACAGCTGGGGCCTGCTCCAGTCTGTGCTGGCATGGCCCACAATGGACCGTGCCCTCTTCCCAGGCAGGTGTGATATACCTTTCCTGTTGGACTTTCATGTTTTGGGCTGGAGATTTGTTTCACTCAGTCATTTTGTGGGTTCTGTAGCTCTAGAATTTTTTTTAGAGTAACTTTTTACAGGTATTTGGAGGGGTTTGGGAAAGAGCTCAAGTGAGTCCCAGCTGGTAACAACAATCTGCTAGCAGCTTCTGTGGCTGTGTAATACCAGCAACAACCAGCACACAGAAAGGCTGCTAACACAGGTACTTTGATCTGCTTTCCAAAAGAAAGCACCGATAAGGGTTTAAAAATCTTACCTTAATCCAACATACAAATATGACTCACTTAGTTCAGGAGGAAAAGCCCACAACCTGAACTTCAGAGCAAATACAAACAAATTACAAACATACACAATATAAACAGACCAAGTCACAATTCATAGTTACCAGCAAAACATCAACATAGTTACCACAAAGCAACAACACATATTAGGGTTTACAAGCCAGGGGGCTCTTAAAACGGCTGCCCAGAGTCCCACACTATTCTTCCAGTGAATGAGAGCCCCAAGGGAGAATGCCAACCTGTGGGTTTATATATCTTGTTCAGGGTCAAAAGGTATCATAGTGTATGACTCAAGCCCATGTGACCTAGAAGCTTCTGGCATCACAAACATGTCACTCAAACCCATATAAACCAGGCTTTCCATTGAGGCAATGAGGTCATAAAAGACTCCTAATTTAATCAGAGAAACAAAGGCTGGACTCATCAATGGCACTTGATTACATAAGTGCTCCAAAACAGAAAACAGTAAAAAAGTCCCACTTTAATTAATATTACACTGGTTTTACTCCACTGTCTTGGCTCTGCCCCTCTTGGCTTGGTAGATTCTTTCAATGATCATTTTACTCCCTGGTTCTAAGATCTCAGGGAAGTTTTCTTTGATAATTTTTTGAAAGATGCTGTTCAGGCCATTTGTATTTTGTTTATTTGATTGTTTGTCTGTTTATTCATTCATTTATTTTAATCAGGGCTATCAGGTAAACCAATAATGCTTGAATAATCTCTTTCAGATCTATTTCCAGGTCAGATTTCTTTTCCCTTTCCAATGAGGTGTTTTACATTTCCTTCTTTTTTTCCCTCTCTTGATTTTGGTGGAAAGATTCTTGTTGTCTTACAGAGTCTTTAGCATCCCCCTGCCCATTTCTAATTTTTAAGGAATTATTTCCTTCAGTCATCTTCTGTACCTCCTTTTTCATTTGACCAGTTCAACTTTTTAAGGAGTTCTTTTCTTCAGTCAATTTTTATACTTCCATTTCCAAGCTGTTGAATATCTCTTGCCTAACTCTCATTTCTTTTTACAGTTTTTCTTCTATATCTCCTACTCGATTTTTGAAATCCTTTATGAACTTTTCCAAGAAGGTTTTTTGGGCTTGAGATCAATTCATATTCCTTTTTGAGCCTTAACATTTAGACATTTTCACATGGTTTTACTAATCTAATTTTGTATTTTGAATTTCTCTCTTGCCATGATAACATTCTATGTTTGGGGCTTTTTAATTTTTAACTGATTTTGAACTATTTCATAGCTTTTTTAGGTTAATTTGTGTATTTTTAATTTTCAACATTCACTTTCATAAGATTTTGAGTTACAAATTTTCTCCCCATCCCAAGATGGCATGTTTTCTGATTTCTTCTTTCCCCATTCTGCCCTCCCATCTAACATCACACTCCCCCCTCCGATCCCCTTTCTACTTGCTATCTTGTAGGGCAAGATACACTTACATACCCCATTGCCTATATGTCTTATTTCCCAGTTGCATGTAAAAATATTTTTAACTTTTTTTAGAACTTTGAATTCCAAATTCTCTTCCTTCATCCCTACCCCCCCTTGAGAAGGCAAGCAATTCACAACAGGTTATACATGTATCATTATGCAAAAAAACTTCCATAATAGTCATATTGTGAAAGACTAACTTTATTTCCCTCCATCCTATTACATTCTCCCATTTATTCAGTTTTCTCCTTTGACTCTGTCCCTTTTCAAGTTTTAGCTTCTGACTACCCCCCAATCTGTCTTCCCTTCTATGATCCCCCATTCATCTCCTTCCCCACTGCTTTCCTCTAGGATAAGATACCCAATTCAATGCGTATGCTGTTCTTTCCTTAAGCCAAATTCAATGAGAATAAGGTTGACTCATTCCCTTTAACTTCCCCTCTCTTCCCTTACATTTTAAGAGCTTTTCTCTTGCCTATTTTATGTGAAATAATTTACCCCATTCTATCTCTCCCTTTCTCCTTGTCCAAATATATTGCTCTCTCAACCCTTAATTTTGTTTTTTAGATATCATCACTTCATATTCAATTCACCCTGTGTTCTCCATCTACATGTATGGAGATTCCCTTCAACTAACCTAATACTGAGAAAGCTCTCATGTGTTACAAATATCATGTCTTCATGTAGGTATATAAACAAATCAACTTTAATAAGTCCCTCATGACTTATCTTTCCTGCTTACCTTTTCATGCTTCTCTTGATTTTTGTATTTGAAAATCAAATTTCTATTCAGCTCTGCTCTTTTCATCAAGAATGCTTGAAAGTCCTCTATTTCATTGAAAATCCACTTTACCACTGAAGTATTATACTCAGTTTTGCTGGGTAGGTGATTCTTGATTTTAATCTTAGCTCCTTTGACCTGCAGAATATCATATTCCAAGCCCTTTGATCCCTTAATGTAGAAGGTGTTTAATCTTGTGTTATCCTGGTTGTGTTTCACAATACTCTAATTATTTATTTCTAGCTGCTTGCAATATTTTCTCCTTGACCTGGTAACTCTGGAATTTGGCTAGGACATTTCTAGGAGGTTTTTTTTTTTGGGGAGGGGGATCTTTTTCAAGAGGCAGTTGGTGGATTTTTCAATTTCTATTTTACCCTCTGGCTCTAGAGTATCAGGGCAGTTTTCCTTGATATTTTCTTGGAAGATGATGTCTAGGCTCTTTTATTGATCATGGCTTTCAGGTAGTCCAATAATTATTAAATTATGTCTCCTGGATCTATTTTCCAGGTCAGCAGTTTTCTAAGAGGTGTTTCACATTGTTTCCTATTTTTTCATGCTTTGCTTTTGTTTTATAATTTCTTAATTTCTCATATATTCATTAGCTCCCATTTGCTCCATTCTAATTTGTAAGGAATTATTTTCTTCAGTGGTCTTTTGGATCTTCTTTCCATTTGCCCAATTCTGTTTTTTTTCTTCTCCTCATTGGCTTTTTGGACCTCTTTTGTCATTTTGGTTGCTCCATTTTTCATGTTGTTATTTTCTTCTGTATTTTGGGGGGTTTCCTTTAGCAAGCTGTTGGTTTGTTTTTCATGATTTTCGTGCCTTTCTCTCATTTGTCTTCCAAATTTTTCCTTTACTTTTCTTACTTGATTTTCCACATCCTTTTGGAGCTCTTCCATGGCCTGAGACCAATTCATATTTTTTGGAGGCTTTTGATGTAGGATCTTTGACTTTGTTATCTTTTTCTGGTTGTATGTTTTGATCTTCTTTGACACCAAAGTAAGATTGTGTAGTCCGAGTTCTGTTTTACACTGTCTGTTCATTTTGCAAGCCAGTTACTCGACATCTGAGCTCTTTTTCAAGGTATGATTCTCCTTCCAGAGTTGAGAATGCTTTGTCTCAAGCTTCAGGGGTTATTTACAGCTGTTTTTGGGGTTACTTGTAGGTACCCGTAAATTTGCAGTTCTTCTTCAGTGATATGAGAGGTACTTAGTCCTTCCCTTCCCTGAGCTCTAGTCTGTGAGTGACCTGAACCACTCTTTTCTGCCTTGGAACTGCCAGGAGGACTCCCTCTCCACAGCCACCACAACTTCTGCCACACTGAGGTCCTCCTCACCCAAGGACCCTCAACCAGGACTACAACCCAAATGCAAGCAGGACAAGGCAATAGAATCCTACTTCAGTGAAGCAAAGAGATCCCTGCACTCCAGCTTTGATCACCTGATTAATTCCATCCACTGTCTGTGGGCTTGGAGCTCTGAAAGCAGCCACTGCTGCTGCCAAAGCTGCCTCTGCTGCCTCAGCTACTTCTGTTGCCCTAGGCCTAGGGCCAGACAGCACCCTTCTCTCATCCAGGTCCAACAGAGTTTTCCCACTAACCTGCCAAGTTGTCTTTCACCTTTATGACTTGAGAAGTCTGGAAACTGCCACAGCTTAGTGATTCAGTTCCCTGAGGCCTGCTCCACAGGTAAACTGCAGCATAGTCTGTGCTGACACAGCCTATGCTGGGATGCATTCAGCATCCAGCATGGTGTGATAGACCCTTCCCAGTGACCATCCAGGCTGTCTTGGGCTGGAGATTTGTTTTACGCTGTCATTTTGTGGGTTCTGTAGCTCTAGAATTTGTTTAGAGTAACTTTTACAAGTATTTGGAGAGATCTAGTAAAGAGCTCAAGCAAATCCCTGCTTGGCTCTGCCCCTCTATTTCATCGCTTTTAAATTTGAGCTCTGCTCCTGGGCCCAAGGGGTACTATCACAAGTTTCTTGCACTGGGATCCATGGGCCTAGTCACTGGCTTTCTGCAGCGGGTCCTCAGGTGCTGGCAGCTGGATGAATGTGCTGGTTGCCCAGTCTGCATTTTGCCTTCCATACTGGAGCTGAAGGCTTCACAGATGGCCTTATGTGCCACTGGCCTGCTGAGCCAGTACCAGGCAACCTCAGTTGCTGATTTGTGCTGTGACTAAGAGCTTCCCACTGTATTGTATTTTTTATCTGGGATGGAAGAAGGAGGAGGTAGAAAAAGGAAGCTGTGCTGGGAACCATGGGAGTAGCCAGTCTTTGTGCCTTGGTCTAGTTGGGACTGATCTGGTCCTGTTTGGTTCACGCACTAGTTTACTCATCATTTCTCCAGAAGGGGCTGCCACAGTCTCATGGAGCTAGAGTCACTGGGATTTCTCTTTCCAACCTGGGAGCCAAAGAAACTCTGATGTTGAACTCGGCTGATCAGCCCATGAAAACTTCAATACTTAGAGAAAGAAACAGACCTGGAAAAACAAAAACAATTTGTTATCTTGGGTCTGGCAGCAAGGAAGAAGACAAGTGGTGAAAATCTTACAGTTTGCAAAGCAGACTGAAAGGTGACATAGAAGATGGAGATGTGTGGCAGAGAGAGATTCAACATTCCAGTTTGCCAATATAGAAATGTTAATAAGATCCAACAACAGAAACTTAATAGGTAAAAATACAAGGATCAGAATCCCTAGTAGAAGATTCTTCACAAGACGAAAGGAGTACATTTCTACAATTCATCTGAAGTTGCACGGCCAGCTATACAAAATGGTGGTGAAGAATAATATATCAAATATATAAATATAATATATATTAGATTCTATATCATATATATTAAATGTTATATGTTTACATATAAATATGTAAATAAATCAAAATTGGAATTCCAGCTTAGTAAGTTCCAATTTATTTTTGAAATCCCAAACTAATCAGAACTATTCTGGGGCCAAATGTAGTGAATCTCAATCACTAAGTGTTCTGCTTAAATCTCCCAGCCACTGAGTTCCAGTTTCCTTGAATTCTTTTGACAAAGAAATGATGACCTTTCAACTGAAAATGCCACTTACAGTCTAGCTGTGATGTGAGATGATCAGATTGCTGGGGTTTAAATGTTTAAGGCTTCAGGTATTGAGAAGAGCAAATCAATATTTGTTCCTAAACATAAAAAACTTCATGCCTAGGAAATTTGTGTCTTTCATCAATATACAGCAGCAAACTGATAATAATGGTTAATACTTGACATAAAATTTCATTATGCTTTTGTGTGTGTCTGTGTTTGCATGGATGCACACATACATGTGTGTGTATGTGTGTGTGTGTGTTTGTGTGTGTGTGCACATCACCCTGTGACTAAGGAGATATACGGCAGCATTAGATGGTAATTTGAAATCTATTATTCAGAATGTTTGGGCTTGATGTCAACTGTTCTTAATTGAATAGCAGCTCTTAAAATTTTTAATTTTGAAATCATAGTTTGAATTGAAAAGGGGGATATATGGTATAGACTCATGGGCTGTTCTTAATTAGGGAGAGACATTTTTGTATTATGATCAGGTTTCTAAGTGAAAACAATAGTGCAGTGAACATTTAATGGGAGGCAATAGTAGGCTTCTTATCTTTGGAAAACAAACTAAAATCATTTATATTTCATTGTAGTTGGGATAAAAGACTGGTTGAATACGAGCCACTTGTAATGGAATAGCAAACTGCACTGCAAAATCAAATGTGAGCTTTCTGGAATAGATGGATGTATGGCAGAGACCTTTCCTTGGCAACGAATGAGTTGAGGTTGGATTAACAATTAAGGCTGGATAAGGAGTGGAATGCTTGTCAACTAAGTGTAGTAGAATCAAAGGGGCTTATGGTTGATGACAGCATACAGGGAAGGATTGAGATTTGGTAGGGAAGAGAACCTTGCCCTATTACCTGCCTCATTCCTTAGGGCTTACTAGCTTTTGCAGAGGAGATATGGCTGATGTTTTTTTTTTAGCAATACCCATTCTTTCTCAGTTGCTCCATGGTCAGGAACTACACAGGGGCATACCCTTAGGTACAAACATATGGACAGACAGAAGTATCACTTTTTGTCAGGAGAATGAAGCAAAAAACTTCTTAAAGATAGTGTAATCTTTATTCAGTATTTGGCATATTGTGAGCAGTTTTCAAAATGCATCAAGGCACTAAAAAAATGTACAAAGTTGGCATGACCTCAAATAGTAGAATTCTATTAGAACTGTAAAATAGGGTAAGGTTCTAAATAACATAAGAAAGAGTCATGCAAATAAATGTAAAATTTGTAGAATATGTAAATTTTTACAGGTCTTTCCTTCAAAAAAGTACATTCAAAGGGACCTATTTTTTTTTAAAGGAAGCAGTGTCCTTGCCCTAAGTTGCTTGCCACGGCATATACATGCTTGACTCAGTTCTCAACTGTATTGAAGACTTCTAACTTAGAGGTATTAGGAAAAAAAAAACAGAATTGTGAAAGCTGCTGAGACTCTGAGTAGTGTTCTTATTTGAATACATAAAGGGATGTTTAGATAAGAATACTATTAAACAAGCCTGATTATTTTTTTCCAAAACAACAACAATAAAAAGTATCAACAAGAAGGTGAATTAATTGAATGAAAATCTTTTACCAAAGGGTCCCTTCTCAAACAGAAAACAAGGTATTTCATTTGTCCTTTTCACATTAATGTCTAAAACTAAAGACCAATTACAAAATAATGGATTTTTAATACAGGTCCTGTTATTTTGTAAGATTATGCAGTTAGGATCCATATAAGCACTGATTTTTTTTTTAAATTCCAAATAGTAACCTAACAACGAGTAATGGGTGAAAATTAGGATTTTAAAACAGTAACTTGTCTAAGAAAATGTCTATACAAAAAATGGCAGCTCCCTTCATGTTTAGAGTTTTCTTTATAAAACTGATTGGCATATTGATTGCATTTTAACCGTCTAAATAAATTTGGTGTTTAATCAACTTTTGTAAAGTACTTATATGCATATAATAATTTGAAACAAAACTGAAAATAAAATAATTCCTTCTCCTCACCCCAAAAAAGGGCCTCCCACTGGCTTGCCAGGACACCATCTGTGCTAGGCTGTCTTTCCTCTAGTCCTTCTAAGTTATCCTAGGCTGGATAATTTTTTCACTCTATTGTTTTGTGGGTTCTGTCAGTCCAGAATTGTGGAGAGCCAGCTATATCCTGTTTAGGCTTCATTAGACCTCTGCAAAGCAACCTAATAGATCTCTCCACTGCAAGATCACTTGAGGATCGGTCTATGCATGGCAAAGGACATTTTTAGGATAAGAAGATGTGGCAAAGAAAACCTGCCTTCGTAGCTGATTATCCACACAGAATCCCTTAAGAAGTTTGATTTAATGTTGTTTCTGAGGGTATTTGGGGAGAACTCAGGAATCTTCCTGGCTTCTCCTTGCTATCTTTTTGCTCCACTCTCAGGTTGCTTTTTGGATGTTTCTAAATAAATGTCCTATGACATCATAAACTCCACATATTCTAAACTGAACTAGTTATCTTTCCCCCCCAAAATTGAATTTATTATCTTTTTCCAAGGAATCTTTACCTTCTTCATAATTTCCACATTAATTTTGAGTTTACATCCAACCTCCTACTCATCAAGGTTTATATCCTTGAAGTCATCATATACTTTTCACTCTTCACCAAATATCCTATATGTTACCTTCATAACATCTTTTTTGTATGTTTCATTATGTCTTCATACTACAATCCTGGTGTAAGTCTTAGTAACCACAAGCATGGACTATTGCTTGTGTTATGTTTTGAATAGATGTTTTTTTTTTAATATTAGTCAAAGTTTTCTATCTTTTATAAGATTTTTAACGTAAACAACTATATTTGGTCAAATGCTTTTCCTGCATCTATTGAGACATTAATGTTTTAAATATATTGGTTTCTAATATGATTAATTATACTGACAGCTTTCTAATGTCAAACCATCCTTGCTTTCATGGTATTAATCCCAGTTGATAATAATGAATGGTTTCTTGGAAAATCATTATATTCTGTTTCATAGAAGTTTGCTTAAAATTTTTTGAGTCAATATTCATTAATTATATTGGCCTACAGATTTTTATTTGTGTTTTGTGATTTATCTTTCCCTAGTTTATGTATTAGTTTATTAGGTATTTTTCTTATAGTGTGCTTTGCTTTCTCCATTTATGTGAATATTTTGTGAAATATGGGCAACAAGTGTTCTTAAAATGTTTGACAAAATTCTCCATTGTATCCACCAGGACCAGGATGTTTGGTACTTCCGTAAAGCTAGATATACTTGTGTGTGTGTGTGTGTGTGTGTGTGTGTGTGTTTTCTTAGATTTGGTAAGATCTTTGGCTTTCTGATAGTTCAGGTATTTTATGTTTTTATTTGTGGATGACTGTTCTATTTGATTTGAGACAATCACTAGGAAACTCATCATCATGGAGATTGTTTCAGCTTTGGCACTTATACTTCATCAATAAGTTCAGTTATTTCTCTCCCTCTGATTGGAGTACCTGTGAGTGAAGCAATAAACTCCGCCCATTGCTTCTCTTTATTGCACTGTAATCTACAAAGAATAGTCTTGTTTTCATTTCTGCATTTATTTATGAGAAGTGACTAATGTTTTTATGAGTGTGCTGATTTAATCAGACTTTTTAAGGAAGGAATTATGGAAAATTAAATATTGATCTTGCATTTTGTATTTTTATTTCACCCTTTAATTGACTCCATTCTGTAACCTTATTCTGTATTTTATAATAACCTAAGCCTTTCTTTTGTCTTTGAGTGAAGAAACTCATGAGTTCAAAAGTTCAATCTTCCTCTCTCACAATTAGATGCCAGAAGTTTAGTCTTTCTATCCTATCCTATCACTTTTAATTAAAGGGGAAAAAATGAGCTAAGTTTACAGTTTCAATACTGTAATAAAATATTTTAAGAATAAGATAATTTTTATCTAGTACCACCTGAAAATCATTTTGTGCGAAGGAAATTTCTTATCCCTCATAATTTTACCTCCTGAAAATTTTTACCACATTTTTGTGTTATTTTTGAGAGTATGAAAACTGACCAGGTCCCATCTCTGCTTATCCCTGCCTAATAAAAGTGGTCCTATCTCATTCCCAGGTGCCAGTGAGTCTACTATCCTTGGTCCACTATCCATAGCCTTGGGATGCAGCTGGGTTCCATAAATCCATAAAGAATATCTCTACAACCGAGTGAAATGATCTTGGTCCCATGTATGTAAATGTAAACCTTTTCTCTTAATGTAACTGATCATGTTGCCCTCACTGTATGATGCTACCAACCCTAAAACCAATTGTATTATCAGCTCACCTACCCTATTCTGTTTGTTCGTCTATGCTTATAGCAAAGGATTAGATCTTCAATTCTTTATGTTTTAGCTAATTGAGGCAACTGTTAGACTTGTTTTTAAGTTCACACCCTCTTAATTTATTATTATATTGCTCAGAGAAAACTTGCCTTTGTTGAATTTTTCTCATGATAGAATCAGCCCTTAGACTTTGGGTTTGGGCTACAGGACTAACAGCAGTAATGGCAGGCACATCCCTATGTTCACTGCCATAAGCCACAATGGATAGCACCCTACCTTCCTTTATTGATTCTCTTTCTCAGGAACCCCATTCATTGGCTAGGGTACTGGGTCATACTATTCCTCGCCTTTTGATACCGAGGCACCTGCTTCTTAGAAACTATTATCTTTTCCATATTTTCTCAGGAAGTTCATATCACTTGCCAAGGGAAAAAAACAGATGCCTAAACTTAAGGAGAGCCCATGACAAATATCTCTACTCATATTCCAAATTCTGCTCCTCACTAATTTTAGCCCATTCAAGAATATATCTCTTAGGCCTGCACTTGCTTCTGCTCCTATTCCATTCAGAAGCCTATCATCATCCCCAGTTAATATCTTTCAGGAGGTGATTGCTGGATTCATTCCATTTCTATTTTACCCTCTGGTTCTAGAATGTCAGGGCAGTTTTCTCTGATAATTTCTTGAAAGATTATGGCTTTACTTGTTTTTTGATGGTGCCTTTCAGGTAATCTAATAATTTTTAAATGATAGCTTCTGGATGTGTTATCCAGGCCAGTTTTTTTTAATGAGATATTTCACATTGTCTTCATTTCTTCATTCTTTCAGTTTTGATTTAAAATTTCTTGATTTCCCATAAAGTCCTTAGCTTTGATTTGCTCCATTCTAATTTTTAAGGAATTATTTTCCTCATTGAGCTTCTGGACCTCATTTTCCACCTGGCCCTTTCTGCCTCTTGAGGCATTCTTCTTCTCATTGGCCTTTTGGAGCTCTTTTGCCATTTGGTTTAGTCTATTTTTAAGGTGTTATTTTCTTCAGTATTTTTAGGTCTCCTTTAGCCAGCTGTGCACTTCTTTTTTTGTGACTTTTTTTGCATCGCCCTAATTAATCTTTGGGATTTTTCCTCTACTTCTCTTACTTTATTTTCAAAATCCTTTTTGAGCTCTTCTATGGCATGAAACCAATTAATTTCTTTCTTTTTTTTCTTTCAGTTTACTTTTATTATAAAATGCCATTTTTTTCTTTATTAATGGCTCTCCTATTCCCCCTCTCTAACCTATGGATCAGATTAAGTAAAAAAAAAACACAAATAAAGCCCTCATTACAACAGCTGTAGTACTATAAAACAAACTCCCACTTTGACTATATCCGAAAATGCATGTCTACTGTATTTTAATTTATCACCACATTGTCAAGAAGTATCATGTTTCATCATTTTGTGGACTTGTGGTTTATTATTGTGTTGATCAGACTTCTAAGGTTTTCCAAAGTTGTTTTACTCTACAATTTTGATGTTGGGGGAAATGGTTTTCCTAGTTTGCCCCCTTTGCTTTGCATCATTTCATAGTGGTCTTTCTCGAACTGTTCCATTTTTAAAGTTTCTTTTGGCAAAGTAATGTTCTATTAATTTTGTACACCATAGTTTGGTTAGCCATTCCCCAGTAGGGGAACACTTTTAGTTTTCAGTTTGGAGTTCCCATGAAAAGAGTTGCTATAAATATTTTTGTTCATATAGGTCCTTTTTCTCTTTCTTCGATTTCATTGGAGTATAGAACTAGTAATGGTATAATTGGGTCAATAGGAATGAACATTTTCATAGTTTGGGGAACAATTTAAAATTACTTTCCAGAATGGCTGTACCAATTCAAAGTTATGCCAACAATGCAATAGTGTACCTGTTTTCCCACAGCCCCTCCAACATTTTTTTATTTTCCTTTTTTATTATCTGCCGCTCTGATGGGCTGGCTTGAAACTTTAATTTGCACTTCTCTAATTGTTATTAATGTAGAGCTTTCTCATATAGTTGGTGATAGCTTGTATGTTTTTCCTTTCAAAATGGCCTGTTTGTATCCTTTGGCGATTTATCTGTTGAGGAACGGTTCTTATTCTTAGAAATTTGAATCACTTCCTTGCATAGTTTGCTTGTGACACCTTTAGAGAGAAATCATTGCTATTACTTATTCGGAACTTTGATTTTAATGAGGTAGGGAATTCCATCTATCAGTACAACTCAACAGCTATTCTGAAATTTGTAGCTTTAGTTTCCTAGGAAAAGAATTCTTGCCCAGGGTCCTATA
>CM053622.1:183711871-183750223 GCA_028646595.1 Phalanger gymnotis
GAATAACATACACACTCAATTGGGTATCTTGCCCCACAGGAAAGAAAGAGGAAAAGATAAAATGGGGTGGGTGATAGCAGGGAGGGCAGATAGGGGGAGGAGGTAATCAAAAACAACACTTTAAAAAAGGGACAGGGTCAAGGGAGAAAATTCCATAAAGATGGATAGGTTAGGAAGGAGCAAAATATAGTTAGTCTTTCACAACATGGGTATTGGGGAAGGGTTTACATAATGATACATGTGTGGCCTACATTGAATTTCTTGCCTTCTTAGGGCGGGTGGGTGGGGAGGAAAGAGAGGAGAGCATTTGGAACTCAAAGTTTTAAAAACAGACATTCAAAAAAAAAAACAAACAAAAAAAGTTTTTGCATGCAAATAGGAAATAAGATACACAGGCAATGAGGCACAGCAATTTATCTTGCCGTACAAGAAAGGAAAGGAAAGGGGGATGGGAAGGGACTGGGGTGACAGAAGGGAGAGCTGACTGGGCAATGGGGCAACCAGAATATATGCCATCTTGAAACGGGTGGGAGGGTAGAAATGGGGAAAAATTTGCAATTCAAACTCTTGTGAAAATCAATGTTGAAAACTAAATATATTAAATAAACAAACAAAAATTAAATAAATAAAAAGAAAAAAAAAAGAAATAACAAAGGGAGGGGAGAACACTTCATGGTTGAGGAAGATTTGATAGTTTTGGGAAAGATATTGCAGTGATGTTGGAGGAGACAATAAGCCAATTAGAGAATATAGAAGGATTACCTTGCCAAAATTATATTTAGAAAATAATAGAATTCTGACAACTTATTAGATAATATTTTAATTGAATGTTTATGTTGAGGCATGTGGGAGATGAGGTCCAGGAATCCCAAGGCTGGAGTTCTCAGACAGGGTCATTGAGGGAGTGCCCCTCAAAGACCTGAGTAATTGAGAGGGTTGGGGCCATCTGGAATGAATTCATGATCTCAAGCATTCTTTAAGTCACGTAGGCAAAGATTTATTATGTTATACAGTGGGCAAGAGTTCTTAAAGAACCTGCAACCTTACAGGGCTACAGAGAAAGTTTAAGTACAAGATTTGGGAGTGAAACCTGTCAATTAGGTGTTTTGGGGTGAGATTAGGGAATGGTTAAGGGGTGGTCAGTTGTCAAAGGAATATGCACTTTTCGTGTACATACTGCACAGGTATCTTGGCCAGAGTTCACTGGGAAATAGGCCACGGGGGGGGTGGGGACTTTGGTGGGGGGAGGTTAGGTAGAGATGTGGTTTTGACTGTGAAACGTCACTAAGTTACAAAGGTTCACAGCTGGTTAGGAATATTCAGGTGGATTCCATCACATGTCTTGTTAGTCAAGACTAATGTATGGGAGTATACATTTGACTATGTCTTGGAGATATGTTAGACTCAGCATATAGTCAATTATCAGCATCTGGAATTAATTTATAATTGGGCATAGCTGCTTACTGAGGAAGAAGCCAAGATAAGTTTGGGGTATCGTGCCCTTTAGCTAGAGAGAGAGGGACTGCTAGAGCCATTGCTTTGAAGCTAGGGAGAGATGTGATTTTAGAACTGGAGTTCAGGCACAGGCACCCAAGCAGAGGCTGAGGGGAAATGTGATGTTAGAATTAGGGTCCAAGCACAAGCACCCCATCAGTTAAGTTAGAAGTAAAGGTAGGCAGAAAAACAAATAATGAAAGTGTTAAAACATTATCTTATTGAGTTGCTTCTTGTGTTTGTAAATGCTACCTGATTGACACTTATTTAGAAATATATAAAAAAGTCTGATCACTTCCAATACAGTCTAAGCTGATGAGTCCATCACCACCTAACAAGCTAAAAGTATTCCTTAGAAGTAAAAACAAATTGTATTCCATCCTCCCTAGGCTCCATTCTTATCCCCCCCACCCTGACTTTCTCCTTCATGCTACAGAAGACTTCCTATCCTGGAAATTCATTACACCCTTGGACTTCTCAAGCAGGAAATAGTTTCTGATCCCATGACACTTTTCTCCAATTGCATAGTTCCTCCAAGAATCTCCAATTTAAGGAAAATGCACAGGCCAGTCATGTCTTCATGCTTTCCTGAATCTCCAGACTTTCTCTACCATGGCCCTGCTTTGGATACAGTATAGTTCCCAGATCTTTACAGATCACTTTTATGTTTTGTTATCTTCTTCCCTCCCCAATTAAAATATAAGTTCCTTGAGGGCAATGACAATTTTTATGCATTAATTTGTATTCCAAGGTCTTTTGCACAGGGTTTCCCATATTGTAAGTGCTTCATAAATGTTTCTTGATTTGGCCTGACTCAGAAGTGCTTAAGGAAAACCTGTTGAATTCAATAATGTGGTTTCCCATCAGGGCAGTTAGGTAGTGCAGTTGATAAATGGCTGGGCCTGGAGTCAGGAGAATTCTTCCAGAGTCCAAATCTGGCCTCAGATTCATTAATATGTGATCCTGGGCAGGTTATTTAACCCTGTTGTCCTCAGTTCCCTCATCTGTAAATTGAGCTAGAGAAGGAAATGGCAAACTATTCCACTATCTTTGTTAAGAAAACCCCAAAGGGGTTCCAACAAGCAGTTGGACATGACTGAAAAATGACTGAACAATCAAAAGTTTTCCATCAAATAAAATAAATATTTTTCCAATGTATAAACATTTTAGGTCTACTTAGATATACAGACACAGAAATGTTTCAGTCTCAGCCATCGTATTTAAATCTTTCTCTTTGTAAACTTTCAAACTGCAGCTTGATCAAGAACAAGGTTTTGTTACCATCAATCTCATCAATTCTATTGAGAGGGGAGAGCTGTGGATATTTAGGGGTAGTGACAATGATATTCTCTGAATGAATCTCGTAGAGGATTGAGTTCACTAAATTAAGTAAATAAAGTGACTGTGGTTCCTATGAGAATTTATATATTTACAATTTGAAGAATTCGATTCTTATATGATGCTTGTCAGTGGCCTCATAAAATGAATACCTCGTGAAAACTTCTAACTCTAAATGGTTGTGATATAGAAGACAATCCCCATGCATACTGCCAAAACAATAGAATTGCTCTTTATTTTTTTTCTTTAAGTACAGCTTGAAATAATAGCTTATGATATCCCCACAATCTTAAATGGCTCACACAATAAGGTCAAGAAAAATATTGCTGGGAACAGTTGGTAAGAAAGCTTAGCCTTAGGGGGCGGAGCCAAGATGGCATCTAGAAAACAGGGACTAGCGTGAGCTCCCCACCAAGTCCCTCCAAAAACCTATGCAAAATGGCTCTGAACCAATTCTAGAACTGCAGAACCCACAAAATAGAATAGGGAAGCAGGTCTCTAGCCCAGGACAGCCTGTATGGTCTCTGGGTAAGGTCCATCCCTGCATGGAGCTGGGAGCAGAGGGGAGCGGAGCTGAGCAGAGAGAATTTGATACTGAAAGTTTTAAAAACAGATGTTCAAAAACAAAAAAAAATTGCGTGCAACTAGAAAATAAGATACACAGGCAATGGGACATAGAAATTTATCTTGCCCTACAAGAAAGAAAGGGAAAAGAGGATGGGAGGAGAGTGGGGTGACAGAAGGGAGGGCTGACTGGGGAAGAGGAGAACCAGAATATACGCCATCTTGGAGTGGGGGGGAGGGTAGAAATGGGGAGAAAATTTGTGATTCAAACTCCTGTGAAAATCAATGTGAAAACTCAATATATTAAATAATAAAAAAAATAAAAAAGAAACAAAATAAAAAGAAAGCTTAGCCTTCATCTGACCATTAGAAAACTATATTAATTTAATAGATTTAATAATTTTCTGTACCATGAATCCCCGCTTTTCTAGAAACAAAATTGGGTTTTGTGGGTTGGCTTGTTTGTTTTCGAAGTGTACCTCACAAATGATGATACTATGGATATTGTATCTTTCTACAGTTGTTTAAAAGAGGGCAAAGAAAAATTCTCAATTAATTTTTCAAGTTGTAGATTCTCAGTGTTTGAAAAGTCTTTGCCAACATTAAAACATGAATCTAGACTATGCATTCTTGAGATTCTTCATACATTGTACTAGCAGACAAACTAAAGAATAGTTCAATCTTTTCTGAGATACTTTTCCCCCCGAAAGCAGTCAGGTGATCTGTCACAGTGCTTTTAACACTCATTCTCTTTGACACACTATGTAGCTAAGGAGTTGCTTAGTTTCCTCCTGGGCATTACTAAAAGTATATTAATGTGTCTCTTTCAGAAATACTTTAAATATAGTAACAAGAGTTTGTGGAAATGCTATTGGATTATTCAATTTTTACTTGTAGTAAGAATGTCTTCTAATGATTTTTAGGGCAATTCACAATAAGTAAAGAATGAGTTCTTTGACACCAGGATAGGAGAATGTCACACTTGCTGTGCCAATTTGGATATTTGTATATTTATGGTTTCTATGTGTCTTTCTCCTCTTTTTGAATTGTTCAAGTTTTTGAACCCAAACCTCTAGAGTTTATTACAATTTATTTCTGAACAGTTCTGCAAAAGCATACTTCCATTGCCTTAAGTCAATAGGGCCTTTTATGAATGGGGAACATTTATCAGCAATTAGACAACTGGGATTTTTTTTTAATTTTAAAGATACAAACAGATTGTATAAACAAATGTTAGCCAAGACTTCAGAAATCCCCTTCAGGGATAAACCTACCATGGGATAGCTATCTAGGAAACATTGTTTTAGTGTTATAACACTAGATCATTGGAGCAAGATTTATTGAGTCATAAATTTAAGCTAATTTCATGCTTTCAAAATTCTCTGACCCTCTAGTGATAGTGACATGAAATGTCAGTAAACCACACACATCACCTGGTTTCTAGACAGATGGCACCAATGTAGCAGTAATGATTGCCTGTTATGATCACTCTACAATTTTACTGCCAATCACATTTTTATCTAAGTGCAGGGACAATAAAAAGATATTCATGTAGATGTATTTAAAATGTTTAATTGTAACTTTGTTGTTCAGTTAGGCACAAAATCCTGATGATCTAGAGGAATGCCAAAAATCATGTAGGGAGATGGAAATTGATCTGGAAATTCACAAGTTGGAGACCCACTACTTGTGAATTACAATGTCATTCACTTCAAACCAACTGAGATTTGCCATAACTGAGAAAGAGAAGAAATAGTGGGCTTTGGGAGAGATAAATTACATTGCTTATTGGTAGGCAGCCTGTCAGCAAATGAGATTAAAGCAATTCCTATTGTATCCAGAACCATAAAATGGGAGAAAATGCTCTAGTGAAAACAATAAAAACTGCAGTTAAACAGTAAATATAATGAGCATTGATTGGCTGGAGCTTAAGAATTCATTCGTGTTCTAAAAACAACAACAAAAACAATTTTCTACTGTTTAAAAAATAGACCTTGTGTCTTCAGGTGAGTAAAAAATACATAAATAACATTGATTTTTTTTATAACTGAATCATTATAAATATTTATTAAAAAGCATATCACATCTCTATTCCTTTTCATTTAATTGTTGCTCTGAAAATGACAATAATGTAAATCCCCTTGTATTATTTAGTTTATTTGAATTTATTTTTACTATGTCTATAGAATTTCAGTTGCCAAGACACTAGTCACCCAACATATAAAAGTTACACTATAATATTTAACTGAAACAAATGAAATTGTCTCAAACTCTTAAACATATGCATTTCATCAGTTGGAAGCCTTGAAATAACAATATCACTTGATTTAAATATACATACCATTGTCATGCATTCAATGACAATGTTAAATGCTTCATAAGTTAGTTTATTCAAAATTATTTAGATTTCCCTGTAAACTGTATTTTTTTAAAAATCTCATCATTTTTGTGGCAAACCTACGGTACATAGGTGTTGGATATTATAATAAAAGGACAATTTCTATATATTGGAAATGGAGAATTTCAATATAGGCAGACTGTATTTAATTAAATCCATTTTTGAATTGTATGACACTAATGCACTTGGCAACAAAAAGTGTTCTCAAGGGTAATGAAAGAATGGCTTCGTGGTTAGACGATTCAATGTCCCTGTCTTCCTGAGGAAAGTAAGATGCTTGGATGAAGAAACTTGGGGAAATTGAGCTGACTAGTTAAGGTAAGTGCTAGGCTATGTAGCCATCAATACTCTTTACAAAGTCCATCCTCAGTCAATTTAAACACACTTGTCAATCAGTGTCAATCACTAGACAATCAGAAAAATGTTACTGAGGGTTGTGATAAGGGAGGAAGATATGAAGGAATTGTACAATATTCATTATCATAACATAATTGAATACTTTCATTTAAGTCAAAACGTTTTAGAAATCTTAGCCACATCACCAACGTAGATTTTCTTGTCACAACTATTTCTGAATTACACATTTTATTACAATTAATCTAATATTTCTATTTTGATTATGTTTTTAAATGAAGTATTATGAGCATTTTATGCACGTAGACAATAACTGATACTATTAAGATGATACAAAGGATATGGTCTGTATTTTAAAAGCCAAAGTAAACCAAATATTTGTTACTTAGTTTTAGCATCGCATAGCAAAGTGTTAACACCAACGTACACTAAAGAAAAAAACATTTCCTTCAGTTGCGAGATTTCATAAGATATTTTTGTATTTTTACATTGAAAATTAGTTAACTACTTGGTTGAACATTGCTTATATATGACACAGGAAGCAGTTTTGTATAATTGGAAGAAAGCAGAGCTTGCCATTAGGAGAGTCATTAGCATGGCTTTGAATCACGTCTCTGACGCCAAGTAGTTGTCTGGCCATGAATAATTAACTTATTCTCTCTGAACCTCAGTTTTCTCATCTGTAAAATGGAAATTATAATATTTGTAGTAAATATGTATCTAATCAATTTATTGGGAGAACTGAGCAACATGATGTATGTAATGTACTTTTTTAACATTGGAAATACTCTTTAGTTCATTGATTCTCTCTTCAGTAATCTTTTCTGTGAGTGTGCCTCCTAACACCGTAGATTGTTTACTGATACCTTGCAGATAATCTACCCAATGTAGATAATCTATCTATACCTCATCCTGTGTATATCCTATCCATGTCTTCCAACAAATCATCCACAGGTCATTGATGTTAACTCTTAGTAATTTCTTATTATTTTTGAAGTCACTTAAAAAAGAAAGGTATGTTGTCTTGTGTTCCCAAATGAAAGCACAATCCTCCATCATATTTTACATAAATAAACTAAACATATAGAAAATGCTGCAATGAAGTCACCTACTTCTCCTCTTGGCCTAAAGAAAATTTTCTACTCTATAGAATTATTAGACAGATGTTTATCCCACAAAATAATTATTTTTAACAAACTTATAAAAATAATGTTTTAACAAATATACAATTATTACCATGAATGAATGAATGAATGAAAAAAAAAACATGTAAGAATTATGTGCCAGACTGTGTCTTAAGCATAGAGATACAAATACAAAATTAAATATCTTATCTTCCTTAAAGTACCATATTTTGTTACAAGTTGTTGTGTTTGTCCATTGTTCTCAAAGAGGACCACAACATCATTGCAGCAAGGAACCAAGTCATGCTGTAACTTTCCCCCCTGCTGGCACCTTCCTGCAAGCACTCACAAATCCCAACTGTCTGCTTGCCTGCATTCTCTTCCCCCTCAGTTCTCTGGTCTCCACTCTGTACTCTCTCTGCAGCTCCATCTTTAGGGCCAGAGGGCTTTACACCCAGTCAGGGAAAGAATGTGGGCCTGGGGCTTGGTATGTAGTAAGTAAGGAGTGTAGGTATGAGGCTTAGCATTTAGTAAGAAAAGGGTGTAGGCCTGCCTACAAACAAACTTCTAATCAAGCTTCCTTTAACTAGCCCCATCTGAGGCCTATTGAATGGGCAGAGAAAGGTCTTTAGTTACTAATTGGCATCACACTCCTGGATAAGAAAATTCTCTCTATCACTTCTGAATGGTATCTTTTCTGCCCTTTATATTCTGAGGGAGTTGTTTTAGGTAAAATATGTTCAAGGTGACACAGCTGGTATATATCAAATGAATGACCTGAATTGAGATCATAAAAAAAAAAATCATATTACTTCACATTTTCTAATGCCTAAAGTCATGATGCTTATAGTCATTTCCTCACTGTCTAACAGGTGAGAGAAAAACTGGACCAAATGCCATGTAACGTTCCTTTCAATTTAAATACAATGCAAAACAATAGAAAAGAATAATATAATTGTTCATACTTACATGGTGAGAGGAAGCATAACATCATAGATAAGAGTGTTGGCTAAGGTAAAGGATATGTGGTTTCAAGTCCTTCCTCAGGACCATAATATCGAAGCAAATATTTTAACTTCTTAGTGTGCTAAGTAGCTCCCTAAGACTCCAAATTACAGATGAATTTATGATTTGCATTAGTGGAAGCAGTTTAAAAACTAGGAACTACCTACCAATTAAACAAAAATCTGTCTCTATGATATATTTGTAAAGGTTGAAATGTATGTACACACATAATTTGTATATGTGTATGTGCCTATGTGTATATGTGTGTTCAAGCATAGATATGTGTTTATGCAGTGTATGTATATATACATATACATTTGCAAATGAGTACAGTGTGTCACAATGTGTAGTAAGCTGTGGAACTCTGGGTTCAAGTCAAGTCATTACCATATGCTTGATGCATGACACTGGACAAGTCACTTCACCTGTGAGTTTATATCTGTTTTTGTTGTAGGACTTTTCACATCTAAATGTTTAATACTTCAATGTAAAGAAATCTCTAGTCCCTATCTATATACCTATGTGTTTATCTTTATATCTCTATATATCACCTATCTAGTCTTATTACCACATTGATTATATAGTAATGTTTTTGTTATTATTTTTGCTTTACTTATTTCACTTGGTTTTATTTTTTTTATCTTTTTTTTACTATTATCTCCTGAATACCACTTTCTGATTTGTGTGGCATTTATATTTCACTAAAAGAGTACTCACACCAAAGAAATCATGGATTTTTGAAGTATTAACCAAAAGTCATTATCTTTAATGTTCTTGTGATGGCATCTTATCACTGTGATTCATGACTCAGTAATTTGTCTTCTTTGACTTTCATACTATTCATATTTGCCACCCAATCAAAATCTTAGTAGCTGTTCTACAGATGCCCAATCACTCTCCATTTCTTAATGAGTTTACCATCTGTCTCATAGTAATTCCTTCTCCTGAACTCCTGCCCTCATACTAGGAAACTTATCATGCATATTGATTCTCCCTCAAATACCCTAACTACTCAGTTCCTCAACTTATTGACCCACTATGAGCTACTTTTCCATCCAAACTTATCCATGCACAAAAATGGTCATACCTTGGATTGTGCTATCACACACAAAGGAACCACCTCTTTAGAAACAAATTCTGAAATCCCCATTTTCTTTGGAAAGTCAACTGATTTCAGTTCAAGTCGGCATTTTTTAAGTGTCCTATTTGTATAGAATTCTTCCAGGAAGAGGGGATACAAAGATTAAAAAAAAATGAAAATTATCCCTATTATATGCCCTAAGGAATTTTCATTCTTCTGGAGAATATCATACATACACAGATAAATACAAAAAAGATATAAAAAACAAATACAAATTCTGTTCCACTCCTTTACCTATTGGTAGTTAATAATAACTGGAGGTATAACAAATTTCTATTTATTTATTTATTCGTTCATTCATTCATTTATTTTTTGTTTATTTATCTATGTTGTGATTTAAGTCACAAGTATTATTTTGGCCGTATGCTTACTGAATTCATATTAAATAGGAACATCTGCCTAAAACTTTCAGTTAATATTCAACTGATAAAATAATCACATGCTATAATAAAATATTAATGTATTGTTAAATCTTAGTAATGAAATGATAGTAATTTGTTTATAAACATTTGTACTTTGCCAGAATCATCTGTTATATTTTCAAATTTTGAGTCATTGAGTCTCGATATACAATCCCTTCACTTTTTCTTCTAATTTGAAGTAAATCTGCTGTTAAAGGTACTTAATATTTAATTTTATGTGTTTTTTTTTAAATTTTTCCTGATAAATTGGATACTACCTGACAGGGTTAGCATTCTTAATTAGAGTGCTTGTTTATTTATATTGTCACAAAAAAAGTTCCTGTGCCAATTATAATAAATAATACTACCTGCAACTATATCAGATATAAATGCTCATGAATTGATATACATATGATGTGTTGAAAGAAATACTTTAACACACAATTTATAATTAAATAAAATTATTATGTTTGCATTTTCATTAATTAGAGAAATTATTAAATATTAAAATTATTTTCCATTAGATGACCATTCTACATGGTCTCATAAGTTTTATCCTAAATACATATTTTTTTATTTATTCTATTCATTTGAATCTAACATCTAAGAAGCGTCACTTTGTAAGCTGGTACTAATAACTAGTTAGGTAGCACATTGGATACAGTGCCAAGTCTGGAGTCAGGAAGAACTAAGTTCAAATACAAGCTCAGATGTTTACTAGCTATTTTATCCTGGACAAATCACCCCTATTTACCTCAATTTCCTCCTCTATAAAATACACTAGAGAAGAAAACAGCAAACCACTACAGTATCTTTGCCAAGAAAATTCCAAATAAGCTCATAAAGTGTCAGACATGACTGAAACAACTGAATGACAACAACCAATCAGTAAATGATGTGTATACTTGCCAACATCCAATTCCTGAATTATTATCAATAAATAATAACATTGTTATGTTATTTAGTATTTTGGAATTTAGATGATATTTCCACAAACAAAATGCTTTAGGTAGAACCTAGTAGCAAAGTACATGTACCAGGGGATGGCTACCCATAATTCAAGCTATTCTATGGATCTATATTTGCTCATGAGGTCCTGCTGTTATTGCTACCTTATGTAATTTATTGGAGTATATAAAAGTATATCCTTGGTTAAAGACAGGATGTGACTAATATGTGGGTATATGTTTGTATGTATATGTGTATATATATGGAATATTTTCCCACGTAAATGTTCTTGTTAAAAATCTTGCTGGATATATAGTTGATCGTGCAAGATTTAGACACTGTGTAATTCTAAAAGCTTTACAAGGACACTCTCAAGAACTTTGGAATTGATTGTGTGACATGGGAGACATTGACACAAGACCTCTCACCATGGCATTCCCATCAGAGAAGGTGCTGTGCTCTATGAGGAAATCAGAATTGAAACAGCTCAAAGGAAATGCAGGAGGCACAAGTTTGAAGTATCCACACTAAATGTTCATATGGAATATTTGTGGCTGATCGGTGGTAGAGCATTCTGAGCTCATATTGGCCTGATCAGCCACAGCTGGACTCACTGAATCTTGACTGAAACATAGTGATGCCATTTTGGTCCTCTTCCGGAAAGAAGGACAACAACCAACCAACCAACAAACCAATTCTAAAAGCTTACAGAACACTCTATTCAAATGTGGTACCTGTTAAGTATTTTGTAGTCATGAAAATACAACCCAATGTAAAAACAGTCTTCAAATTTACTTGTAATTACTGACAGTTTAAGTGTCCTGAAACTAACTTTTCAGTTTACTAGAAATATTAAATATATCTCATATCTAGCTACTTTCTTAAAATCATTAATAATATAGTGAAAACAAGATAGGCATACACACATATGTATGTTTATATGTATATATAAGTGCATATATGTATGTGTATACATATATATATATATATATAAACTGGTCTTAGCATTTAAAACTTGCATTTCATATTTAATTCAAATATTAGCTTCTCTTCCTTGAAGGCTGGCCAAAATTACCTGCCTTCTAGTCTCAATTCTATACCTAATTTGTTCTAAAACTGTATGCATTCCATTTAGTTATTGGTTCAGTTTCTCTATAAAATAAAGAAAATATACTAGATGATTTTCAATGTTCTTTAAAATATGTAAATAAAAAGTATAGGATTTTATAAGTCAGTCATGAAGATAAGACAACCTGATACTTTGCAAATGATAATGATGATAACAATGATAATCCAACAAAATGTTATTAGGCACTTAATATATATGTGCAAGGCACTTTGCTAAATCCTAAGGATTCAATTAATAAAAAGAAAGGCATTCTGTGCCCTCCAGGAGCTTAAAATCTAATAATGGAAGACAATAAGCAAAAGGAAATAATAAAGTGGAGGAGAAGGGATTGGGCCCCTAGGTGGTATCCTGTTCTATGTACTTCAAACCAAGCAGAGCAGTAGATGAGAAGCAGAGCAATAACTAGCTAACATTTACATTATACCAACTATGTGGGGAGGGCTATGCTAAGCATTTTACAAATATTATTTCATTTTTATCCTCACAACAATCCTGGGAAGTATGTAATTCACTACATTCTGCTGTTGAAGAAACTGAGGCAAAAGAGATTAAATTAATGAATTAACATTTATTATATGCCTACTATGTGAAAAGCACTGTGTTAAAGTCTGCAGATACAAAATAGAGACCCTGCCCACAAGAAGCTCACAATCTAATGATTAATTATATTAATGATTAATTAGATTAGGTTAGATGACTTGCCCTTGGTCACACACCTAGATCTGAAGCTGGATTTGAACTTATATATTCTTGACTCCAAGCCCTGCATTTTATCAACTGCATCCACTATGTGTAATATAATAGACGGATAGGAAGATGTGTTACCCTAACATTTTTCAATAGTTGACAGGGAACAATAAAAACTATGTTCTTCTACCAACACCAAAAGAACTGTTCGAAATGTAAAAATATTTGTCAATCTAATGACTTAATCTTATTTACACAATGAAAGATGCTATTTAGCTTACTGAAAGACAACATTTACTTTACTTTGGTGAACCATGTTTTGGACCTAGTTTCTGTTTGATTGTGAAAGTTTAATAAAGAAATCCTAGTGTTGGAACAATTTAGGGAATGAATTAAAGAATACTGCCTTCCACAAACAAACTTTAAAATTTGGTTTGGGGAAAGATTATTTCAATCAAGTTATTCTCCTCATTCCTAGCAAATCAGAGATGTTCTTTTTTTCAATTATTTTATAAAGTCTCCAGGAAGAACCGCTATATGGATAATTAGCATAATAATTTCTGTTTAAAACATTATTTTCCTGAACATGTAAAGACACTAAAATGCTAAACAGAATTATAAGTTTCCAATGAAATAAATATACTGAAAAGTCCTAGAGTTCATTGTTGATGTTATCATTCTTATAAAATGCAATTCAACAAGGTACTGAAGAACTCTTCATGATCCTATATGAAATCACCAAGTTGGATTCTCTGTATGCTATTTATGTTCACTAGCTTTGTGAGACCTTATAGCAGTCATTTAACTGTTCTGAGCCTCATTTTATTCATTGATAAAATGAGGAAATAAAATTACTTACTATTCAATATTGTTTTGAGGAACAAATGATATAATATATGCTATGTAAACCTTAAAATGAAGTGGAAATCTGAGCTGTCTTGAAAAATGATGATGACATGTTTGCTCAAGTAAAAGATGACTAAGTGATTGCTTACATCAGTCATTCCAAAACAGACTACATTTTAGCAGATCATGGTGTCCAAGAAATCCAGGCTTTCACAAGACATATTTTTTCCAAAGAAATATAATTTTTCTTGGAGTTGTTTTCTGGCACAAATTGTACATAGGTGTGCATGCTCAAGTGCACATGTGTGCTTGTGTGTGTGTGTGTGTGTGGAGAGAGAGAGAGAGAGAGAGAGAGAGAGAGAGAGAGCGAAAGCGAAAGAGAGAGGAGCAGACACAAGTTAGGTAATGATAATAGGTAGGGAAAAGATTTCCCATGGTGAAACTCACTTTCAGCATTCCTTATAAGTTCATCTAAAAAGTGTCATTTATAGTGAGTGGTGTAGAGCAACCAGGTGGTGCAGTATATAGAGCACTAGGCCTGCAATTGGGAAGACCTGAGTTCAAAACTCATCCTCAAACACTTATTAGCTGTGGGACCCTGTTTCCTATAGTTTCCCAATATTAGCTGGAGAAAGATATGGCAAACCACCCCAGTAACTTTACTTAAAAATAAAAGAATAGGATTATGAGGAATCAGATGGGAATTGAACAGCCAAAAAAAAAAATTAGTTACAGGTTAAGCCTCTCAGAAGTGCTTGTTTCTCTCTGCTGCCCTCCCTGGTATCAGCAGATAGAACAAACTTTTTTGTCTCATCGGCCTGACAGCTAGATTGGAAGCCATAGAAATATAATGAGTGAAGAGTTTACTATGTTTTTCTTCATTTCCCAGAGACAGTCAGTTTAATTAGTTTTGTGGTTTTCTGGCTGAAAGGAATGATTAAACAGTGTAATACAATATAATAGTGGAAAACTGTCTCAGTGGCCTTTTAAGGGTGATTGGTAGATAAAAGAGCTTGTCAAGGATTCATCAGTTCTAGAGTATAAAAAGAGGTTCACTTAACATGACAGTGGTAAGGATGAGAAGAAAAGTTAACAGAAAAAAGGCTTCTTGTTATATAATGTTACTGATATAACACATATGTATGTATATATATGTATATATATACACATGCTATATGTCCATATATGTGTATAGACACATACATACATACATATGTACGTACATACATACATGTTAATGAAGACATTCCCCTAAGACTCTGGATATCAAGTGCCAATGGAGCATGGAGGTTTTATTGTTCTTGTCCTATATTCTCATTCCTGCCAAATTGCCAGTCCGCTTTTATTTTTCTGTTCATAAATAATTTTGGAAAAAAAAAAAAACATGATGCCACTTTGTGTTAACAGTTTTTTTTTGTTGATAATATGCTGATCTATTTTTTTCATTCCCCCAGCCATTTGTGTCACCATTACCCATTGGTAACATGTTAATTCTTCAGAGAATGATGTATTATATCTTTCATAGCCATACAGCACAACTAGGCTGACTATGTTGATAAAGTTTTGAAACAGCAATGAATAGGTTTCCAAATTATAATTTTCAGCAGACCAAATTTTATATTCACACAAATGTCCATAAAGGAGCAGAGGCTATAAGATATATAAGTACTAATCATTTATTAACAATAAAACAGCATTTAATTTGGCAGAACAAAATAATACTGAAAAGAATCTCTTCCAAGAAGAACATTCCTTATAAGAATAAAACAACAAAGCTACCTTGACTCCATTTTCACTAGATATCAGTGTAAAGAAGTAGGATATAAAACAAGGATGTGTATACTTCTCATTTTTTTTACTGCTTCCATAGAGAATATTTGGAGAATATAGGGGCAGTTAAATGAGTTGTCTTATTACGCTCTCCACATGATATTTCTCAGTAAATGTCTTTGGATGTATTGTAATGATCTAAATATTTTTAAATGTATTTCCTATGTTAAAGGGCATTACCATTTTACATGAGCTGCTTGAGTGCTGTACCATTTATATTATTGAGATCCTGTTTTTTGTTTGTTTTTTTAAGTTGCTGCTCTCTTTTTTTAAACACACACAAGTGTGCACACGCACACACATACACACAAACACACACAGGGTAGTAAAATGATAACTTCAAGTCACCAAATGTTCATGTGTAATAAATAAAAACAAAATTGTGTCATCTTCACTGATTTAGCCAGTTGAAGATGCCAAGGCTAATCCTTGAACCAAAGCTTCATTTCATTTAAGAAACTTGTTTCCATTGCTTGGATACCATTCTCTCATTAAAGGATAAGAGAGAGGAGAATTGAAGAGTATAAGGACAGAAGACCTACATATGAAAAAGAACAAATTCTCTCCTCACTATATATTTATGAAGCATTTCTAGCAGGAATATCAAGAAAGATAAACATAAAGGAAGCTAAAAGTCATTAGTATTAACCTATAGAAAGATAAATGATAAACTCAGAAGGAAAATAATGAGAAAATAAGAAATAATATACAGGAGAAAAACTTGCTTTTTCATAATAAAAAATAGCACCAAAAGCTCTATTGAGACATAACTACATCAAGGAACTGTCTGAGATATTAGATTACTTACACACAAAGATTATAGAAAGGACAAACTCAACAGGAAACAGATGAAGAATGATATTATCTCTGAAGGAAAAAAAATGAGACTGACTATTATTATAGGAGAGACAGTTTGGCTATGTGAGATGCCTCAAAGTCCTATTACAGAAAAAATAATTGTTGCTCACAATAATAGATTCTCAGCAACCATATGTTAAATAAAAAATATGAATTTTGTTTTTACTGTAGCATTTCTTATTGTTCAGTAAATAAGGAAAAAATCCTTCTAAATACAAAAACGGTCATATGTCATCCAAATTTTAGAATCCTCTCAGAATGAAAGAACTTACATATATGCAATATTTAAATGTAAATCTTATAAGGAAGAACAAAAACTGAAGGAAATGGACATCCTAAAAGCAATATTCTCAAAATAATGGCGTGAGGTCAAATAGTAGGCCATCAGACGGTTCTGATGTTCTCATTGTCTACTCATATTTTTTATTTCTCTGACTGCATTTCATATATATCATCTACAGTGTAAGTGATGGATGAAAAGTATCTGGATGAAATATACAAGAAAAAGTATACTAAAATGAATAAAGAAAATAAAGCTAAATTATAATATACTTTCAGAAACTGAGAGTCTTGGGACACCAAACTCTCCAAAGAATTGAAGTTATAGATAAAATAAGGAAAAATGGAAAGGCATATAGCAAATGAGGACTGCATTTCAATAAAAATAAGAAATTGCAAAGAAAAGAAGGTATAGAGAATATCATTAAATATATGAGGAAAAAAGAAAATCTTGTAGCATGTGAGAAAAAAAAAGAGTTAATCAGTGGATAGTCTATAAATATCATTGGTATGCTCATGATGTCAAAAAAGAGGAATGCCACCATCAAGTATTTTGGCCCCCTTGGGAATTTATAGGAAGTTTTAGACTAGTCACAGACTAGGTAACTAGAGATAGATTAAAGTCCTCCTTGTTTAAGATGCTACCTATAGACTTAGAATCATAAGTTGATCTTTAAAAAAATTTAATGTTGCATAGACTTCCAAAAATTAGTAATAATATTTAAAATAGATCACCATCTGATAATATAATTCATATATAGATTGTATAGACATATAATTATATTTCTTCATGGAAACTTTGTAGATCAGTCTCAGAATTGAGAAGTATTTCAGAGGTCAATCAATTCAACAGAAACTAGAGTAAACCAAGACTAATTTTTTTTTTACAATGTAACTGAAAGGTTTCTTGCATACTTCTAATGCAAAATACAGGCTTTGCTTGTATACTTCTAATGAGGATAGAATCACCTCCTTCCAAGGCACCTTACTTCACTTTGGGATAGCTTTAATTCTTGGCAAGTTTATTGTAGAATTATTTATTCTGAGCTGTACTCTATGGTTCAAATTCAGCCCGTTTTTCTTGTAGGTCAGGTAAATGAGACTCCTATAGGTTAAATAGCTTGCTCAATGTCATAAAACAACTAAAGCATAGAATAACCCTCCCTCTGCACCTTATATACACTGCTGATGATTGATTCCTCTGAATCCAAGAATGTTAAATACTTCTTTCTCATGATGGTATGTCATACTTTCCAAGACAATTATCATTCTCTCATCAATCTTGGAGTTTTATAAAATCATAGTTAAAGCAAAATAGGACTTTAGAAACTGTCTAATCCCACCCTTTCATTTTACAAATGAGGAAGCTTAGGCTCAGAGAGGTTTAGTGATTGGCTTAAGGTTATTAAAAGAACTAGTAATTGTCAGGATTTTGTTGACAAAAACTTTCTCTTGAATCTTCAGGATTCAATTTTATTTGACTTTTGGTAGGACCTGGTCATTAAGAAGGTGGGTCCTTATCTCTAAGATAGCTCTATGAATTGAGTTGAAAGCAGGTCTAATGACTTGAAGGATACTGCTATTAACAAAGATATTGATTTCAGGGTCCTGCACTATTTCCACCAAGGTCCAAAGGGAAATGGTGGCCAGTTAGTTGGTAGAGGTATTTTCAAATGTCTCACATATTTGTCCTCTCATCTTCCCCTTGAGGAGTCCTGCTTTTTCAGTTAGACCAACTTGATAATGATAACTGTATTATTATCAGTTTAAGCTTATCTACATTTTCCCACAAAATAGTATAAGTATCTTTGTGAAATACATTCTTAAAGTCTATTCATGTTAATTATATTGATAACCTTTCAGGAGCAAGTATTATATTATTTTATGTTTGTGATGCTAATGTGATCAAAGATCTTCCCCACCCATTTAATAGGCTTCAGGTGGAGCTAGTTAAGGGAAATTTGATTAGGTGAGGCTTGTTTGTATACAGTCCCACATCCTTTTGCTACTAGATGCTAAGCTCTAGGCCTGCACCCTTTGCTAAGTAGGTGCTCAGTCCCAGAGCCCCAAACAAGCTATATACACCCTGTGGGTAGCCATTAAGCTCAGACTAGGGTGCTGTGGAGACTAGAGAGCTATGAGAAGAAGAGGAAGAAGAAGAAGAAGAAGAAGAAGAAGAAGAAGAAGAAGAAGAAGAAGGATGATGATGATGATGATGATGATGACGATGCAGAGTAGAGAGAGCTGTTTAAGATGGAGAACTGGAAGAAATATGGAGATGAAGAAAGAGAGAGAACTATAAGGGCTCTGAGAACTGCATGGGCTTTCAGAACTGTGAGAGGACACATGCAAGCAGACAGAATTTGTGAGTGTTTATGGGAAGGCCCTAGCTGAGTGGAAGGTTACAGGATGACTTGGCCTCTTGCTGTGATATTGTGTTTTAATCTGTTTGCTGTTATATTGAAGTGGACTTCAATGGTTTGGGGATACAATTACTGCTATGTTGAATTGGGGTTATTAGTTGTGGGATTTGATCTTCTGGTGTCTGAATAAATGTTGTACTTCTTTTGCTTTCTATGCAGAGGGCCTTTTATACTTTGCAATTCTGAACTATATAGGCATATTCATGGTCACTATTGATATCATGAATCTTGCCTTATTGATATGATACTGTAGTTTGTTAAGTTATTTAAGTTGTATTTGACTGTCACCCCATTTGGGGTTTTCTTTGCAAAGATATAAGGGTTGTTTGCCATTTTCTTCTCCAAATAATTTTACAGATGATGAAACTGAAGCAAACAGGGTTAAGTGACATACCCAAGGTCAAAACATATAGTAAGGGGTTGCTAGGTGGCACTATGAGTAGAGCACCAGCCCTGGAGTCAGAAGTACCTGAGGTCAAAACTGGCCTTAGATACTTGACACATTTACTAGCTGTGTGACCTTGGGAAGTCACTTAACACCAATTGCCTTGCCTTCCCCCCTGCAAAAAAAAATATGGTAAGAGTCTGAGGCCAGATTTGAATTGAGGTCCTCCTGACTCCAGAGACAGTGCTCTATCCACTGTATCCCCTAACTGTCCCATGCAATTTTACACCTACTCTGAAGATGAAGACGCTGTGCAAAATAAGTTAAATGACTTGTCCATGTTCACAGACTGCGCAAGTATGTCTAAGGCAAGAAGAAAAGTCAAGCCTTCCTTTCTGATACTGAGCTTGGGACTTTCTATTGTATCACAAAACATTCTGGGAGCATTCTGGAGTTGTCCAAAATTAATTTTAAAACCTCAATCAGCAATGCAGGTTTAATAAGTAATTTATGCTATGTCCTCAAAAAAAAAGACAACTATTTCCAAACAATTTATTGTCTATTCCCTGCAGTTTTCTAGGAGGGAATGTCCTGTATATCTTTTGTTTATTTTATTTTTATTATTATTATTTTAAACTTAAAATGTAAAATAAATAATAGCAACCTTAAATACAACTAAAATAATGAAAAATAAGAAAAGAAGCAAAAAAAATTCCACGTGCACAGCAGAACATGAGAGAGCATACATATTTCACAGCAATAAACTTCCATTTCAAGGAAGCCTATATAATAAATACAAAGTATTGTGTTGAGAGCTGTCCACCTTATCTTTGCTTTCTTGTAAGTTTTCTTTTGTTCTCTGCTGTGCACTCTTTACTCTGTTCTTCTCCTCATCCAGGCTACAATATGTGTATACGCATATATACATATACACATGCATATACATACACAAAAATGTGTGTGCGCATGTGTATGTGTCTATGTGTCTATGTATGTGTGTGTGTATGTATGTATGTGGAAAGACAGATATAGAGATTGAGATAGAGATAAATATATCCATATACATACATGCACACAAATATATATTTATATAGTTTCCTCTGAATCCAAACAGAATGCTGCTCAATACTCTTTTCTCATAGTAGTACGTCATTATTTTAAAGACATTTATCATTACCCCATCCACCTCCGAGTTTTATAAAATCATATTTACAGCAAAGTGGGACTTTAAAAACTGTCTAGTCCAACCCCCACACACCCACTCATGCATATATACACACACACATATATATACATACATACATACATACATACATATATACATATACATAAATACATGCATATATACACACATATACACAAACATCTATATAAATATATGTAATGATACAAGGATATAAATATCATAAACACACATATACCCATACTTACAAACATTTACACATGCAAATAGTTAGATGTCAGTAATCATAGTCATGTTTAGACATATACAATCATGTGTATCTATGTAAGACTATACTATACTTATTTATCCTCTCTTTCTCTGAAGTTAGCCTTCTTCCTTCATCAGTCCAAGTCTTTCCATATTTTTCTAAGTCCACTAACTCATTTCCTACATTACAGTAATATTTCCACTTGATATTGTCTACTTCTTTTAAATATTCCAAAATATTGATAAAAATGGCTGATATATAGTGTAGTTTCCCTATGTATTTTCTTTTGAGTAAATCTATTTTAGCCTTAACTTTGAATGAGATCATGATTACCAATCCAGCTCCTTTTTCCCCTAACAAATTCTACTCCTGTTCTTTATTTTATGTTTGTGTTTATCTCTTATTTCCTGTCCCTCCTGACTCCTGAACTTTATTTCTATCCATTGCCTTGCCCTCCTCCAGTGCCTTGCCTCCATTGCCACCCTACCTCCTTTATTTTCCCATTTTCATTAATCTAAACACCTTTCTATAAACCCCTTTATCCTATTCCCTCACCCTCCCCTCTAAAAATCTCTTTCTTATCCCCTCCCCTCTCTATCTCTTTATCATTTTTTTCTGATTTTAGAATACTTTTCTACTCTTAAAGATATATAGACATATAAAATAAATACACACATATTGTTCCCTATTGAATCCATTTTGATGAAAGTAGGTTTCAGAACTATCAGCCCTCCTCTGCCCTCTAATTCCTCTGTGTCAATTTGTCCTCTTGCACCTCATTGGTATAAGACAATTACTCATTTTAGCTGTTCCTAGATGGTTTTATTTTTTAAATGCTTCCATACTCAGATCTATCTCAATCTTTCTTATGAACTACCCAATGACTAATAACAATCTTAGTCATATATTTTACATTTTACATATAAGAAAGCTAAATATTCTGTGTTTATCAACTCCTTTGTAATTAGTCTTTGGTATGTACCTTATATTTCTTTTGGCTCTTGCATGTCAAATCTATTATATTCTGAAATTCTATCAAATCTTGAAATACTAACAGTTAAATATTATATTAAATATCCATTTTTGTTATCATTCAGGCTTAGGCGTAACTTTGCTGGGGATGATATTTTGGGGCCAGAAACCCAGTTCTTTTGCTCTTCAATATATAGTATTCCAAAAGACCTGTGGTCTTTTAATGTCACTGCTATCTTGTGTAATTCTAATTGTGGCACCATTACATTTAAAATGTTTCTTCTTGTTGCTCATAATATTTTTCCTTGAGCTGGGGGTTTTGAAATTCAACTATAATATTCTTGTGTGTTTTTCTTGTATGATCTCTTTGAAGTGGTGATAGGTGATGTTTTTTTCTCTTTCTACTTTCTCCTCTTGTTCTAATGCTTCAGATCAATTTTCTTTATTTCTTGTTTATTCTATCAAGATTCTTCTTTTTTAATCATAGCTTTCAGGTAGTCCAATTATTCTTATGTTTTCTCTTCTTGATCTATTTATTCCTCAGATCAATTGTTTTTCTTTTGAGATGTTTCAACTCTCTTCTATTTTTTCATTCTTTAAATTTCGTTTTACTATTACTTGATATCTCATAACTTCATTAGCTTGCTTTTGCCCAATTCTGATTGTCAAGGAGTTGTTTCCTTCCTTAAGAATCTGGATCTCCTTTTGGAATTGGTTGACATTCTTTTCCTTATCTTCTTGTTTTTCCTGGATTTTTTAAAAGTTTTTCTTCAATATTTCTCATTTGATTTTTAAAATCTTTTTAAGTACTTCTATGGATTCTTTCTGGGCAAGTGACCATTTGATATTCCTGTTTGGGGTAGAAGAAAATTCCTTTGCTTCAGTATCCTTCTCTGAAGATGAACCCTGGTCTTCTCTATTCTCTATGGTTAGATTTTTTGCCAGTTCATTTTTTTAAAGTAGCAGCTTAGTTTCTGTAATCACCTCTATCCTTGGAGGGATGGTGC
Source organism: Phalanger gymnotis (assembly GCA_028646595.1). NCBI lineage: Eukaryota > Metazoa > Chordata > Mammalia > Diprotodontia > Phalangeridae > Phalanger > Phalanger gymnotis. Next base: position 183,734,488 of record CM053622.1, read on the forward strand.
CTCTGGCCTCAGATCTTCATTCAGTTCTTCCCTATGACCTTGAACCCAAACCAAGACCTCTAATTTCCTCTAAGTGCTCACAGCCAGCAACATCCCTGTCCCACTGCTTCTGCATTCACCCTCAACTGCGTCTCCACAGCACAGCTGCATTTGGTGTTCCTTGTCAGCAGAAGTTCCCTTGATCTTCCCTGGCTCAGATGCCAAGCTCCCCTCACTGTCAAAGGGATAAAAGGCCCTTTGGCTGAGGCTGAGGCAGCCTCTTAACCCGGCTATCCCCAGGGCTTGACAATTCTTTAAGCGGAGCTAGCCTGGAGGTGTTTACTCTTCACAGGGACCATAACTCATCAAGGGATTTTTCTTCAGATCTTCTCAGATTGTCCCAGGAGTACCATTGTTCTACCCCAACTCATTTATTTTCACTGGTCTATGTTAGTCCAGAGGTCCTATTATTATCTCATCTGTGGGGGGAAATTTTGCGAGGTTGTAATTTTCTGACCTATTCTGCCATCTTCCCAGAATGCTCTCTCCAGATCTCTTTTTTCAACAGGGATACACAATACATCTGAAGTTGACTTGCTATAGTGAAAAAGCATCTCATTAGAGAATGTCTGGAACCCAGAACTGTCTTGAATTGTAATAAATGACCTGTGATGAGACTTTTCCTTCAGGTTCAACATTATCTACATATTTAAACAATGCCTTCTAAGACTATACTAGGAATCATAGAAGAGACTAGAATGAAATCTTCATCACTTGGATAAAATATGTCACAAATCTACAATTCTTCCTTTGATGTATATTTCACAAATTTCCCTTCTTTTCCTTTCTTATTACCACCAAAATAGTATAAGTCCTCATGTTTTCTTACTTAGATTACTATAGTAGCATCTGAGTAGATCTACTGTCTTCTGATTCTTTCTCCTATAACTCTACTGGAAAATTATAGGAGTATAATAACTCAAGTTTGTATAACATTATAAAGTTTGCTAAACCCTTTCATCAAAACAAAACAAAGTAGGTAGTGGAGGTGTTAGCAACATTTTAGATCAAAGTCCTGAGACTCAGAAGGGATAACTCACTAAAGTTAATGCAGCTAGTAAATGGCAAAGGTCATGAAACAGGTATTATGTCCGTGAAAAGCATTCTTACAACCATAGCACATTTTGTCTCTGAAATAATAAATTTAAAGTGTATGGTCAAAATGAAACCATGTATATCACTATAATCTGACAAAAAATTATATTAGACCATTCTTGGTTTTTTCTGGGTTCTTATTGTAGGAAATATTAATTAATAATTATATAGTCACAGAAAACAAGGTATTAATGATTTAAAAGTATTTGCTTATATGGAATTTGGAAAATATTAATGATAATTGACATTTATACAGTGCTTACTATGTGCCAGGCTGTGTTGGTAAGCAAAATGGGCTCCTTAGCACTTAGTTCAACAAGTGCCCTTGAAGAGTTTCGCTGTTGTTTGCATTGAGTAATTCAGTGTATTTCATTGAGTCTTATGCTAAGCCCCAGGCCCAAACCCCTATTAGGTATAAAACCTATGTGGGTGTGGACTGGCAACTAAGGTGGGGCCCAAGGTGGGGTTAACTCCAGGAAGGGCCTACTTTACATGTCTGGGACAGCAGAGGCTTTCAGACAACATGGGTTTAAGTCGCCTCTTTGTGCAGGTTCTAGGTCACACGGGTGAGTCCCATGTGTGACTCACCCTGACACTGAAAAAGATATAAAACTGGGGGTTGGCCTCCCCTTCCTTGGAGCTCATTCCCACAGCAGTGGTGGCATGTGTGACTCTGGGCCAGCCCTTATTCTCAGCCCCTGGGCCGAACCTAGATGTTAGTAACTATGAATCTGTATTGGGTCTGTCTATTGATGTTTGTACTTTGTTTGTAATTTGCTCTGAAGTTAAGGGTGTTGGCTTTTTACCCTGAACTAAATGAAGGATATTTGTATGCTGAATTAAAGTAAGCTTGTCAAACCCCTTCACCTTGCTTTCCTTAGTTAAGCAGATCAAAAGAATCTGTGCTGCTGGCAGCTTTCTGGGTGCTGGCTCTGGGTAGATCTTATACCTGCACAGAAGCTGCTAGCTGGATTGTTGAAACACAGGCATCTAGTCCTCACAACAACCTTGGGAAATAGTGGTTGTTATTATCCCCATTTTACATATGAGGAAACTGAGGCAGAGGTTTTTTTTACTTGTCCAAGGTTATATAGCTTGTAACTAATCTAGATTTGAACTCAGAGCTTCCTGACTAGACACCTGATATTCTAACTGCCTTAATAGTATTAAATTAACATAATAAGTTGGCAAAAGAGATGTAGGACCCCAGATATGAAGATTCATTACTACAAAACTTTAAAGATATATATATGTATATATATATATATGCATATATATGTATATACATATAATTGTGTAAACCTAAATGATAGTTATAAAAATTCAGCTTATATGGAGGACTCCTTTTCCCAATGAACTTTCTAGTAGATATTTGGAATATTATTTTTCATTTTTCCTATATTTATAAGGAAAATAATTAAAAAATGAGTCAAAGTATTGGCACATATGCAAATTTGTCATTTAAAACTTTATTTGGGTATAGTGATTTTGTATTATATCAAGTTGAAGGCATATAAAATTGGAGGAGGGAACTAAAAGATTAACCATTTGGGTTACTGGAGATCAGATTAAAGAATTTAGACCACCAAAATGTGCCTAGATGTTCTCCACTCAAATCTTAGGTGAGTCATTAATATAGATAGAATACTGAGTTGAATTGTTTGTTGTACAGTTACCTTTCAATCCTTTGGGTCCCAACTTTTTTTTTTTTCCCATAACTGAGCTATGTTTGCTGCTTTTCTCAATCTAACCCATTCTTGTGTCAGCAGAGTCACATCTTGAAATGGGGTCACATTCCATTTCCTGAACAAATCTGCCCATGGCTTACATTTCATTTCCATAAACCACACTGGAATGATGAAAGAAAGCCTGCCCATAGAAGGATTATAGTAATACCATTTTGTTACTTGTCAACTCTTTAGAATAACATAACAAAATTCACTGTGCTCTCAACAGGAGCAGCTGTAATCTGTCATTCCTATCAGAACTACTCCCTGTTCCTTTTTACTTCCAATAGATAAGCTGTCTGTCTTTAAAAGTCTGGCATAATTATTGTTGAGTTGTTACAATGGTAAGAGGAAGGAAAAAAACACATTTCACTTTCTTTTTTAATAGTAATAAGAAAAAGAAATATGTTGTGCCATATCATCAATCTTTCATAGTCAGTGAGGAGAAGATGCAAAATGAAAATTGTTTTGCCATGGCCAGCTGCCAACTTAGTGGGGAGGACCATGTAGTTCCAATATCGCATAAAAACAATCATGTTGAAGCAATTAAACACCCATTGCTAATCAGTCTCCTGTTCAGTAGTGTCTAAAGAATAAAACGATAAATACTACTCAGAGGTTGATGGAGTGGTGTACCTGTAAAGTTCATTGCAAACTTTACATTACTACAAATATGTTAGCTATTACATTACAGTGATTGATAACAAGCTACATCATCATCATCATCACCATTATTAAATAGTAGTCCTTGAAAGTTTGCAAAGAACTTTATATATATTTTCTCATTTTATGCTCTCAAAAAACCTATGAGGTAGGTGCTATTATATTCTTATTTTACAGGTATTTTACAATGAATTAAGGAAATTTAAAGAAAAAGGAAATTAATTAAATTTTCTGTAGCCACACAACTAGTAAAACGTCTGAGAGATAACATGAAATAGAGTCAATGATAGCATCAGATTAATGTTGAAAAATAACAATGATAAATGATCAAGGCATATGAGACAGTTAATGATTTGAAGGATAGAATCACCAAAAATAAATCAAATACTATGAAGGAAGAAAAAAGAAACATTAAGGATTATTAGTATCATAAGCATTATAAAATAATTAACTCACATTTGGAAAGAAAGTTAGATTTAACTTAATCTAACCTCAACCTTAACCATGATTTCCCTCTTAAAGAACTCTCAATAAATGTTAATATAACTCTACTTGAAAGCCTCTGGTGATGAAGAGCAAACTACTTCTGTGAACAGCAAAAAGAGGTAACAAAATATTTGTAGGAAATCTCATTGCTTGTATTTGTCAACCCTGGTAAATGCATATTAACATGATAGCCTTTCTATTTTCTCAAATACTTTGGTTGTTTTTTTTTTTTTACCTTGGTGGTGACTGGTTTTATTTCAAATTCATGGTCCATTTTTCAGATCAATTCAATTTAGTAATTCAATTTAATAAACATTCATTAAGCTCCTACAATGTACCAGGAACTGGGCTAAGCCTGCAAGATACAATAAGAAACAAATGGTCCTTACTCTGAAGGAGCTTGCAATCTAATGGAGGAAATCAGCGCACAAAAGAAAGCTCATAAGCAGGGGAGCTAATCATTGGGGGTGGGGGGGGAGACCAGGAAGTGTGTTATTCCATGAAGTCTAAACCAAGCAGAGCAACTGATAAAAACAAAAAGACAAACAAACAATAACTAAAACAAACAAAAAAAAAACCACGTAGTTACTAGGTATATTGTGAATCTTTTAAAAAGGAAGGCTTGTTATTTGAACTAACCCTTACTTTTACTTTTTTTTCCTCCTTCATTTATTCTTTTTTCTTTGACCACTGTCAAATCCTTCTACTTCTTTCTCAACTAAATTTAAAATGTCAATTTCCTTTCTTGACTAAACTCATATGCTCTGTATTCTGCTTCATTATTTATGAAGTTAGGTGTAGAGAGAAGAGGAAAAAAGGAAAGAATATATTAAAAAGCAGGACTAACTCAGAATTTGGAGACAAGATTATTGAAAAATCATTACTATGTTCAGTGAATATTACTGAATAAATGAACACATAATATGTTTATGGTTTGTTTTTTGTTTTTTTAATCCTGCTTTCCACTGTGTTCAGGTTTAGCAATGAGAGGTTATTTATACTCTTTGGTTACTGGAAACTGGAAACTTTGTGCTATGTATGTGGCACATGCTGTGTTTGCCAGCTGAGCACAAGCATACAATAGAGAGCAGATTTCCTATGTTCTTATGTTTCTATGAGAGAAGGGGATGGTGGGGATGGGAGGGAGAGAAATAGCTAAGTCAACAGACAAAGTGAGAATCTCAGCATGAGCAGGCCGGATCTGATTAATTCTGTGGAAATGAGAAATTACCTAACCAGCTAGTATGACCTGCCCTGGGCTGCACTCACTGACATATCAGCAAATTGATGTGGCTTTTTTAAACTACAGTTTAATTAGCTATTCACTAATAATACTACTCACAGGCACCTGTGTCCCCTGAGCTACCTTGGGCAGAATAAGCTCCTTAAAAAAAATAAGAATGCACTTGAACAAAAATGCATAGTGATGATTGTCTTTTTAAAGGAACATCACTAATTTTAGTTAATTGTATTTCAAAATTAATAAAACTGCTAGTTTATCTCTATTTTAGTAAGTTAACCCAAATATTAATGGAAACAAACATTAAAAATTTTATTTTATTATTTGAATTTTTAATACCTACTATATGCAGAATGAGAGGTAGTCTGGGTAATGGCTCATAAGTAGTCTCAGATTCAGGAAGACTTGATTTCAAGCACCGCTTGTGAACATACTGTGTGTCCCAGGGCAAGTCACTTGACTCTGATGACATGGAAAAACCACTAAGATCATAGGTTTCAAACCAGTGGCAAAATAACATTGGTAAAGGTATTTTTCTCTTCCCTATGGAAATTAATATATGCCTTCAGAAAAAAATATATGTGTATGTGTATCTGTGTATGTATACATTCACACACATATATACGTACAGAGAATGAGGGAGAGAAATAAGGGCATTGTGAAGTAAAAAGGTGGGGGTGATAAAATAAAATATGTTTCATGGCATCTCAAAACATATATTGACTATTTTGGACATAAACTAATATTTTTTTTTTCAAAATGATATGTTAAATTTATTTTCTTTATTATTTTAAGTACCTACTCAGGACAAGGCACTAAAAAGAAATATAACACTATATTTCAGTTTCATATAGGGAAGGGATCATTTCATTATTTCCAAATTATTTTATATTTATTATGTATATGAAATATATATACATACATACACATACATTGTTTCTCTCAATAAAATGCAAGTTTCGTGAGATCAAGGATGGTTCTACTTTTTTGGTCTTTGCGCAGCTGTTACAGTGACTGGCCCATAGTAGATTCTTAATTAATGTAAAATTGATTGATTGGTTAATTAATGATTGACTAGGGGATCAGGAAATTAGATGGTATTCTTAATCTGAACTTTAAAGGATGAGTAAATTTTTAATGGGAAAAAATTCGGCAGGGTGGAAGATGGCATTTCAGGCCGAGGCTCAGAAACAGGGGAATCTAGGTCATGTAATGGGAACAAGTAAGAATTCTAGTTGGTCTAGAACAGAGGTCATAGAGAGTTGAAGAGCATAAGGTAAGTCTGGAAATGTAGGTTTGTACAAAGTTGTTATAATCCTTGTTAATAATGCTAAGAATCTCATTAGAAGAGCTGTTAAAATACTTCATGTCTTATCTCTTTTACTAAATTAGAAACTCATATAGTGTGAGAACTTAGTCTTAAATATTTGTGTAACTCCCTCAGGAGTGCTTTTACCAATGTGAGAATGAAAATAATTTTTTTTCAGGATGCATGAAGCTGAAAAGACTTTAGAGGAGTTTCACAAAATCCTGGGTATCTATCAAATGAGGATTAATGTTTCAAAGTAGAAACATTCAACAGTAGTAGGTGACATGTTGTCTGAGGAAGTCACTAAATAGTACTAAGTCAAAAAATAATTGCAATATGAGTCACTAGAGAGATGACCCCCCCAATGCATGTAGACATTGTAAATAAAAAGTATTTGCAGTTATGTTTATACACATATGTACACTGAAGACATATCATTTCATGTGTAAAGGAGTAACCTAAGTTGTAATCTATAGTGAAAAATAAACGGGATCTTTCATAAATGAAACAGTTTTAGAGTGAGCAAACCTGGATTAAAGAGCTACCTCTTTTATTTTCAAGCCCTGGCTCCACGTGCAGCTCACGTAAACTCTCTGAGCCACAGCCTCATCATATGTAAAAAGAATTAGCTAATTTCTGCACTAACTACCTCACAGGGTTATTGTGATGAAAGCATTTTGTAAACTGCAATGACCCATATAAAGTTGAGCTATGATTAAGGAATATTCTGATGCATAATTGTAACCTCCTACCTTCATCATCTTAGAACCTGTGAATCAATAGGTGTCACTATTTTCTATGAAAAACTGACTATGTGAGACCTATAGATTAATAAGTTCTGAGGAAATGAATGGGAACCCTGCTTGAGGAGTTCTGTGTGGTAAAAGAACTGCTACAACTAAGTACACACATAGACATACATATATACACATATATGTATATGTATATATGTGTATCTGTGTGTGTTTGCTGTTCATTAATACAACAAATAATATCACTCTCACCTGGACTTTCTTTGACTATCCCTATTACATTGCCACCCCTCACCATCTTCTCCCCTTTTCCCCTTTCTAGTACCCATTTGGAGAATATTTAAAATGTTGCTTACTTATATTTTTACTGTCCTTTAGCCCTCTGATGATCATAATGCTTTATACAAAGTGAGCACATAATATATCCTATGTATGTTTTTGTGTATCTCTATATCCATCTGTCTGTACTGTCCATACATCACACATCAATCATCCATCCATCATCCACTTATCCTTCTGTCTGTCCATCTGTCCATCTATCTGTATATCTTTATCTCATTCAATGAGAGACTATGCTCACCTTTGTTCTTCTGAAGGATCGGAAGGATCTTCTATAGACAATATTGATAATCTAACTGAAATTATTTTATTCATCTCATGTATCTTGACTTATCACATAGTGAGTTTTCCATTGAATATACCATTCTCAGTGTCTTAGGTATACTTTTCAACATTCATTAAAATCTCATTGAAGTAGGAAGATTTCCATTCTCTTCTACCTATAACATTCCTATTCCATTATCTTCTGCATAGCAGAAGGATAAGAAAATATGGGCATATGTCTAGGGCAGATAACTTTAGAGTAACCTGCTTAAAGAGAGGGTCTTGGAAAAATCCAAATGAAAAATATTAGAGAGCTTTTATGTTATCAAATTTTCATTAGAATTGCTTGCTGATTCTTATAAATACCAAGCAAGAGGCAATGTTGATATCCATTTCTCAGAGAAGACAATGATAGCTGTTCTTGAATTGTTTCTATCACCAAGCATTCAGCTCTTTACAATTAGTAAGACATGACCTCCTATGCTAGGCAACATCTATATCAAGCCAGTCCAGCCTTGGGATTTGAATGCAACAAGATGCCATATGTGTACCATAAAATATTATAAAACCTTTGCTTATGATAAGACTATAAGGGATATAACTCCTAATTTAATTTTAAAAAATACTCTCATTTGCCACAGTATTTAGCAAATTCTTGGAATTCCTGTAAAGGATTAGGGATGCTCCTAGTCATTGGAGGCATAAAGACATAATGAAAAGATCCTGACTCTCAAGGAACTTATTACAAGTAAAATAAGGCGATGCAAATAAAAATAAAAATTTGGGTAACAAAACCAAGCATCATCTAAACAAGGTTAAAATATCTTCCTTAAGTAAGCTTATCATTTAAGAACCTATAAATAATATTTGTTGTTCAGTCATTCAGTTGTGTCTGCCTCTTTGTAACATTGTGGACCAAATTGTCCATTGGATTTTGTTGGCAAGGATACTGGAGTGGTTTGCCATTTTCTTCTCCAGTAGATTAAGATAAACAGATTTTAAGTAAATTTCCCAGGGTCACAAAGTCTGAGGCCAGATTTGCAGTCAGGTCTCTCAGACCCCAGGCCCAGCTCTCTATCCACTAAGCCACTTAGCTGCCCTCTATACATCTTATTAAGAATCCCTAAACAATTGCTAATCGTCATCATTAGCATTTTATTTGTTTCAGAAATTAACTAAGTATTGATATATGTTTCTGTTTATTCTTTTATTTTTGGTCTTTATCTCCTAGACCCCCTCAAATGAGATCCCAGTTAGGGCCTATAGTTTCACAGGGTCTACAGTACTGACTAATCACTTCATGAACAGTGGACTCGGGTAAATGTTTTATCTAGGACTTTCTGCATAGACCCTAGGGTGAATTTAGAATTGTATTTTATAAACATAGAAAACAAATATATCATCATAATAATATATTTATAATAAAAATAATCAGAGCATGGAAAGAGCTTGGATTTCAGAAATCATTCCATTCTGCTTCTAGTAGAGAAGGAAAAGTCATTAAGATTACTAAGAACCGAAGAGTCCAGAGGCAGTAGCAATATGTAATGTGGAAAACAGATGAAAACCAAATTTGAGATAGCTGGTGTTAGTTGAGTTCTGGGTGGGGATCAGAAATCCAGGGTTACAGGTATCAAAGCAGTAGAAAATAAAGATTCTATTTTTATGCTTTTGTCATTCCAAAAACAAATGGAAGTTTTTATATATTGCTTCCATGCTTTCCTGAATACCTTTCAGTTAGAAAACATCTTCTATTCCAAGGGGCCACAGTTTCCTCCATAGCTACTGGCACAATAAGCGGCAACAGATAAAGATATTGTCAGATAGTTAAAGATAGATATTAATTTTGTGTTTCCATTGTTAAATCTAATTTAGTTAATACTTAACCAATTATCCAGATATTTAAACTTAATACTATCTCAGGATTTTTAGAAAAGTGAGATGCAAATTGAAAATTTTCAATCCACCATACTTTGGGCTTTTTTGTATTGGTTCAACTTCAAATAGAAATCAATGGAGTATTTATGCAGTATTCGGCAAATGGAAGGAAAAATATCTACGATTTTCATGTTTTCTAGAAATGTACTACTGAAAATTAAATAGCCACTTTAGGGATACTTAATTTAAGTTACAATTTACAAGATGCACTGACAGAAAATACTGCATGCATAGAGATATTAAAACATGACTTTCCTTCAATTATTTGAAAACTTGCAGTGGTATGTAATACACTACCTATCTAGTTTTACCAATACATCTCCAATCTATTACTTTTCTCTAATAGAAGCACTATATTAGTAAAAATCAGTTATGAAAACTAGATCCAACAATTAAATTCTCCAGTGATATTGACTTGCCTTGATCTTGTTCTAAATTACTATCAATTTCTTGTTCTTGGACATGAAAAATAAAAATCTATCACTATTGAAGATGTCTCCATAACTTATAATAGCTAGTCAGGTAAGGGTTCAGTGATTAAGACAAATAGTAAAGCCAGTCTCACTATTTTGCATTCATAAGACTTGTAATAGTGTAAGACATCCATTATTCTTTCTAATCAAAGTGTGCATAAGTAGCCAAAATTGTTACCAAACAAGAACAGACAGTTGCTCAAAGGAGTATGAAACTCTTTCAAATAAGTGTATATAACACCTTTTTAAAAACACCAACCCTGTATACACAAATTATTCTTCTCTTAAATACCTGGGAAAAACACAATGGAAAAGGACTTATCTATATAAATATATTTATAACATCTTTTTTTTTTTAGCATCAAAGAATTGGAAATTGTGGAGATGCCCATCAATTGGGGAACGGCTGAATGAGTTATGTTATGCAATTGAGATGGAATGCTATTGTCCTATAAGAAATGATGAGCAGGATGATTTCAAAAAATATCTGGGAAGAATAATATGATCACATACAAAGTGAAATGAGCAGAACTAGGAGATTTTTTTTTACATAGTAATAACAATATTGTAAGGATCGTCAATTATTAAGTATTTAGATATCCTGATGAAGACAATGATCCATGGCAATTCCAAAAAACCCATAATGAAAAATGCTATCAACTTCCAGAGAATGAACTGATGAACTCTGAATGAAGATTGAAGTGTGCTTTTGTTAAACTTTAATTTTTTGTGTATATGCATGTGTGAATGTGTGTGTGCATGTGTGCATGCGCTTTTTTTTGCATCATTGCATAGAAAGGTTCTGCATGACCTCAGATTTATAAATGTTATCAAATTGCTTGCCTTCTCAAGGAAAGGGGAGAAATGGGAGGGAGGGAAAGAATTTGAACTTAAAATATATTTTTAAAAACATTAAAAATGTTACATATATTTGGGAAATATTTAATGAAATAACTAAATATACATATGTGTGTATGTGCATTACTTAACACCTTGTAAATCTCAGTTTAACCATAAATGAAAAAAAAGATGGATGTCCATTAATGAATAAGAGTTTGAAATATTTTCATAAAGAAAACCAGATTTGAAAGGATTATTTGCTTCTTGAACAATATACAAAACACAAAAATACAGGAAAAGTGAGTAAATGCAATTGTCAAGGACATTGACACCAACAGAGTAATTACACAAGGAGTCAGCATTAAAAGCAGAAACCCGGGTGAGGAAATAGTGAAGAGTTAGAGGCTTTATTAACAGAAGTTGGAGATACCCTACTAACAGGTGAATCAATTTTTTATTGGTGTTTTAGGTCTGGGTGGGGGAGGTAGTGGCTATATTACAATGTGGAAGGTTACATGAAGTGGGGGAGGTGAACAAATAGATCTAGAAGAGAGTGTGTTTTGCTTGTGTCAAATCAAGGAAGAGCAATGAGGACAAGGTGATACCTGTTGTAATTTTAGAAGTGAAGAACATGTAGAGGAATGGGTAAGGAGGGGCAGTGAAGGATGTAAAAAAGGAATGAAGGAAGGAGTCCTTACTTTGGTAGAATAAAGGGATTCCATTGCTGAGTGCTCTTATGAGTGAATGGAGATGGTCTTTGAAAGGGCATGGGGATACTACACCACTTTCAGCTAGAGGTTTATTTTTTTGGTCACATGTCCTTCAAATACATATATACATACACATGTCCATATATGAATATACAAGTATCTATGTGTGTGTATTTGCAGATCCTTTCCCTGATTGTTTATAGAATTCTAAATTTTCTAAATTCATTTGTTAAATACAACCACTTTCTTTTTAGGAGTTTTCAGCTTTGTTTTGTTTTGTGAAGGTGATCTGTAAATTCTTTCCAATGGAATTTCTTTTTCTATGTTCAAAAATTCTGGATAGTTCTCTTCTATCATTTCCTCTCTTAGATGATTAACATTATTTGTCCTGTTCTGTTCTTCTAGTAGAACTATGATACTTATGTTGTCTTTACATATCTTGTCTTCAATATTTTGCTTTCAAAGAGTTCAAATTTTCTTTTACTTTTATTATTTTTGACATCATCTTCAGATTGTCCTTCACCTATTTGTATTTGCATTCCCAAACTATTTTGCTCTCATTTCTTTGGTGAGGCCTGACATTTTATATTCTAATTTTTTTATATATATTTTGCCCATTATTTCCATTGTGTCAACCATAAATTATACTCTCATGCTTTTCATTTCACTTTTGAACCACTCAGGAATAGCATGTTATGGTTCCATGTTTGACTAAAATTCCAAATGCTCCTCTGTCTCATCAACGTTAGATTGCTTTCCTTTGTTCTGAATTATTTACTAATAGATTCCTGTACTCATTTACCAGATTTGGAGGCCATATTTATTTCTACTGTCATTTTTTTTCCTTCTGATTTATCTTTATTTTCAAAGTCTTCAAATTTGCTCATCTTAAACTTTTTGTTCATTTCAGCCTTTACTACTCCTTTTCCCCTGATTTTTCACTTTCTGACTCCCTGATCTGCAACTATGATTTCTTTTGGGATTAGATTTAAAAGCACCTTAACTTCTTCACATTTTTGATGTCCAATGCTATGTCAACCATGTAACCTACCTACCATTCAGGCTTTTTATCACCTCTGACCCAGACCACAGCTGTCTAAAATATGGCCTACAGGCCACACATGTCCCACAGTGCAATTTTATGTGGCCTACCTGTGGGTTTTGATTTCCACAAGCAAAAAAAGTAAAATAATAATTTTCATGGAATGCGTATTAGTTTTTTTTTAATTCTATCACTAATAAATAATCTTGTTGATGTTAATTTTCTTTGGTGTTTTTAAGCAATATTATGGACAGAATATATCACATGGAATTTTCAGTCAATCTGTGGAGTGCATTCCATCTGTATGATGAAGACTAGTTAGTATGCATCTACCTTTATACTGTTGTGTTGTCGCTTTGTTGTTTTGTGTTTGTTGTCAGGCTTTGTACCTTCCCCTGTTGTATTGATGACACATGTCTCCCTACTTTCTATTAGTGTACTGTATTTTTATTCTGAGTGTGGCCCTCTAATAATTATTTTATTTTAATGCATCCCTAAGATAACCTAAGGTTGGACAGCTCTGACTTGTACCATTGGAAGAAAAAGAAATCTCTGCTTACTTCTGTCTAGGCTAATTCATGCTTCATTCAGCTACAAAGGTGATTTTTCTAAAGTACGGGTGTGATCTTGTCACCGTATAATTCAATAAACCCTAGTGGCTCCCTATTCCCACAGGATCAAATATGGAATTCTCTTTTTCCTTTTAAATTTCTTTACAACTTAGGCTCTTCCTGTCTTTCCAGTCTTCTTATACTTACTCTGATTGGTGGGGGGAATAAACTAAAACCAATTATTTTGTACTCTAAATATCAATTATTTTCACAAGCTATGTTAGCATCTTGTGGCCTAGTCATGGAAACTAAGAACATTTAATCTATGTGCCCTCATGTTCTCACAGATTCTACAATGTAAAAACATAATATAGTTAGAGTCAAGAACTGTCTCTATCTCCTTTGTAACTCTCATAGGCCTAGTATGTTTTTCTTTGTTTTTTTTTTCAATATTTTGATTAAGATTTATGATGTTAGCAGCTGTAAGGAATGCTTGGTATAGAATGTTGCTCCACTGATACATATCAGTAACTTGCTTTGCCATAATTTGGAGAATTCCCCATGATCTTTCTCTTGGCACAGTTTATGTGTCAGAGGCAGCACTTGCAACTTGCTCAGTGGAGGGCGGGGTGAGGGCAGAGCAAAGATGGTGCCTGGAAAGCAGGGACTTGCTTAACCTCCCCCACCAGGTCCCTCCAAGCACCTATAAAAATGGCTCTGAACAAATTATAGAGCTGCAGAACCCATGAAATAGCAAAGGGAAGAAGGGCTCCAGCCCAGCACAGCCTGGATGGTTGCTGGGAAGGTATATTGCATGGAGCTGGAAGCAGAGTAGAGAAGATCCCAATGTGGATCATACCAGGACCAACCAGACTGAGAGCCAGGCAGAACAGGTGTAGCGCCCTGACTCAGTGAGCTGTGGCAGTTACAAGATTTCTCAACCCAGAAACACCAAAGGTGACAGAGAAGGTAGTGGGAAAAATGCTGAGAGAGAGTGAAAGAAGTTCACCGTAGCCCACCGCCCCGGGGTGGGGGTGGGGGGAGATGGTGCAGTTCTGAGGCTGATTACAGAGCTACAGCTGCACTTGCTTCTGGCCCCAGCCCCAGCTGGTGGGAGGAATTAAGTGGCAGATTAGACTGGGAGTGCAAAGCCTGCTTTACCCTGGCTGGATCTGGGCTTCAATCCTGGTTGGCGGTTCTTGGGGGAGAAGGAGCGCTGGTGTGGCAGAGCTTGCTGTGTAGAAATAGCTGTGAAAACAGCATCACAGCCCCTCAAGCTTGGGAAAAAGTACTCTCTACTCTACAAGCAGTAGTACCCCAACAAAAAAGCTCAAGGGTCAAGTAGTTGGATGGGAACATGGACAGGCAGCGAAAATGCTCTCAGATTCAGACTCAGACTTAGGAATCTTTTTTTGGTGACAAAGAAGACCAAAATATAGTGAGAAGAAGTCAATAAAATCAAAGAGCCTACATCAAAAGGCTTCAAGAAAAATATTAATTGGGCTCAGGACATGGAAGAGCTCAAAAAGGATTTGAAAAAGCAAGTAAGAGAAGTAGAGGAAAAATTGGGAAGAAATATGACAGTGATGTGAGAAAACCATGAAAAACAAGTCAATAAATTGCTAAAGGAGAATCTAAAAATACTGAACAAAGCAACACCTTAAAAATAGACCAATTCAAATGGCAAAAGAGCTCCAAAAAGCCAATGAGAAGAAGAATGCCTTGAAAGGCAGAATTAGACAAATGGAAAAGGAGATCCAAAACACCACTGAAGAAAATACTACTTTAAAAATTAAATTGGAGCAAGTAGAAGCTAGTGACTTTATGAGAAATCAAGATATTATAAAACAGAACCAAAGGAACAAAAAAAGGAAGACAACGTGACATGAAAAATAGATCCAGGAGAGATAATTTTAAAATTGCCACGACCTGAAAGCCATGATCACAAAAGAGCCTAGATATTATATTTCAAGAAATTATCAAGGAGAACTGCCCTGATATTCTAGAGCCAAAGGGTAAAATAGAAATGGAAAGAATCCACAGATCACCTTCTCAAATAGATCCCAAAAAGAAAACTCCTAGGAATATTATCAAAACAAAATTCCAGAGCTCCCAGATCAAGAAGAAAATACTGGAAGCAGCCAGAAAGAAACAATTTGAGTGTTGTGGAAACACAATCAGAATAACACAAGATCTAGCAGCTTCTACGTTAAGGCACTGAAGGTCCTGGGATATGATATTCTGGAGGCCAATGGAGCTAGGATTAAA
>CM053622.1:183750723-183766335 GCA_028646595.1 Phalanger gymnotis
GGGGCAGGTGAGGAGGAATAAGAGAATCTTGCTCTCATCAGATTTGACTTGAGGAGGGAATAACATACACACTCAACTGGGTATCTTACCCCACAGGAAAGTAGGAGGGGGGATGATAGAAGGGAGGGCAGATGAAGGAGGAGGTAATCAAAAGCAAACTCTTTCAAAAAGGGACAGGGTGAAAGGAGAAAATTGAGTAAAGGGGAATAGGATAGGAGGGATCAAAATATAGTTACTCTTTCACAATAAGTATTGTGGAAGGGTTTTACATAATGATACATGTGTGACCTATGTTGAATTGCTTGCCTTCTTAGGGAGGGTGGGGAGGGAAGAGGGGAGACAATTTGGAACTCAAAGTTTTCAAAGCAGATGTTCAAAAAAAAGTTGTTTTGCATGCAACTGGGAAATAATATATACAGGCAATGGGGCATAGAAATCTATATTGCCCTACAAGAAAGTAAGGGAAAAGGGGATGGGGGGAGTGGGGTGACAGAAGGGAAAGCTGACTGGGGAATGGGGCAATCAGAATATATGCCATCTTGGAGTCTGGGGAGGGTAGAAATCGGGAGAAAATTTGTAATTCAAAATGTTTTGGAAATCAATGTTGAAAACTAAAAATATTACATAAATAATAAAAAAGAAATTTGCTCTCTAGTATAGTACAAACTTGCCCATCCAGAATAGCACAAAATAAAAGAAAGAAGGAAGGAAGGAAGGAAGGAAGGAAGGAAGGAAGGAAGGAAGGAAGGAAGGAAGGAAGGAAGGAAGGATAGAAAAGACATAGGAATTAAAACTAAAGAAATATTTTTATTGGGCAACTAGTTGATGCAATGGATAAAATACCAGGTGTACAGGCAAGAAAACCTAAGCTCAAATCTGGCCTCAGATACTTACTAGTTTTGTGACCCTGACTAGTAACTTAACCTTGTCTTCCTCAGTTTCCTCATCTGTAAAATGATTTGGAGATGAAAATGATAAACACTCCAGTTTCTTTTCCCCCATAAAAACAAAACAAAACAAATTAGCCCACATAAGGTCATGAAAAGACCGATAGAACTGAGCAGCAACAAAAATATTTGTAATTTGGGAGATAATAGTTTCTGTCAAGTGGTAGAAATATAATCCAGATTACAGAAGCTTGAAAAATGAATAGGCAGTAAGAAGTGGAGCCAACAAGTATAGAAATGTTAGACTGGCAGCATATTCACAAAAAAAAACAGCTTGATGCGATAGTAGAATCAGCTTGAGGAGTTTATGTGTTTTTTTTTAATAGAATAAAAGAGTTCTTGGTATATTCACAGATAATAGCAAAGGAGCCAGTGAATAAAGAAAACAAAAACAGAAACGGAAATTTATGGAGAGAAAACAGAAGATCAAAGTGGCCAGTTTTCAGAAAAGATAGGAAGGCATATAATCAAAGGCAAAAATGTTGGCCACTTCAAGGAGGAGAGCATCTTCGGCAGAAAATGGAGTGAAGGTCCATTGAAGAATTATGATATGAGTATTTGGAGTGTGCAATAAGGAGGTAGATTTCTTGACTCCAATTTTGTATTGAATAAGATCTGTTAAGAAAAAAAAGGGAGCTAGAGTAGTGAAACAAAGAAGTAGAAAAGCAGAGAAATGGAAAGGAAAAGACAAAACAAGATGAACAATTGGCATAAAAAAGTTCAAAGGAAGGAAGTGAATATTGCAAGAAAAGAAGACATCACAAGGATAAAAGGTGATGGTAGAAGGGAAATAAAGATCAAAAAGAAATATGTTAATATGGGAATATGGAATTGCATTTTATGGTATCACTTCTTTGTTCCTGAGCAGCAGAAAATGATATTAATTCTAGACAACTAGGGTACTGCCACAAATACTGAGCTGAAATCATCAAATAAGTATCATGAATAAGATCATATACCATTAAATAACTGAATAAACCTTGCTACGTATTAGTTTTCAGAGATTTATGTCTTCATATATTCCTGATATGTGTTCCACTTACCTCAACAAAGAAAAGAATCAAGGAGATAATGTCTTGTTAATTAACAGTTCATGTTTTCTTGATTTTCTTTTTTTTAAGGCTTATTTATTTTTAGCTTAAAGGAAAACAGTCATGATTATGGCTTTCTTTTTATAGTTAACTTTCTGCCCATGATAGCCTCTGAATACCCACTGTGAAGAGAAACAGCACAATAAACCATGTAGATCTGACAGTCTCACTTTGTCTCAGCAGTCTTTGTCAGTTCAATTCTATTTCTGATATTCATTTATCTGCGTAATTATTTTGGAATTGTTTTATTAGTGTAGATTGTGCCCATTAACTGGTAAAATGTCATGTTGTCCTTGCTGTGGTGCTCCAAAAATGGAATATTAAGTATTTAAACTTAGATGTCCCACTGGTAAGGAATTCTGCTGTATCGAAGGTCTAGCATTGTTTATAATTACACTATGGGGAAGGACAGATACCTGGTTATGTGGCTTTAAACTTTCTCTAATAATGAACTTGCCACAAGTCTTGAGCAGATGTGACTCAGATAAATACCAAGTGCTATAAGAAGAACAAGTCAGTCAAGCTTAGTCAGTCCACAGCAAGGATATCAATATAAAGCTTGTGAAAATCTGCTTGGTCAGGCTTAGCAGAGGGAATTCCATTAGGGCTAAGGAGTTTTAGGAATTATGTTCTCCTGGCTAATCAGTATCTGCTCAGAAAGCTCAATGTGAGGCCATTCTTCGGGTTGGGGAGGAAGAGAAAAAGAAGATAAAAGAAATCTTTAAGACCTCTCCTTGAAAGTAAAGTTATAAAACAGGTATTCTTAACTTGGTGTCCATAAAACCCAAAAGGTTTGTGGATAGATTTCAGTGGATCTATGCATTTGTATGGAAAAATATATTTTATTTTCGCTAACCTCTAACCGAAATGTAGCATTTACTTCAATTATGAATATAAGCTAAGTAACATTTTAAAGTGAGTAGAGCACCGGCCCTGGAGTCAGGGGTACCTGAGTTCAAATCTGGCCTCAGACACTTGACATATGTACTAGCTGTGTGATACTGGGCAAGTCATTTAACCCCAATTGCCCTGCCAAAAAAAAAAAAAAAGAAAATTTTGAGAATCATCCAATAGGCTTTACAATACTGCCACAGCAATCCATGAGAGAAAAAGAAAAACTCCAAGGTAAAAAAAAAAACCAACAAACAGAAACAAGATTTGAATTTAGGCAAGCTAGTAGGATGCAGTATGATGAGTGGCATATTTGGAATTGTTGACCCTGGGTGCAAAACTCAGTTCTAATATTTAGTCCCTCTGTGTTTAACTCTTTTGTCAAATGTAGCTTCATTCACTATGTCTTGATCAAAATACAGCTGTGGAAAACCAGGTTTTGATAAAAATTGGGATTCAAATGGAGCTACTTGACCATGCCTAAAATCGAATTTGCTCCAGGCTCTCAGTGATTGATTGGCTAATAATAAGTCCCAGCCCAGGCCTCATTTGATCATTGTTTGTCTGATCTGAGCTCAGAGTGATTATATATAGAAAATGTTTTTGTCTTGGTTAGAAACTCTGAGGGTCTTCCCCTCCCAGTTTGATTTTTTGTGAGTAGGCAAACTAGACCATCTTTTGCCCCATTTCTTACCTAGCCTTAAATCACAGAATGGCTGTTATCTCAAAGAAATTGAGACCTCGGAAAGACCTTACCTTAAAAAGGTCCAGGTCTCCCACTGTATCTGGAGTCATCTCCAGTCATCCTGACCTGTCTTGCTACTAGACTCAGACAACCCTGAAAAAGAAGTGAGGCTGAAGACTTTGCTCAGCCCTCCCTCACTTAAATCCAATTCACTTGTAAGTCAAGACATCACTCTCCTGATGTCATCAGTCCTCTTTCAACTAGTAGGAGACACAACAATAACAAGCTTAACTTCTTGAAACTCATTTTCTTCTGTCATAAAATAAAAGGATTGGGCTAAATGGCCAATAAGATCTCTTACAATTCTAAATCTAATACTCTAAATATGTAAAGGACCAGGGATAAAATAATTAAGCATGTATTTAGCACTTAATATTGGAAAGGCTTTTCTTTATATGTTATCTCATTTAATCCTTACAACGACCCTGAGAGAATGTCATTCCATTGTTTCAGTTGTATCTTTCTCTTCATAACCTCATTTGAGGTTTTCTTGGCAAAGATATAGGAGTGGTTTGCCATTTCTGTCTCGAACTCATTTTAAAATTGTAGTATTATGCATTCTTATTTATATTTTACAGATGAGGAAAGTAAGGATGAGAAAAATTAAGTGACAGGGCCACACACCTATTAAAGTGTCTGAGGAAAGATTTGTCCCCAGATCTTCTGGATTCCAACACTTTTTACACTATGTCATCTAAGTGCTAATTGTTGTTGTTGTTGTTACTACTGTCAATGCAATTACTATCAATTGGTAAATAAACATTCATTATGAAATACCCACTATGTGTCAGGTACTATGCTAAGTACTGGGGATATAAAGTGAGGCAGAAGAGATTCCCTATCCTTATGGAACAAAGCAAGCTATATACAGGATTAAGAGGAAATAATTGAAAGAGTGGAAACTGAAATTAAGAGGGTTTAAGAAAGATTTTTGGTTTTGTGAAGGCAATTAGGGTTAAGTGCCATGCACAGGATCACATAGCTAGTAAGTGTCTGAGGCTATATTTTAATTTGGATTCTCTTGATTCAAGGGCTGGTGCTCTACCCACTCTGACACCTTGCTGCCTTGAAGACTTTTCTATAAAAGGTGAGATTTCATTTGGGACTTGAAGAAAGCCAGAGAGGTCAGAATTACTGCTGCTGATTTTCCTATTATACCTCTAATTTCTCTTATTATCTTATTTTTTTCCCTCAAAAGCCATTAGTCTATGGTAGTGCTCAACTCTACCCATTTCCTACCTTAAACAAATCACTTAACCTATTTGGAAGTCAGTTTACACTTCTCTAAAATGAGTAGGTTGGGCTAGATGACTTAAAAATATACCTTTAGGTTTTAAATCTACTATACTCAGAACATGTACAAGTACACATTTGTGAGAATGATCCTGGGAAATAATTAATGTACAGAAGTCTGGAACACCATTTCTCAAACTAAGTTTATTACATTTTCAATACATATGTTCTAGGCTAAATTTATGTTAACTAGATATAACAATGTAAATTAGTCTTTGTCTAATACTATGTTTCTCTAATTAAAAATAAATCACAATAGAAGTTATTAAACTAGGAAGGATTATATATATATGTACTATATATGTATATGTATGCGTGTATGTATATGTGTATATATACATATATACATATATACACACATATTACATATATATATGTGTATATATATATATATATATAAAACTTCTCATGGATTGACATTGAACATTTTTTTTTCTTGAATTTATGAGAAAGAACAAACTTAAACCTGACAGTGCATAAATTCCCCTCGAGTATATGCACTTTTTACCTGAGAGGCTTTAAGAGCATGAGATCTAGTTAATATGTCTAGTACATTTTCCAATCCACATTCATTGACTCTTTACATTGGACTGCTCATAACAAATCCTGGTATAGTTGAATGAATGAATTAGCATGTTATTCAAATCCATACTTCTGTCTCTGCTCCTGTTTTGCTAGTCTTTTGTGTTTTTTTTTTCTTGTATTACTCTGGAATTTCTTATATTTGTATATTTATTTCATCCCATCACCTTCTTAATTCTCATCGAATTCCCTAATCTTTCCTCTTCCCCCACCCTTATTTGAGAAATTGGTAAGGTGTCAATATGCTAATCAGAGAGGGAAAAAAAAAAGAAAATGTGTGTTCCTTTTTTATTTCTAAGATATGAAAGAGATTAAACATGCACACACACAAACAAATACACATGAAAGACAATTTTCTTTTGGAAGGGCAGTCTCCTTCCTCTTTATGAGCAGAGGCAGGGTTGCACATTGAAGAGAAAGGAAGGCTGCCAACTGAGAAGAGAGAGATGGGATAGACAGCATCTGGCTGTGTCCCTATTCAGTTCTGTTAAGTGAAAATGACTGTGCATCAACAACTATTTTCCAGAATCCACAGAAACTGTTCTCTCTCCCCTTACCAATCTCCTGCCCCATTCACTCTATGGCATAACAAACACTAAAGCAATTGAAGCCTTTGGGAGAAGAAAAGACAGAATAAAGATAAAATGTTGGAGAAAAATGTTTCTTGCTAAGAAAACCATAGAAAGTTAATTCAAATACACTACATTTCTTTTTCAGAATAATGATTCGGTAGGCTATGATAATCCCTTTTCTAGTGGTTATGTATCTGACATGAAAGTTCTCTCTGTAGTGCCTAATTTTGTTGGGAGCCAAAAGAATGGATAAGGGAAGCATATGACACAGAAATAGGTTAAAAAGTAGAAAACTACAAGTGGATGCGAGAAATTTTTTCCCACTTTTGTTTTCAGCTTACATAGATGAGTCACAATTATTGTCAAATTAGTTCAATTAACTATTTACATAAGGCTTGATCCAGATGCCATCTTATGCTTTTTTTGAAAAGGTCAGTTATTGTATGTTATTCTGTCTTGATTAAGATAGCATTTTTTGTCCATGGGGAATCATTATGACAGTGATGGATGGCTACATTCCATATAAGAGATACCACTCGAAAGTGTATATACAAACCTGTGAGAGACTATTTGGGGTCACAGAAAGAATATAGAACCTGTAGTCAGAAGCCTGAATTGGAATCCCACCTCTTGTATTTACTGGGTAATTAACTGTGGATAAGTTATTTTCTCTTTCTGTACATTGATTTCCTCATCTGTAAAATAGGGTTAATATTACTTGCATGGTTTAGGTCATAGGGTTTTTGTTAAGAACGAACATGATAATGCATATAAAACATTGTTCACATTTCCATATCATAAATAATGTAAGGTATTATCATCAATATAACTAGATTCTAGGCTACACATATATCATATTGATCTTAATACGAGAAGGAGGAAAGGTCCATAATTGGTCAGTCAAGAAACGAAAGAACATTTTTTTTTTTAGAAAAGTGAATATTGTTCAAATATTTCACATTAAGGTCACTACACTCTCCCCAATCCCACCATTCCTGACACACCCAAGATATTTATGAAAATGAGCCCTTCATTATTTAATCTCAGTAGACAACCAGTTCCTAACTCGTAGTGTGATAATTATGTCTACAATAATGAAACATATCACTAGGATACATGGAGACAGCAGTAAAGAAAATAAGAACAAAATAGGAAGACATCACAGAAAGATAGAATAAGATAGATAAGGAGCAAGCAAAAGAAATTTGGTAAAGAGAGAAAACAAGAGCTCAAGAGCAAGTATTGCTCTTGAAATAAACACATGCCTAGGGACCCTTCTAGCTCTAACATTATTCCATAGTGCTGTTCTTTCCATTTTACATGTCAGAAGCAGGATGTGAAGGTCAGCTCTCTATACGTGATTTCATGTCAATTTGTCAATAAAGATTTATTATATGTGAATGAATATGCTAATACAAGAATTCATATGACAGTCTATATGTGTGCATGTGTAGGCATATATATATACATACATATATGTATATATAATATATATTATGTATATATTAGGAAAATAAAATTGGCATTAGCAAATAAATCTTTTAGAAAGAATCACCTGTCTACTAATTTTAATTAATTGTTCCTTTTTTATCATTTCACAATTTGTGTCAATCCTGATAACGATAATTAACATCCATATTTCACTTTAAAGTCCGTACAGTACTTTACAAGTATTATCTTATTTTATGCTCTCAACAGCCTTGGGAAGTAGGTATTATTACGTCTCCATTTTATAGATGAGGAAACTGAGCCAGAGGTTAAATGACTTGGTCAGGGTCACAAGCATATAAATATCTGAGGCAGGATTTGAACTAAGAGCTTTATCGCTTTAGGCCCAGCAATCTATTTACTGCACTACCAAGCTACCTATCAAATTGGAACCTTGTATTTTAACTCTTTCTTCTCATGGTCGAAGCTCAGCTAGTTAGATATGAAGCCAGAAGTCTAATAGAGATCATCCGACTTATATTCCAATTCACTTTCCATTATACCATATTACCTTCTTGAGGGCAATTTGGTAATATTTCTTCCAGTCCAGGTAGTTGGCAAGAGCTTCAAGATAGATTGTACTCATGCTTCATGATGCTTCAAGTTGATTTGTTTTCAGGTAATGTAGAGAGAAATAGGAGGAAAATGTAGTCCAACAGTTGCTCATTACTGTTTTCCTTCCTGCAGTAGGGCATAGGCTAGACTAGGGGTAGGGAAACTGTGGCCTTGAGGCCACACATGTGGCCTTCTAGGTCCTTGGATGCCTCCTTTTGACTGAATCAAAGTTTTACCAAAAAAATTCTTTTATTAAGGGAATTTTTTTCTGTGAGGTTTGGATTCAGTCAAAGGGCTGTACTTGAGGACCTAGAGGGCCACACATGGCTGTGAAGGCACAGGTTCTGTACCCCATGTCTAGACTTTGCAGGTGTTAGATTGCCTGTGTAAACCACAGTTAAGCAGTGCACTGTTTCAAACACTACTCAGATGATTTACTCTTTCACCCCTTTCCTAAATACATCCCATATGTACAAAGCAGTTTCCACCTCAAGTCATTCATTCCTAATCTTATAACTTTCCTCATATCCCACAATCTCCACCAACAACCTCATTGTGATCCCAATGGGGATGACTGTAGTACCTGGAAGTGACTCTCATTTCACATCCACAGATGGCAATTCAGTCCTTGCCATGTTGTTCTAATATGTTTCAAAATACTTAGCTTAAATTTCCCATGCTGAAACTTATGCACATTATTCTGTGTTCCACTGACAAATAATGAGAATAATTGTTCCTCTCCTCCCCATAATGGCTTTTCTGTCAAGGAAACAGTCACTGTGTCTCTCTTCATTCTGTTCTCCAGACAGTATACAGCAGTATGTGATCTCATGACCTTCTTTATCATTTCCAAGTATTTATTAGATGCTTGTTTATTGTTTTATTTTTATTTAGTCTTTTCTAGGAGGGAAATAATTTTTTTTTGCAAAAAATGAAGAATTGGATAAGAAATAGTAAAATCAAGAATAAGTGAATTTGACTCAAAATTCTAGTCAAATAACTCTTCATACCATCTGAAGAAGGCTTTGTTTGACATCACTTATTATGTTCTATATACTTGGGACTTAGTCTGCTTGTATGATACGGCCATGAAAGAAATCTATTCAAAGATCTTCTATTTTAAGAAATGTATAGGTTTGGGCATGGTGGTATATGCCTGCACACCTTGCTACTGTAGAGGTTCAGGTTGGTGGATCTCTTAAGGTTGGGATTTTTGAGCTGTAGTGGGCTAACACAGCTGGATGTCTACACTAAGTTCAACCCAGGAATGGTAGCCAACAGATTGCCTAGGGAAGGTGAAACTGATCCTCAGAATTAAAATTCCTTGATGAAGTTACATCTGAAATCCTACCATCAGAGCTTTAATCAACTAATGGAGGGATTTGTTCATAACAGACAATATTATAGGAGATGATATCAAGGATTTTGCCGGTTCTGTGCCAGTGTCTCCCATGTCACACAATCGATTCCAAAATTCTTAAGAGAGACCTTGAGAATGTCTTTGTATCAATTTTTACGACCACCATGTGTATGCTTGCCCTGTGTCAGTTCTTCATAAAACAGTCTTTCTGGCAAGCTTATGTTCAGCACTTAAACAACGTGGCCAGCTTAGGTAATTACCCTAAAAGGGGTTGATAGAAGGGGGAGCAACTCTGTCTCATTGACTCTAGCTCCAGGGTCAGGCTACTGGTTGAGATACGAAACAAACTGTATACTCCAATCTAAGGCTGTAACATATTTAGTTTCAAACATATTTGGCTTTAGACAAAGAACTTAAATGATACTAATGGGAAATTGTCCCATCACCTATGAGTCAAGGCAATCTTGGAGAACTGAAGTTCATTTTGTTTTGTTTTGTTTTTTACTGATTTAGTTAATGAAGAATGAGGGAGTGGAATCCAGAAAACTGTGCTACAGTAAACAAGCATGTGGTAGTGAGTGGGGAAGAAGTGAAAACAATGTCTGGTCTCCCAGTCATTTGAATCTTAGCATACATGCATCCTCTACTCTAGGACCTCACAGCCAAACCAATTTTTACTGACTCACACTATTATACTGTTAACTCTGGTAACAAATGCCCAAAGAGTCACAGAGATTTTGCAACTGTTGTTAACTCCAAAAATACCAAATAGCTCACAAAGGTTATAAGCAAATAGATTTCTTCATTCTGATGGGGAGGGAAATTAGATATATGTATTGGGGCCTCCTCTAGTAGGAGACCCAAGGCAGTAAGACGAATCCTTTCTTTATATATTTGTGGCTAGACAAAGAATCAAATAATATGGTATAGCAACACCGGTGAGGCATAACAGTAACAGTAAGGCAAGGTTGACTAGTGACAAAATTTCTATTCATAGCAGCGCTTCATGTCCACACCATTGATGCTTACTTGAGCCCATGGACCATCATTTCCATGATTTAGTTAAAGTAGTGTTTATCTGGAGGGTGAGTGCAAAGGATTATTGTCATACCAAGCTCAGGGAACCCTTGGTTGTTGGGCCTTAGCTCTGGAAGCCTGGGTATCTCCTAATACTAAAAAGAGAGAGGTTATCTTGGGTCTTGAAAATATTGACAGAGCAAGAGAAAATTGAAATGAGAGACCTGTGATTTCATTGATAGAGGCAACTTCAAGTGAAAAAACACCTTTTTTATTCAACAAGTTATAGTAAGAGGCAGTTGCATAGGGAATCTGAAATTAACTTTTTTCAGGAGCCAAATATCCATTATGGTTGGACTTGTTAAGGACTCTTAAATGGTCCCCTGAACTTGTCTTTTTGAGTTGCCACATTTTCCAGAAACAACTGGACCCAGAGTACGCAAGGGGACCTGAATGTGTCAAGGATGAAGCCCTCCCCTCAGGTGACATAATTTGCTGTTTGCATCCCAAACTGGACTTAATGTCTGTCCTTGGGAGTCAAGATAGATGCTAGGCAGTCTGTGCCATGCTGGGAAATTTGTTTGTGCAGCTGGGACTCTGTAGACATGCAGACCACTCATTCTTCATAGTCTAGCAGTTCCCAAGGGAAAAGAATGCAGCATTTGCCATCACCTTGCTACTCCCCTTAGGAGAGCTTTTTTCCTTTTCCAAACTTTATTGCATCTTTCACCTCTCATACCACATCCTTTCCTGGTATTTTCTCCTCCTTTTGTTCTGCTGTCACAAATATGCATGCTTCTGGATGAATTGTGAACTCTTTGGGTTCCACATGAATGCTCATTTCTCTTATAATAAGCCTGGTTTTCACGTAAGTTTTGTGATGTGATTGTCTGTAGACAGACTTGAACTAAAACTTTCTTTACTGTGAGATTTGCTCTCTGTCTACTGTACTTCATTGTAAGTATAATTATAAAGCAATATATATACATATATATATATACATGTGTTATATATAGCTATATGAAGATACACCTGTATACACGAATTCACCTGAACAAAATCTTAATTCTATGCTTTCTTGTATTCTACAGGTGTTCCTTGGGCCTAGAAAGCTATGCCAGGGGATAGTGAATGTTATCAAATCCTCAACAAGGACAAATTAAAATGGACTCAAGATGCTTCCATCTGAGTCACACATACAGCTATCAAATGAACACATAATAGTATGTCTTGGATATTTTGTTTTTCCAGGAGGGGCAAGCACTAACGGCCCAGTTTATTAAATTTGAAAGCACTCTTGCATCTTACAAATTTAGGCTATTATGTTAACTCTACTTCAGTTCACCAAAAAGTGATTTTGTGTTTTCCTGTTGCCTTTCTCTTTGTACAACCAGAAAAGTGGAATTATATTGCAGAGAACATTGCTCAATGGTGATACACAGATACTACCTTATCTTTTATAGATTCCAATCAATTTAATCATAGAAAAGAAGTTCAATGTAAAAATGAATGCCCCTAGGGAGAAAAAAATCAAGTTTCATTCTTTGTAAATGTCATCATGACAACAATTGTTGAAATAAATAAAAATGCAGACATTTTCTATATGCAGTTCATAGAAACATCACAGTGGTTTATAACTACTCTCTATTATTTTATGCATTACCAATACTGTCAAATGAAAATTTTTACAACAATAATATTTCTTAACATTCCTCTTTTATTTCCTTTCTTCGTAGTATTTATTTCCTCTTAAAGATTTTTCTCTTGTTATTCCCCTCTTTAATATTCTTTTTTTCTTTATCATTGCCTTCCTACCTCCTTCCACCCTCCATCCTCTCAGTACATATATATATATATATATATATACACACACATACATATTTTCTTAAGTTATATGACAAGATATAGCTGAGATTGCCCACATGTACTCTCCATAACAATGGTTCTGTCACACCTCTTTCTTTTTTTCCTAGCAATATCCTGTGTTTATTTAAAGCTTGGGGAATAACATGATGCATTTGTTAAAAAGCTTATGGTAAGAGAAATAGAATCCTACAATTAATTATCAAAATAGATAGGAATGGAATTGCACCTGGTTACTGACCTTCAGATTACTCTGGATAATTATGATCCCACTTGTTTTTGACAACACTAATGTTTGCAAATTTCCATATATTATTCAGATAAGCTTTCTATATGCAACTCAACCAACCAGTTTCAATGAGAATAATGATAAGGAACTTATGCCAAAGTGCTTAAATCTTGGCATGCATTTTTATACTTAGTTTCACAACAGGTTTATAAATAAGAGAAGGTGCAAACATATTAGCCCAGCTTTTATAAATGGGAAAATAGGGCAAGGAAAAATTCAAATTTCCAAGGTGACAAAAGTGAGTCAAAAGTTCAGTTTTGAACATAATGCATGACTCCTGTTTCTGAATCCAATAGTTGATTCCTTTTAACTTACTTTTTAAAAAATAATGAATGAAAGAAAACTAAACTCATTAGAAAGAAAAAAAAATTCTAGACTCTTAGGAGATATAAAGAAGGAAAGGTAACAATGAAGGGGGAATGGTACATTTCTTCAAATTATATCATAAAATGATATTCATAAATATATTTTACTTTCTAAAATTAAAAGTGGAAAAGACTAAGGAAGAAAAACTACACCATTAAATTTTATACTGTAGCACATGAAAAATCAGAAAACAATTATTTAGGGGAAGAATTCCGCATTTGTCTTGAACTTCTATGAAAACTAGAATTTTGCATTAAATAGATTTGGTCATGCATCTTATGGATATGTAGCCTGACTTTTAAAAATTATATTTTAAAGGACTGTGAGAGATACAGAAAGAAACAGAGAGCAAAAGAGGTGGAGAGAAGCAGAGAAACAAAGACATAGAGAGAGACATCGAGAGACAGAAAGAGTAGAGTCTGAAACACATATAATATGTTATCATTATGATATTAGTTGTCTGTCTCAGCTCTATGGAGAGATTTTTTAGTGAAATGTTAAATGTGATCACTAAAGATAATTTAATTTCAATTACCTAAAATTCTGAAACATTTAAGCAAGCAAAATTAATACACCTAGAATAAGAAGAAAAGAAATGTCATTGATTAGAAAAAAAAATCCATCAAAATCCCTAAGAGAACGCTAAGATATAGGCAGAACTGACTGAAATATTCCAAATGATTTAGTCAAGGGCATGAACAAGTTTACACACCTATGAACAGCTCTGGTGTTAGAAAACAATTTTAAAATATGGCTAAAATCAACTTTTCTTAAACTTGTGGGTCTAAATACTGAGTTTAGGAAATATCAAGAATGAGTTCACTCCCTTTTCTACATGGTGATCATTTGAATACAGCTTCCTACAGTTTTGTTCTTCCATCAAAATTTTAATTCAACTCTTCTCTCCAAGGACAAAATTAGTTCCTAATTACCAAATTCGAGGGCTTCTGTTTTTTTGTTTGCTTCTTTGTTTTGTTTTTGTCTGCCTCCTGCTTTATGTTTTTGCAACATTTAATACTAGTGACCAGTCCCTTGATGCTCTGATCACTTTTGCTTTTCATGAAACATATATAGCCAGGGTTCTGTCAAGGCTGATTCTTTTATTGTTTCTGTCACTTGTTTCTCTTCTTCTTTCAAACTCTTAAGTATGAAGTCTACCTTGTCTGCACAGTCATCAGCTGTGTACTTTATCCACAAGCTAACTTGTTTACTTGAATGACTTTTTATTTTTTTTTTACCTTTAGACAGGTGATTCACAGACATTTCAGTAACTGAGTCTGTCCCTGTGCTCAAGGCCTATTTTTTCCAGCTTCCTCACAGCTAGACCTCAGTATCCAATACATATAAAGCTGAATTTATCATCTCTTCTAGGTATCATGATTGTCCTTATAGCTTCTTTATTTTTGTTGATGGCATTTCCATGATCCAAGTTACTCCAGAACACAAACTTTTAATCATTTTTGCCAGTTCCATCTTTTAATCTGCCACTGATAATCTATTTTAAACCTTATTTGTCATATTAATATATCTTCTATATCCATGACCTCCTTTCATTGTTTAGTTTTTTTCTTTTAGTTTTCAATCTTCAATTTTATAAGTTATTGAGTTCTTAATTTTTCTCCCTCTTTTCATCCTGTCCCTTCCCCTTCATTCCTCTTCAAGATGGCAAGCAATCTGATATAGATTATACATGTACAATCATGTTAAACATGTTTCCATTTCAGACTCCATAAGTTCTTTCTCTGGATGTGGATACCATTTTTAGTCATCAATCTTTTGGAATTTCCTTAGATCATTTTATTATCTCAAAGAGCTAAGTCTATCATAGCTGATTATTACACAATGTTGCTGAAACTGTGTACAATGAATAGTCTCCTTTTGCTCGCCTCATTCAGCATCAGTTCATTTTAAGTTTTTCCAGGTTTTTGTCCCTCTAAAATATGCCAGCTTATCATTTCTTTTTATTATTTTACATTTTTGGTTTTTATCATTGTTTTACATAAGATTTTGAGGTACAAATTTTCTCCCCATTTCTACCCTCCCCCACCCCAAGATGGCATATATTCTGATTGCCAGTTTCCCCAGTCTGCCCTCCCTTCTATCACCCAACTGCCCCCCTGTCCCCTTTCCCCTTACTTTCTTTTAGGATAAGATTGATTTCTATACCCCATTGCCTGTATATCTTATTTCTGAGTTGCATGTAAAAACCATTTATTTTGAGCATTTGTGTTTAGAACTTTGAGTTCCAAATTCTCTCCCTTCTCTCCCCACCTACCCTACTTGAGAAAACAAGCAATTCAACATAGGCCACACATGTATCATTATGCAAAACACATCCATAATAGTCATGTTGTGAAAGACTAACTATATTTCCCTCCATCCTATCCTGTCCACTTTATTTATTTTTCTCCCTTAGCCCTGTCCCTTTTCAAAAGTGTTTGCTTTTGGGGTGGAGCCAAGATGGCGGCTGGGAAGCAGTGACTGGCATGAGCTCCCCACCAAGTTCCTCCAAAAACCTATAAAACAATGGCTCTGAAACAATTTTAGAGCTGC
>CM053622.1:183766835-183786989 GCA_028646595.1 Phalanger gymnotis
GAATCTGGGTGCATTTTCGCTGCCTGGACATGTTCCCAGCCAACTTACTTGACCCTTGAATCTTTCAGCAGGGTATGACTGCTTGTAAAGAGTTCAATTTTCCAAGCTTGGGGGGATGTGTCAGCTCTGCCACACCAGCACTCTTCCTTCCTCAAGAACCCCCAACCTGGACTGGACTTAGATCTTCAGCAGGCTCTAAACTCCTGGTCTGATCTGCAACTTAATTCCTCCCACCAGGTGGGCCTGAGGCCAGAAGCAACTGCAGCTGTACTTCTGTAGCTGCCCCATCACTGCTCCCCCCTGGGGTGGTGGCTGAACCACAAACTCCCTGTCCCCAGCAGCTTTTCCCACTAAACTTCTCTATTGTCTTTGGTGTTTGTGGGTTGAGATGTCTTATAACTGCCACAGCTCACTGATTCATGGCGCTAGGGCACACTCCCCCTGGCTACTGGTCTGGTTGGTCCGCGACACCCACGCCGGGCTCTGCTCTGCTCCGCTCCACTCCTCTCCCAGCTCTGCTTGGGATAGACCTTACCCAGGACCATCCAGGCTGTCCTTGCCTGGAGCCCTGCTTCCCTCTGCTATTTTGTGGGTTATGCAGTTCTAGAATTGGTTCAGAGCCATGTTTTATAGGGTTTTGGAGAGATTTCGCAGGGAGCTCATTCTAGTCCTTGCTTTCCAGCTGGCATCTTGGCTCTGCCCCCCTGAAAAGTATCTTCCAAGAAATTATCAAACAGCCCAGAGGTCCTAGAACCAGAGGATAAAATAGTCATCGAAAGAATCCAAAAATCACCCTCTGAAAGAGATCTCAAATTGAAAACTCCAAGACATAA
Source organism: Phalanger gymnotis (assembly GCA_028646595.1). Taxonomy (NCBI): domain Eukaryota; kingdom Metazoa; phylum Chordata; class Mammalia; order Diprotodontia; family Phalangeridae; genus Phalanger; species Phalanger gymnotis. The sequence goes on from CM053622.1 coordinate 183,767,669, forward strand.
TATAGCCAAATTCCAGAATTATCAAGTCAAGGAGAAAATATTGCAAGCATCCAAAAAGAAACAATTCAGATCTTATGGAACTACAGTCAGGATCATGCAGGATCTTTCAGCTTCCACATTAAATGACAGGAGAAATTGGAATATGATATTCCAAAGGGCAAAGGAGCTTGGACTATAACCAACAATCAACTACCCAGCAAAACTGAGCATATTTTTTCAGGCAAGGAGATGGACATTGAACAAAATAAAGGAATTCCAGACTTTCCTGATGAAAAGGCCAGAACTCAATGGAAAATTTGATCTTCAAATACAAAACTCAAGAAAGACATAAAAAGGTAAACAGGGGGAAGGAAAAAAAAACCCACAAACACTGTTAATCAATAAGCGCAAATTGTCTACCTTATTATAGGATTATATTGTCTTATATATGTTATCATATACAAATATATGTATATGTATATATACATATATATATATATATATACGTCAGTCTTGAGAATAGTGCAATTATTATAATTGAAAGGGATACACATAGACTGTGAGTGTCACTATAAAATAAGAGATATAATGATAAAAAAGCATAATTAAGAGACGTAAAGGGAGAGTTCTGGGAGAAGAGGTAAGAAGGTAGTAGAAAAGGTTAAATTACACAACATGAAGAGGCACAAAAACACACTATAGTAGAGGGAAAGGAAGGAAGGAGAAGAGTAGTATATGAGCTTTACTCTCATCAGATTTGTTTCAATAATAGAATAACATACTCTGATAAGTACAAAAACCAAACTTGTCCTACAGGCAGTAGGAAGGGAAAGGGGAAAGAAAAGGTGGTGGTCAGAAGGGAGGGAAGAAGTAACAAGGGGAAAAGGGTGAAATAAGGGAGGGAAAGCAAGAGGGAGGGTAAATTGAGGAAGGCCATGGTCGAAAGCAAAACTCTTTTGAGGAGTGGAAAGAAGGGAGACATAAAAGCATAAATGGCAGGGGAACAGAATGCAAAAAAAAAAAAAGACACAGCTTGTAATCATAACTGTAAATGGGATGAACTCTCCCACAAAATGGTAGTAGATAGCAGAATGGATTTAAAACCATAATCCAACAATATATTGTTTACAAGAAACACATTTGAAACAGGAGGATACACACAGGGTAAAAGTAAAAGGATGAAGTAAAATATATTGTGCTTCAGCTAAAGTAAAAAAAAAAAAACAGGGGTAGCAAACCTAATCTCAGACAAAGCAAAGCAAAGATAGATCTAATTAAAGAGATAAGGAAAGATACTGTGTCCTGCTAAAAGTCACTATAGACAATGAAACAATATCGTTATGTAAGATACATGCACGCGGTGGTATAGCATGCAAATTCTTTAGAGGAGAAGTTAAAGGAAATACAGGAAAAAATAGACAGCAAAACCATACTAGTGGGGGCCCTCCACCTCCCCCTCTCTGAACTTGATAAATTTAACCTTAAAATAAACAAGAAAGAAGTTAAGGAGATGAATACAATCTTAGAAAAGACAGATATGATAGACCTTTGGAGAAAACTGAATGGGGATAAAAAGGAATATACTTTTTTTTCTCAGCGGTACATGGCACATACTCAAAAACTGACCATGTACTAGGGCATAAAAACCTCACAATCCAGTGCAGAAAGGCAGAAATAGTCAATGCATCCTTCTCAGATCATGATGCAATAAAAATTATTTTTAATAAAGGACCATGGAAAGATAAACTAAAATTAACTGGAAACTAAATAATCTAATCCAAAAGAACGAGTGGGCCAAAGAGCAAATCATTGAAAAAATTAAGAACATCATTTAATAGAATGACAATAATGAGACAACATATAAAAACTTATGGGATGCAGCAAAAGCAGTTCTTAGGGGAAGTTTTATATCTCTAAATGCTTACATGCATAAAATAGAGAAAAAGGAGATCAATGAAATGGCAATGCAACCAAAAAATCTAGAAAAAGAACAAATTGAAAATACCCACTTAGATACCAAATTAGAAAAGCTGCAAATAAAAAGAGAAATTAATAAATTTGAAATCAAGAAAACTATTGAACTAATAAATAAAACCAAGAGCTGGTTTTACAATAAAACCAATAAAATTGATAAACCCTTGGTCAACTTCATTAAAAAAAAAAGAAAGAAGAAAACCAAATTACCAGTATCAAAAATGAAAAGGGATAATTCACCTCCAATGAAGAGGAAATTAAAACAATAATTAGGAACTATTTTGCCCAGTTGTATGCACATAAATTTGATAACCTTAGGGAAAAGGTTGAATATTTACAAAAGTACAAATTGCCCAGGCTAACAGAAGAGGAATTATATTACCTAAATTACCTCATCTCAGAAAAAGAAATTGAGCAAGCCATAACTTAACTCCGTAGGAAAAAATCTCCAGGGCCAGATGTTTTTACATGTGAATTCTATCAAACATTTAAAGAACAATTATTTCCCAAGCTTTATACATTATTCGGGAAAATAGGCAAAGAAGAACTCCTAGCAAATTATTTTTATGATACAAATATGGTACTAATACCTAACCCAGGAAGAATCAAAATGGAGAAAGAAAATTATAGATCAATTTCCCTAACGAATGTTGATGCAAAATTTTTAAATAAAATATTAGCAAAAAAACTGTGGCAATTTATCACCAGAATAATACACTATGGCCAGGTAGGATTTATTCCAGGAATGCAAGGCTGGTTCTTTATTAGGAAAACTATCAGCATAATTGATCATATCAATAACAAAACTAGCAAAAACCATATTATTATCGCAATAGATGCAGAAAAAGCTTTTGACAAAATACAACACCCATTCCTATTAAAAACACTAGAAAATATAGGAATAAATGGAGTCTTCCTTAAAATGATAAATAGCATCTACCTAAAACAATGACCATGCATTATGTGCAATGGGGATAAACTAGATGCATTCCCTATAAGATCCAGGGTTTAACAAGGATATCCGTTATCACTCCAATTATTCAATTTGGTACTAGAAATGTTAGCTGTAGCAATAAGAGAAGAAAAAGAAATTGAAGGAATTAGAATAGGCAAAGAAGAAACTAAATCATCATTTTTTGCAGATGATATGATGATTTACTTAGAGAATCCTAGAAATTCAAGTAAAAAACTATTTGAAAAAATAAGCAACTTTAGCAAATTTTCAGGATATAAAATAAACCCACATAAATCCTCAGCATTCCTATACATTACTAACAAAGCCCAACAACAAGAGATAGAAAGAGAAATTCCATTTAAAGTTACTGTAGATACTCTAAAATATTTAGGAGTCTACCTGCCAAGACAAATCCAGGGCCTATATAAACACAATTATGAAACACTGTTCACACAAATAAAGTCAGACATATATAAATGGAATATCATCAGTTGCTCATAGTTAAGCTGAGCTAATATAACAAAAATGACAATTTTACCTATGTTAATTTACTTATTCTGTGCCATACCAATAGAACTACCAAAATTATTTTAGAGAGCTGGATAAAATAATAACAAAATTCATCTGGAAGAACAAAAAGTCCAGAATATCAAGGGCATTAATGAAAAGAAATGCTAGGGAAGTTGGCCTAGCCATACCAAATATCAAACTCTACTATAAAGCAGCAGTCCTTAAAACTACCTGGCTAAGAAACAGAGTGGTAGATCAGTGGAATGGGTTAGGTACACAAGACACAGAAATCAACAACTATAGCAATCTACTCTTTGATAAACCCAAAAAAATCCAGCCTGTGGGCTAAGAATCCACTATTCCACAAAAACCTCTGAGAAAATTAGAAAATGGTATGGCAGAACGTGGACATAGACCAATACCTTACACCATATACCAAAAATAAAGTCAAAATGCATTCATGATCTAGGAATAAAGTAATAGTTTACCTATCAGATCTAGTGGAAAAGGAAGAATTCATCATCCAGCAAGAGACAGAGAACATTAAAAAATGGATAATTTTAATTATATTAAACTGAAAAGTTTTTTTGAAAAAAGCAAAGCCAATGCAATCAAGATTAGGAGAGAAGCAGAAAATTGGGAGAAAATCTTTACAACTGTGTCTCTGACAAAGGCCTCATATCTAAAATATACAGGGAATTGAGCCAAATTTAGAGGAATACAAGTCGTTCCCCAATTGAGAAATCATAAAAGAATATGAACAGGCAATTTTCAGAGGAAAAAATTAAAGATATCTATAGGCATATGAAAAAAGAGCAAATAGTTTGCCTCAGTCTGCATTCATACTCCATCGTTCTTTCTCTGGATGTAGACAGCTTTTTCCAGGTTATTATGAAGTCCGTATCTTTTCTCATTTCTTGTAGCACAAAGGGCTCATGATGGAAAAAGCTATCTACATCCAGGGAAAAAACTATGGAGTATGAACGCAGACTGAGGCAAACTATTTGCTCTTTTTTTCTCTCTTCTTTTTTGGTTTTGTTTCTCCTCTCTCGTGATTCATTCCATTGGTCATAAATCTTCTTTGCAACTCGACTATTGTGTAAATAAGTTTAATATGCAGGTTTATGTGGAATCTATATTGGACTACATGCCATTTTAGGGGGGAGGGGCGAGGGGAGGGAAGGGAATAAAATTTGAAACTCAACAACATGTAGAACTAAGTGTTATAAACTAAAAATAAAAAAAAATCTAATTATATAAAAAACAGAAGTTAATCAAGGGATGGCTCCTTTAATCAAAACTAAATAAAATTACACTGGGAGGGGAACGCCCTCACAATTCCTGGCTAGAAGTGAAACAGATACTATTTAGTATTTACATTCACTCTGTGCAAGAATGGCAGGGATGTATTCTCCAATCTTTGAGCTCCAGAGTGAATTGGGTTTAAGGCTTGGTTTTTGAGAAAGAAATCTTGCCAGTAAACCTGGAGTTAAGGAGGAAGCCTTCAGCCATTGAAATGTACTTTCCTTTGTGCAGAAGAAGGACAGAGAGAGGGGAAGGGGGACGGGGATGGGGAGAAGGAAAGGAGAGGGAGAAAGGGTGAGGGGGAAAGGGGGATTGTAGGAAAGGGAGAGGGGAAGGGAGAGGTGGGAGGGGGAGAGAGATAAGCTACTCGCAGGAAGTGTTTGTCCTTCATTCTCAAAGAGGACCATGACATCAGGATGACTGGAGATAGCCCAGGATGCATTGTGAGCCCTGGCCATTTCAAGCCAGGCCAAGTCTTTTTAGCTTCTCACTTTGAGTGAGGTAATTCCTATTCTGTAAATAGACCTCTTTAAGAAGTTAATCAAGGGGTGTCCCCTTTAAGCAAAACTCAAAAAAATTCAAACTGGGAGGGGAAGACCCTCAGGGTTCCTGGACAAAAGAGAAACAGTCACTGTTTACTATTTAGCTGTAGGTTAAATCCATCCATGCTAAGCAATGCATTAGGAAGCTGGCAGCAAAAAGAAAAATGCCCTGCTTGGATTTTGTTATATCAGGCAATTGCTCTCCAGAATTTCCTAAAAGAAAATGGAAATACCTCATATTTAGACTAAATATCTCCCTATATTTCCTACTAAGATCCATAGTACATACATAGTACATAGAACACTTTTTTTCTACCATTGGAATGTCATTTGCTCTCTGGAGATACTTTTCTCTTCCATGGCAATGCATGTAGAATATTTAGAGAGGAAAAAAAATTATGTTTTAGGAAAGCAAAATTTGCTTAGTGTTTGAATATTTTCTTTCAAAATAACCAGGTGTGTACTGAAACTAACTCCTACAAACAAACTGTGATAGGTATTTTTAAATTTTCAATATAAGCATTGCTAACATATTAGGTGATATGCTACCCTGTTTTCCAGCAAGCAAGCTGTGCCTTGAGCATGGCATAACCACAATCCTCTGTGCTTACTCTCTGGATGATCTCCCCTTATGACAAAATGCATTGTTTTGACCAAGGACCAGGTACTGACGAATTTATGATATCACTGGTTTCCCTATATACTAGTGCCCTGAGAGCCAGAAGCAGCCAACATGCTGCAGTAACAAAGCCATCAATCAAACTTCCTGACATATTATCAATCCCTATTCTTGTAACTGCTAAATGAACTAAACCAGGGGCTTCACTCCCATTCCTGCCATGCTAACTCTAATTCTGTAACCCACTGAACAACTACAAGGCTCAACTTGCCTAAGGATGTGAGACAACTGCAAGTTTCAACAATTTTACTAACTTGGAGACTTTTCCCACAGGACCCAGGAATTCTTGTATTTTCCCAAAATGCCTGCATGTATGGGCCTGCCATAGGAATTGTTTACTCAAGACCTAAGAATGACTGTGTTGAGTCCTGTCTTCTTGTGGTTAAATACCCTGCTCCTACTGCAAATCAGAAGCCTGCCTTCTCAGGAAGGTGAACTTCCACTGGTAAGCATTTTCCTCACTTTGAAATTAAAGTTCTGTTTGCTCCCTGATTCTCCTGTCTCTACCCTATTTTGTTTGCCTCTGGCCACTCACAGATTAGAGACCAGTTCTGTTCCAGGTGATAGTATTTACACCTTTAAAATTAGCAAATGCTACAATTCAGGATTTGTTTTTTTATTGATTTGAGAAAGTATTAGAGAAAATATTAATAATGCAGATTAAACTTCGAAGTATATGGTTGGAACATTTCCCCCTGAGAGACAGTTGTGAAACATTTACCAGCACTTCCCTGAATATGAGTGCATCTATGTATTTAGGTTAAGGTCTTCCTAACCAATGGAGTTATATAAAATGGAACTACGTGCCTTGGGATATAGCATATAGTATGTTCCCATAACTGGAATTCTTCAAGTAGGATCTAGATGATCACTTGTCTTGGATATTACAGAAAGAATTACAATTCAAATATTACAATTCAAATATTGATAGCCTATATATTATTTTATACCAGCAAGGTTCTGTAATTCTAGATCAAGAAAAGGTATGAAAATCTCTGATCACAGGAGATCAGGGGATATAAGCAAGTTGAAGCTTTCAGCTTAGGATGAAATAGAAGAGTGATTAACCGGTGATGTGGGAATGTGGAAGGAATGTAAGATTTTCAGTCAGAGGATTTTGGTTTGAATTCTGAATGTGCCATTTAAAACTTGTGTAACCTTGAACAAATCTTTTACCCTTTCTAGACTTGAATTTTCTCCACTGTATATTTAAAGATTGGACTATATGAGTTCTAAAGTGCTTTTTACCTCTAAAGTTTTGATCCTATGATATTCCTAACCCTTCAACGCACCCTGCAATTGTATCTAGAGTCAGTTAAAGCACTTTGCTGCATCTACTACACTATTTTCCGTTTTGTCTCTATTGTTTAGCTATCACAGTGACCATTACAAATTAATCCTTTTTACAACATTAGATTATATCCTGTAGAAAGTGATGGTTTACTTACAATAATATACATACAAACATGCATACTACACGTTTATCTATGATAATGAAATACATTTAGTCACATGTCTTGAATGGTTTGTCATCCTGAAGGATACCTATGAAGATAGACAGAGAAAAGTAGAAGGACAAAAATGCTGAAGGCAAGGAAAGCCTTTGTTCATTAGCAACTTCTCTCCAAACTGGTCTGATAATATGTTTTAACTAGTTGCCTCCCATAATCAACTACTATTACTCATCCAAACTGAATTCCTATTATACTAATTTGTTTGGATCTACACTGCACGTCATTATCTCATTCTTCATTTAATACATTAATAACTTGCCCAAAATTAAGCAGGTGTTGAATTACAGAGTCCTATTTGTGTTTTTATTATTTGTTCTGACATTGCTTATATATTTTTTTAATCTCAGATATTGAGATAATATTATTTCTTGTAACAAAGATGAATAAAATTGTACCATCATGGACTAGAAGAGCAAAAAAAGAAATTGAAAATATTGTTCTCTCAAAGTATATTTTCAACTCTCTTCTTCTGTAATTTCTAAAAGACTAAAATTTTATATCTTTTTTTTTTTTTTGGAGGGGGAAAGGCAAGGCAATTGGGGTTAAGTGACTTTCCGAAGTTCACACAGCTAGTAAATGTGTCAAGTGTCTGAGGCCAGATTTGAACTCAGGTCCTCCTGACTCCTGGCTGGTGATCAACTCACTGAGGCACTCAGCTGCCCCCCCTTCAAATTTTGTATCTTATACTTAATTTTCAAGGAATATAAATTTAATGAAAAGTGCCAATTTATTTAGGAAGGTTGAAATTTGAGTTCAGTGAATGGTATAAACTGTTAAGGGAGGAATAAGCAAAACAAATATTTGAATAAATTCAAATGTTAGGAAGACACACCCTTCATTAAAATGCAATTTCTCACTTGCTGATGCTCCATAGGAAACAACAATAAAGCCTCAAAGATCATTTCACTGCAATATTTTAAGCTACATGACATAATTAATTTACAGAATACAAGGTAAAGAAATTTCTAAGAAGATAAGCATATTGTGCTTTTAAACTTTAAATGCCCTAGGCAATTATGTCCCACCAGCATGCAAATACCAGCTACAAAGAAGAAGTCCCACTTGTCCCTGACAGTAAACTGTACATTTTTTTTTTTGGGGGGGGGAAGGCAAGGCAATTGAGGTTAAGTGACTTGCCCAAGGTCACACAGATAGTAAATCTGTCAAGTATCTGAGGCTGCATTTGAACTCAGGTCCTCCTGACTTCAGGTCCAGTGTTCTACTCACTGCACCACCTAGCTGCCCCAATTTTTGCATTGAATTTTCAAGATTTAGATGGAAATCACTAAACATAAGGTTATTAACTTACTTTAATATAGATAAGGTCTAATTCTGTTAGAAACCATTAATAATAAGACTGTACAAAGACAATGGTATTTTGAAAATCATGTAAGCTATTTTGAAAAGATCTAGTAAAGTTCTTTAATACTTTGTTGAATTCATTGCAAAATATAATCCCACTCACCCTGAACCTGCGATGAAACACAGAGAAATTTTAAAAATCATGTTTTTTTTTGTTTTTACATCCCTTCATTTCTAAATGTATTTACCCCTTACTCAGAGAGCCATATTAAGTAATAATATAAAAAAGCAAACAAACAAATAGACAAATGAAATAATAAAAACAAAGAATGAAGAAAATAAAGCAGTTGAGTAGAACTAGACCATAGGTCGGTTAAGTCTATAAATGGCATTAAACAGTCATGCTTAATCGTTTCTACAATGAAGTGGGAAAGAGATATTTTCAGCTCTGGGGTCAATTTTGGTCATCATAATTATAGAACAGCTTTGAGATTTGTTTATTTGTTTTGTGTAGTCCTTTCTATTTTCATTGTTGTGGTCATTGGTAAATTGCTTTTCTGGTTTTGTTTATTTTGCACTAGTTTTCTTAAGTTGTCCTATGCTACTTTGTAGTCTTCTTATTCATTATTTTTGACAGCCCAATAATATGCCATTGCATCGAACATCTTTGTCATTCCACAATCTCATTGCTTCCATAATTTTCAACCAATAAACAAATCAATGCTGCTATGTGCCGACACTATGCTAAGTGCAGGGGATACCGATATAAATAAAAGATGAACAGTTCTCATTCTTAAGAAGCTCTCTAACAGGAGAACACAACATGTAAAAGAGAGAGGAAGAATGGAAGGAACCTAGAATGGATGCATGACAAAGAAACGCAAAGAAGTCTAAAAGCATTGCAGCTGATGGAAAACAGAGAGAAGACACTGCTGGGCCCACTCCTTGAACTGAGGTTTGAGAGCTCGTGACTGTGCTTTCCAGTCAGAAGTTCTATGATTCAACTTCGTAGGATAATGAAATTTCCCGGCAATGAGTTTCCTGAGGCAGAAGGTATGATGACAGTTGCTAAAGTCGTATGGATTATTCAGAAAAAAAACAAAACAAAACAAAACAAAACAAAAAAAAAAAACTTAAACGTTTACATATTGAAAACATTTTTTCTAGCAAGCAAGAAACATATCACATTAAAAATGAAATTTATTACCCTTCTGGCCTGGGGATATTCGGGCGTGCTCTGCGCTCTCTGCTGTCCTTCTGATATCAGTTGTTGCTCCCACCCCGCTCCGCGTGTCTCGGTCATGGCCCAGCGGCTGCTGCCTCTGCTGTTGCGCCCTGCAGCGCAGGATCTGCGCCCCGCTGTGGCCGCCGCCACTCGCGACTTCAGAGGCTTCCTGGGAGGAGGAATTGCCAGCTGGCCAGGGCCCGCGCGTCCCTGCCTCCTGCAGCTGCTCCGGAGCCCACGCGGTCTATGCTCATTTACCTGTAGGGTGGGGGTGGGGAGGGAGGCTCCACACCGAGGGAGACAAGGCCCTTGCTGAATTCTTGACGGATGAAATTAAGAGTGGAAAATCCAGAAGCACAAATCTCTCCCCAAGATGTCTGCGTATTGGGAACTGGGTGTGCAGCAGCCAAGTTAGTCTGCAGATTAGCTGGTGAGAGGGTCACGGTTACATTCAATATTTTCCCCTCGAAATTTGATAAGGAGTCACCAGAGGAACAGAAAACCCAAGAACAGCAAGAGCCTGAATTTACTTCAACCCCGAACTTTGTGTTGAAGGTTGTGAAGGAGGATACCAAGAAGGCTCCTGTGCTTTACTGCCATTATCCAGAGGCTGAGGTTGGACAGGAAGAAAAGGATGAGAGTGACATCTTCTCCATCCAGGAAGTTAGCTTTCAGCCCACCACTGAATCCAACTGGAAAGATACAAACTACACACTCAACAGGGATTCCCTGAACTGGGCCCTGTGCAACCACTTGATGGACTTCCTGGCTGACAGAGAGGTTCTGCAGATGAACTGATCAAGCTCAGCACAGCCCTAGAGAACAGAAGTACATGAACTTTCTGGAAGATCTGAAACGGTTTGTCAAGTGTCAGTAGGGAGGCCTGAGGCCACAAGCCCTGCAGGGCACCCAGAGCCCTTCCTTCCAAGAGAATATAATCTAGAAGCTATCATGGAGAAAATACCACCAGACATAAATTATGTTCCCTAACCCTTCATTTCCTTCCTTTGCTGGCTTTTGTACACCACCAAAGAATGATGAGAAATAAAACCGTTGTTTTATTCCAGTGCCCAGTGTCAGTCCTGGTTCCCCTTAGCCCCCTCCCAACACCCAGGAATAAATAGAATTGTCCATAGAAACATGACCCTAAGATTCAGGAGGACATCCTCCCAAGGCCATCAGAGGAGCACAGTCAAAGTGTTGCACACCTGCATACAGAAGAGAATAGTCTGTGGTTATTAGGGAGGCCTAGGTCAGGAACTGGGTTGGGGGTGGTGGTGGAGACAGCAGCTAGTCATCAGGAAGCAGGGGTGGGGGTGGGAGCTAACCCTGCCTGCCTGGTCAGTGGCCCCAAGGGTCATTGCCTTTTCCTGAGCAGCCTCCCTGACAGGGGCTTCTTCTCTCAGGCCTTCAGTAATGAGGAGGGGGCAGTGCTTGCCATAGGGCAGCCCTTCAAACCCCAAACCAGCTGCCATCTCCTGGCTCCTGTCCTTACCCTGTCACCACCAGTGTGCAAGCATGCAAGCTGACCCTTTTGAGGTCAGGTGGTCAAAGGGATCCTTAAGTGTGGGTCACCCTGAAGGCCTCTGTCATGGTGACACGCCCTCACTCCTTCATCCCCTCCCTAATATACATGCTGTTCTCTTGGACATTGACTCACTCTGCTCTGGTGGTCCATAACAACTCCAGCTATTCTCCTAGGAACTGTCCTAGCCTCCTTGTCTCTGTTCTGGTTACATGTATGGTTTTAGTTTCCCTCTTTGGCAGTGAAAGGCCGTCAGCTTCCTAGCATTTGACAATGGAGGATTCAAGGTCAGAGGGCGATGCAATATTTGGGACAGAAACATTCCCCAGACAGCAGCCCCACCAATCTCCCTCAGGAGCCAGAAGGCTCTAGCACTCTGGATGCTCATTAAGCCTACTGCGCAGCTCAGGAGAAGACTGGCACTTTCTTCCGTTCCACTAGTGATGGAAAACTCAGGCCTGTGGGCACAGAACTCACTGTGTCTGTTCACACTCTCCTCTAACAGGGCCTGGAAGGTCTGTTTTGCCAGCTCTGGAGCCTGAGGAGGAGCAAGGTAAAGGAAAGTAATCTACCCTCCCCTGCTGTGGTTCTCCTGGAGGCCCCCTCACTCTTGATGAGGGTGCTTGGGTGCTTCTGCTTGGATCCTAATTAAAATATCACATTTCTACTTAGACCCCTCTTGGGTGCCTGTGTCTGGACCCCAGTTCCAAAATCACATCCAGTTCTAAAATCACATTTCTTCCTAGCCTCAAAATACTGTCTCAGGCGGTTCATCTCCAGTTCAAGGGCAGCATGCCTTAGCAAAACACTTCTTTCTCCCCCTGATACTGTGGCCAGCTGCACATATAGAATTTATCGGTCCAACTCCTTGCATACATGTTAATTGGCTGTGCACTGTACCATAACAATATTTACTAATTACTGACCTTACTGATATATATCCTAGACATAGTCAAATGTATACTCCCTTACATTCATCTTGTCTAACAAGACATTTGATGAGAGCCACCTGGATATTCCCAGCTAGCCCTGACCATTAGTTGACTTAGTGACGTTTCACAGTCGAAACTGCACCATTAGGTAGCCTCCCCTTGGGCTATTTCCCAGTGAATTATGGGTAAGATACCTGAGTTGTAGATACAAAAAGTGCATGTTCCTTTAAGAACTAACCACCCCTTAACTACTCCCTAATCCCACCGCAAAACACTTAATTGACATGTTTCACCCCCAAATATCTTATGAAAATTTTCCTGCACCCCCATAAGGTTGCAGGTTCCCTAAGAACTCTTGCCCACTGTAAAGTGTAATAAATTTTTGCCACCTTGACTTAAAGAATGCTAGGGATTGTGAATTCATTCCAGACAGCCCTGACCCTCTTCAGCACTTGGGTCTTTGAGGGGTACTCGCCATCAACGACCTCATCTGGGAACTCCAGCCAAGGGGTTCCTGGGCCCCATCTCCCTCAACCATCGACACCATGACTGGACAGTGTCTCCCAAAAACCTCTTTCAGAAGGGACCACAACCTGTGCTCTTCCCCACCCCTCTTCAGCTTCTTTCTTGTATGTCTTCCCCCATTAGAACATAAACCCTGTCCTAGAGATCAGGGACTCTTTAGCACTAAATACACAGTCAGCACTTAATAAATGTTGGCTTACTGACTACAAATGGACAATTGTACAAAGTCTAACTGACAGAAAGAGGCAACTCACCTGAGAGAAGAGACAAAGACCACACTGACACAGGACCATGCCTCTGACCACAGTCACGCTGTACCTAAAATTAGACCCATTCTCAGAATCCGGCTAGAAAAATAGCCTTTGGTATGGTTGAAATGCTAAAGGCCAAAACTCAACGCTGCTGCCCCCAAACACTGAAACTCTTACATTGAAAACAATGGACAGATAAGCCTGTATGTCTGCAGCCCCTCCAGCAGGGCCCAGAGATACCTGTCATCAAACTGCAGACTCCTTTTATACTCCTCAATGAAGGCTTGCTCTGGAAGGGAGAAGAAAGTTATGGCACTCAAGACAAAACCACTATTATCTTCTCCTGGCACAGAAAACTGTCAATGAAGAAACCTCCAAGGGTCCAGGGACAGAAGGAATACAATTAAGAAGCCTTCTCCCACAGCTGGGCTGCATAGGATACGGAAAAGAGCAATGAGACTCAATGTTGATATTTCAAGAATCTGGCTAGCAGCTGCTGTGAAGGTGTAAAACCAACAACAACCAGCTCACAGAACGCTTCAAGTCCAGGTCCTTTTGATCTGCTTTATTAAGGAAAGCAGCCTCAAAGGGTTAACAATCTTACGGTAATTCAGCATATAATTATCATTTACTTAGTTCAGGGGAAAAAACCAGCACCCTGAATTACAGACCAAATACAATTTGTAGTTATCAACATCTAAGTGTTCAACTGGAGAGCTCATTACAATGGCTGGCCCAGAGTGACCGGCCACTCCTGTTGTGGCTCAGAGCTCCCAGAGAGAACAGCAACCTCTGTGCTTGTATATCCTGTTCAGGGCCCAGAGGGCCCCAACCTCACCCAGGCTGGGCATGGAAAAGTTCCCCACCCCCAGTATCACATCAGATACAAATCAATGAGTCCCAATTGTCTCAGTGCTGAGAAATACAAAAATATGCCACTTTATCTGCCCCATTCAAACAAAGGCCAGAATCATTTAAGGTCAACAGCAAAAAGTCCCACCTTAATTGCTATTACAGTTGGCGGGGCACATTCACTAACTGTGACTGAAGGAAAATCTATGCCTGAAGGAAAATCGGACAATGAGTAGGGCACTACAAAAATAATCGCCTCTTGAACCCAGTAACTGCGTGGTTGGGAAATGCCTGGAGGGTCCTTCAAAGCTTATTCAGATATCTCCATAGCATCATCTTATGGAACTGCAAAGCCATCTAAATTTGCCTGATAAGAGGAGGTGATTAGAGAAAATTCTCTACATTCACATCACAGACTGCTATACTGTAATTAAGACCTAGAAGTAGGAGGAGTATAAAGTAATCTGGAAAAATTTAAAGCAAAACCAGAAGAATAAAATACACATTAACAAAGACAATTTAAAAAGAAAAGTGAATGAATGAAAAGACAAAGAATCCTGAGAGGAAGGGACTAAGTCATGAGGGGATTCGTGGACTGAAATTTAAGAAAAAATAACACTTTCAATGAGCCGTAAAAAAATGAAATTTATTATAAGAGGAAATTGCTTATTATTAGCTTGAAATTAATTTCTTAAATGTCAATGTTCAGTAACAACACTGACTTGGTATGTAAAGATTAAAACCAATAGAAAACATATTTTTAATAATAAAAGTCTATAACATTCAATGAAAATATCACTCACTGATTTTTGATGAAAATGGACAATAGATGGAGAGAGAAATTGATACAGACTAAAACCATCTTCTAAATAACTTTAATTATTGCCAATTAATTGCTATGAAAGGAGAGGGGAGAGAAGCCAAGAATAAAGAAAGAAAAATTAGAGCCTAAAAATTGCCCCAAAAAGAAAAAAAAATCCCTAATACATATTTTTTTCTTTATTTTTTTGAGATTTTTTTATTAAGTATTTCCCAATTACATAGAAAATATTTTAACACTATTTTTTAAATGTCAAGTTCCAAATTATCTCCCTAACCTTTGCCCATCCCTTTTCCTTGAGAAGACAATGAATTTGATATCAATTGTATATGTGAAGTCATGCTTAACACATATCTGTATTAGCCATACTGCAAATGAAAACACGTTTAAAAAAGAACATACAATGAGTGTAGGTAATGGAGTTGCCAATGATGTCCTGATCTGTGTCAATTGCTAGCACAGGAATCCCCTGTAATCTCTCTTGGACCAACTGACAGATCTCTTTATTATCTCTGGCTTGAAAGCTCCTGAAGCAGGTATGTGTGTGCTGGGCTCAGCTCCTGTCCCCTCGGCTGGGGGCTGGGAGCTCCGTGTGGGACAGACCTTACCCAGAGACCATCCAGGCTGTCCTGGGCTGGGGCCCTGCTTCCCTCTGCCACTTTGTAGGTTCTGCCACTCTAGAATTGGTTCAGAGCCATTGTTTTATAGGTTTTTGGAGGGACTTGGTTGGGAGCTCACGCCAGTCCCTGCTTCCCAGCCGCCATCTTGGCTCCGCCCAGCAGAGCGGGACTTTTTGCTATTTTTTTTTCTTTTGGAGTGCCTTTCAATACTAAGGCAATCAAGTGCCTTTGATTGAGTTTTTGAATCAAGAGTCTTTGATTGAGTCAAGAATCCTTGATTGGAAACAGTATATATATGCTGAGGTTAGCATTTTGCTTTGGGGGCTCACTCATTGGAAGAATGCCCATGTGATTTGGTTAGATGAGACTCTTGGTAGCTGTTAAGCAGCCCTCTAGCTTTGAAAACTGAGATGTTGGTGCTTCTCTCTCTGTTGACTATATATGTATTGTTATAGACAGACAGCTAGAAGCCCTATCTGTTGATTTGTGTTATTTGCTCTGTTTATATAATTTCTGCTTGCAATTTCTGTTTGTGTTTTCTCTGAAGTTCAGGCTACTGACTTTTTCCCCAGAACTAAATGATACACACACACACACACACACACACACACACACACACGTACATATGTATATATTTAATTAAATTGAAAGTATAAACCCTTTAAACTTGCTTTCCTTAGAAAAGCAGATCAAAGAACTTATGCTAGAAGTCCCGCTGTGTGTTGGTGTTATTGGCCTTACGCCTTCACAGCAGCTGCAAGTAACATTATTGTTAAATAAATAAAGAAGGAATTCTCATTCATGATACAAATGTTGTTTTTGTTTTGATACCAAAATCAGAGAGAGGAACAAAAGAAAAGAGAAAGAAATCTATTGCCCAATATCTGTATTGCATGTACATGAAAAAAAAAATACTTACAAGGAGATTACAGCAATACATAAAACATATTATAGACTAGGACAAAGTGGAATTTATACCAGGAATGCATGATTGGTTAAGTATTAGGAAAAGTATGAAAATAATTGACCATATAAATAAGAAAACCAAAAAACATATAAATATATCAATAGATACAGAAAAAGCTTTTGACAAAATATA
Source organism: Phalanger gymnotis (assembly GCA_028646595.1). Taxonomy (NCBI): domain Eukaryota; kingdom Metazoa; phylum Chordata; class Mammalia; order Diprotodontia; family Phalangeridae; genus Phalanger; species Phalanger gymnotis. Next base: position 183,784,278 of record CM053622.1, read on the forward strand.
ACCACCATTCCTACTGAAAACACTAGAAAGCATATGAAGGAATGGAGTCTTTCCTAAAATGATTAATAGTAACTATCTGAAACAAAGAGGAAGTATTATCTGTAATGAGAATAACCAAAGCCTTCCAGAAAGAGCAGGGTTGAAATGAAGGTGTCCATTGTTAAGACTCAATGCAATTTTGTATAATAAATTCCAACTATAGCAATAAGATAAGAAAAAAAGAGATTAAAGGAATAAAAATAGGCAACTGAAATAGTAAGGCAATAAAGACAACATCAATGATAATCGTGAATGTGCTTATGTAGTTCTGTATCACACAGTATGAAAGACTCTCCATAAAGGTAAAAGAAGTATAACATTTATTCAGAAACCAGAAAATGATACTCCATAACCAAATGTTCTGCTCCCACAGCCAATCAGCCCACTTTATAATAACAGCAATTAACTTAAACACCATATCATAGCCTAGAAACTTGCCATCCCCAAACGTCTCTGACCCCCTGTCTTCCCAAAAACAAACTTACAGTACAACTAAGTCAGGCTGATCAGTTCTAACAATGATGAGCAGAGCCTTTAGAAGCCACCAGCAGCTATAACATCTCTCTCTCTCTCTCTCCTTTTTCTTTTCTTTCTCTTCCCCTCTCTTGCTTTCTCTCCCCCTCTCTCTCTTGGCATTTTCTGTAATATAACTTCTTCTTCCTGTCAGGAATCTCCTCCCACCATGTAACGTAGGCTTCCTGTGATGTAAGCAGGCCACGTGGCCTATTAATGGGTGGGAAAGATCTTCAAACCAAAATTGCTACTATAGCAACCAAGAAACAAGACTGTCACTCATTGAACATATAATCATATATCTAGAGAGCCATAGAGAATCAAATTTAAAAAAAAAAACCAGCTGCTTGAAACAATGAACAATTTTCATAAACTTGCAGCATCAAAAATAAATGCTCAAAAATCCTAAGTACTTATAAATTATACCAACAAAGATGAGCAAAAAGAGATATAGATACCAATTCTATTTAAAATAACTGCAGACAAAACACAATAGATGAGAACCTATGTGCCAAGACAAATGGAGGGAATATATGAACAGAATTACAGAAAGCCTTTTCACAAAAATGAAGTCAGATTGAAACAACTAGAAAATTGGAAAGCAGTTTGGAAGAAACTGGGCACAGATCAACTTCTCACACCATATACTAAATTAAGGTCAAAATAAATAAATGATTTGGACAGAAATGGTGATATCATAAAAAAATTAAAGAAAATGAAAAAAAAATACCTACCACATCCTAGGACAAGAGAATTGTGTATGATCAAATGTAACAGCCATGCTACTAGCAGCTAGCACACAGAAGGGCTGCTAGCATGGGTTCTTTGATCTGCTTTTCTAAGGAAATCAACTTTAAAGGGTTTAGAATCTCACTTTAATTAAACATACATATATCATTCATTAAGTTCAGGGGAGAAAGTCAGCTCCCTGAACTTCACAGAAAACAAAAACAGAAATTACAAGCATACATTATATAATCAGAGCAAATAATCAGCTGACAGGACTTCTGTCTGCTCTTAGCAATATGTACATAGTTACCAGAGAGAGAAACACCAATATTTGGATTTTCAAACCCAGGGGCCTCCTTAGTGTCAACCAGAGTCTCATCTGGTCAAATCGCATGACACTCTTCCAACAAGTGAGCCCCCAAAGCAAAATGCTAACCTCGGAGTATATATAAACTTCATCAGGGTCAGCCCACAGAGAGCATCACAACCATGTGACTCCAATTCTTGTGAGTTAGGCTTTGTTGTGACTTAAGTAGGTCGTCAAAGAGTTTTGATTAATCAAAGACTCTTGATTCAAACAAAGGCAAGTCTCAATCAAAGGCACTTGATTACTTTAATGATTAGAACCAGAACTTTAAAAGAAAAAAAAGAGCAAAAAAAGTCCCATTTTGCTTGCCATTACACCAAACAAGAGATAGGTGCTATCATTAGACACAAAATAGGTAATTTTTAATAAATGTAAATAAAGAACTTTTGCACAAGCAAAATAAATGCAGCCAAAATTAGAGGGAAAATGAAAAATGAAAAAGAAATTCATCGAGTTTCCCTGATAATGGCCCCATTTTTCAAATATGTGGGGAGGTGAATTAAATTTATTTTTTTTGAAGAGCCATTCTCAGGTTTCTAAATGGTCAAGGGACATGAACAGGAAGTTTGCAGAAGAATAAATCAAAGCTATCGATAGTCACATGAAAAATAATTAGAGAAATGCAAATTAAAACAACTGCTAGATATTTCCTCACCTCTATCAGATTGCGTACCATCCCAGAAAAGCATCTTTCATAATAAGTTATTTAGAGTTATCTTAGATCATTGTATTGCTGAGAATAGCTATGTTATTCACAGTTGATTGTAACACAAAATTTTTGTTACTGTGTAAAATGTTCTGCTAGTTCTGCTTATTTCACTTTGTTACAATCTAATTACATCTTCAAAGCATTCTGCTCATCCTTTCTTATAGTAGAATAGTATTCCAACACAATCACATTCTAAAACTTGCTCAGCCATTCCCAAATTGCTGAGCATCCCCTTGGTTTCCTTTGCCAATAAAAGAGCTGCTATATATGTTTTTGTAAAAATATGTTGTTTTTCCTTTTCTTTAATGTCTTTTGGATGCATACCTAACAGTGGTATTGATAGGTCAAAGGCTAT
>CM053622.1:183787089-183802391 GCA_028646595.1 Phalanger gymnotis
ACTATATAATACCATTTGAAATCTGAAACTGTTGGGTCACCATCTTTCAGATTTTTTTTTTCATTTTTTGATTCCCTTGATATTCTTAACCTTTTGTTCTTCCACATGAATTTTATTATTTGTTCTAACTTTATAAAATAATTGCTGGTTGTGTGATTGGTATAGCAGTGAATAAGTGAATTAATTTAGGTAGAATTGTAATTTTATATTTTTATATTGTTTGGTCTACTCAAGAGCAATTATTTTAAATGAAATTATTATTTCTATCTCTTGCTTTTTAATGGTTTATGTGTATTTATTTTGTATCTTGCAATGTTGCTGAAATTATCTAATTATTTTGACTAGTTTTTCAGTTGATTCTCTAGGATTCTGCAAGTGTACCACTATATCATCTGAAAAAGTGGTAGTTTTTTTTTTCAATTGCCTATTCTAACTTATTCACTTTCTTTTTCTTCTCACATTGCCATAGCTACTATTTCTTGCAAAATATTAAATAATAGTGGTGATAATAGGTGTACTTGCTTCACTCTCCTGATCTTATTGGGAAGGCTTCCAGCTTATCCCCATTACAAATAATTCTTGCTGATGGTTTTAAATAGTTACTACCTATAATTTAAAGGAAGTTACATTTGTTTCTATGTTATATAGAGTTTTTGATAGAAACAGTATTTTGTTTTGTCAAGAGCTTTTTTCTGCATTTATTGAGATACCCATATGATTTCTGTCAGCTTTGTTATTGATATGGCCAATTATACTGATAATTTTCCTAATATTGAATCAGCCTGACATTCCTGGTAAATATCCTACCTTGTCATGTTGTTCAATATTTGTGACATATCATTGTACTTTCATTTCTAATATATTAGTTAAAATGTTTACATCGATATTCATTAGGTATATTAATGTATAATTTTTCTTCCATTTTTGCTCTTCTTGGTTTAAATATCAACACCATATTTGCGTCAAAAAAGGAATTTGGCAGGACTACATTTTTGCCTACTTTTCCAAATAGTGTGTATAAGATTAAATTTTTTTTATTGTTTGTTAGAATTAACTTGAGAATCCATCTGATCTTGTTAACTGTTTCTTAGGCAGCTCGTTGATGGCTTGTTCATTTTTTTTCTAAAGTTGGGTTATTTGACTATTTTCTTTACTCCTCTGTTAATCTAAGCAATTTGTATTTGTATAAATACACATTTAAATCGATTCGATTATTAAATTTATTGTAATATAATTTGGTCAAATAGCTCCTTATAGATGCTTTGATTTCTTCATCTTTTGTGGTGAATTCGATTAGTTCGATATTGATGCTGGTAGTTTTATATTGTTCTTTATTTTTTTTAAATGAAATTAACCACAAAACCAAATTAGTTTATATTTTTATTAGTTTCATCATAAAACTAGCCCCTAGTTTTATTTATTAGTTCAATAATTAACTTACTTTCAATTTTCTTAATTTCTCCATTGATTTTCAGGATTTCCAAGTTGGTGTCCAATTGCATTTTTTAATTTGTTATTTTGCTAGTTTTTATCTTTAGTTGTATGCCCCATTCATTATTGTGATTTTTATTTTATTGATACAAGCATATAGATATAAAATTTTGCCAAAGTACTGTATTGACTCTATATCATAAATTTTGTTGTGTTGTCTCATTAATAAAAATATTCTTTTATGAAATTATTCTCATTAGTGAAATTATTTATTGTTATGCTCTTTAGTAAAATTATTGACTATTGTAATGTTAAATGGGGAGATCTTTCCCATGTAGTAATTGGCTCATGTGACCTGTTTGAGTCACATAGAAGTCTGAGTTACATGGAGCCTGGGGTGGGAAGAGCTTACTGAACTAGTGGAGCAGGAAGGGGTGGAGCAGGAATTTGAAATGAGTTGGAGCTTGGGAGAGAGAGGAGGCAGAGCAGAGCAGCTAATGTGAGTGAGAGAGGCAGTGATTTTGCTTAAGGGAGTTTGTTTGTGAGGAGGCCTGAGAGAGGGAAGGATTGGCAATGGCAGTGCTCCCTACATTGATGATGTGTATAGATTTCTTTGCTGCTATGATGGATTTGGATTTCTGGTGCATGAATAAATGTTTTGGTTTTGTCTTGAATGAAAAGAGTCTGTTATACCTCGTGATTCAAACCTGGGAATATGCCAGCATATTCATATCAACCACTGTAGATATCACATTGGCAATTTAACTATCTCTATGATTTTTTGACCCACTCATTTTTGGGATTAGAATGTTTAGCTTCCAATTTATTTTAATCCATTTTAGGCTGCCCATTTTGGAATATAATTTTATTGCATTATAATCTGAATAGAATGCATTTAATATTTCTTCTTTTCTGCAATTGGTTTTGAGATTTTTATACCCCAATAATTAATTGGTCATTTTTTGTGTAGATGCCATATACTTTGAGAAAAAAAATATATCTCTTTCTTTTCTCATTCATTTTTTCCCAGAGCTTTATCATGTCTAAATTTTCTAAAATTATATTCATCTCCTACAGTTGTTTTTTGTTTATTTTATGGTTAGATTTATCTATTGCTCAGACGGGAAAGTTGAGGTTTCACACTATTGTAGTTTACTCTCTCTTTTATCTGTATCTCATCTAACTTTTCCATTTCCTTTTTTATCTATAGTATCTTTTAGCAAAAAAATATAGGAATTGATTGTGTGACATGGAAGACATTGGCACAGGACTGCAAGGCATTCCCACATCTGAGAAGGTGCTGTGCTCTATGAGCAAAGCAGAATTGAAACACTCAAAGGAAAAAGCAGGATGTGCAAATTTGGAGTATCAATCCCAAATGTTCACATGGACTATTTGTGCCCCACCTATGGTAGAGAATTCCCTAGCTCGTATTGGCTTGATCAGCCACAGCTGGACACATTGAATCTTGACAACTCAAGCATAGTGTTGTCATTTTCATCCTCTTCCAGAAAGAAAGAGAATACCCAACCAGTTTACTGCTTATCTCTTTTATTTATCCTTTTTATTTATCTACTAATGTTTATTTATTTATTACTTTTAATTCTTCTGAGATGATTCTTAGTCCTGCTTTTTGTCATTTTTGTTGTTTTCATCTGAAACAGAATCTGCTCCATCTCCTTAATTTGTGTGTGTTTCTCTGCTTCAAGCGTGTTTCAGGTAAACAGCATATTGTAGGATTCTAGCTTTTAATCTACTTTGTTATTCACTGGCATTTTATAGGTGAGTTCATCACATTCACATTCACAATTATGATTTCTGTGTATTTCCCTCCATCCTGCCCCCATGCAGTTTATCCTTCTCTATTTTTTTTCTGTTTACCCTATCCTTCCTCAAAATTGTTTTGCTTCTAAATATAACTTCCCCTTCCACCCTCCCTTCTATCTGCACCACCCCTCATCCCCTCCCACACACACTTTTCTTATCCCTTTTTCCTCCTACTTCTATGTAGGGCAAGATACATTAATATACCCATTAGAATTTGTACTTTATTATCTCTGTAAGGCAATTCTGATGAGATTAAGATTCAAGCATTACCCACCACCACCCCATCTCCCCAAGGGTAAAATTTCTTCTTTTCACACCTATTTGATATGAGATAATTTACCCCATTCTGTTTTCCCTTCCTCTTCCCATTGCATCACTTTTCTTGACCCTTTAATTTTATGTTTTTGAAATTATCCCATTAGGATCAAAAGACACCCATAACCACTCTCTATGTATACTTTTTCTAACTGCCCTAATAATGATAAATTTCTTAGGAATTACAAGTATAATCTTCTATGAAGGAAACTAAAGAGTTTAATTTTATTGAATACCTTATGATTTCTCTTTTCTCATTACCTTTTGATGCTTCTCTTGAGTCTTGTATTTGAAATACAATTTTTTTTTCCCTCATTCTGGTCTTTTCACAAGAATGCTTAAATGTTCTCCATTTCATTAAACATCTGTTTTCCCCTGAGAAATTATATTCAGGTTAACTGGTGAGATGATTCTTGGTTTAATCCCAGCCTAACACTTAGCCCTCCAGAATATAATTTTATGTCTTCTAATCCTTTAATGCAGAAGCTGCTAAATTCTGTGTTATCTTAACTGTAGTTCCACAACATTAGAATTGTTTCTTTCCACCAACTTCTGTTATCTTTTCCTTGACCTGTGAGCTCTGGGATTTGGCTATAATATTCCTGGAAGTTTTCATTTGGGGGTCTCTTTTAAGAGGCGAGCAGAGGATTTAAAATAAATTCTATTTTATCATCTGGTTCTAGAACAACAGGGTGGTTTCCCTTAATAATTTCTTAAAAGTTGATGCCTGGGATTTTTTTTTTAGTTTTATCATGGCTTTCAGGTAATCCAATAAATTTTAAAATTTGTCTCCTGGATCTAGTTTACAGATCATTTATTTTTCCAATGAGATATTTCATATTCTCTTCTATTTTTTTTCTTTTCTTTTGGTTTTATTTTATTGTTTCTTGGTTTCTCATAAAGTCATTAGCTTCCATTTGCTCAATTCTAAATTTTAAAGAATTATTTTCTCAACAAGATTTTAGATGACCATTTCCATTTGAACCATTCTGGTTTTTGAAGCATTCTTCTCTTCATTGACTTTCTGTGCCTCTTTTACCATGTGCCCTAGTCTTTTTTTAAGTTTTTTATTTTTAATTTTTATTAACTTTTTTAGTTTACAATGCTTAGTTCCACAAATTTTTGCATTCCAAATTTTCTCCCATTCCCTCTCCCCACCCCAAGATGACATGTAATCTCATATAGGTTCTACATATACCTTCACCTTAAAATTATTTTCTCAATAATCAAGTTGTAAAGAAAAATTATAACCAATGAAATGAACCATGAGAAAGTTGAAACAAAACCAAAAATAAAATAAAATCATAAAAAAGAGAGATCAAATAGTTTGCTTCAATCTGCATTCAAATTCTGTAATTCTTTCTCTGGATGTGGATAGCCTTTTCTATCATGAGTCTTTTGGATCTGTCTTAGAACCTTGCATTCCTGAGAGGAGCCAAGTCTATCAAAGTTAGTCATTGTAGATGCAATGTCTGTATTTGTGTACAATGTTCTCTTGGTTCTGTTCTGTTTCAACAATCTGCCTAGCAGCTACTGTAGGGGTGTAAAACCAACAACAATTAGCTCACAGAATGCTGCAAGCCCAGGTTCTTTTGATCTGCTTTACTAAGGAAAGCAACATTAAAGGGTTAACAATCTTACTTTAATTCAGCATACAAATACCATTCACTTATTTCAGGGGGAAAAGCCAACACCCTGAACTTCAGAGAACATACAAACAAATTACAGACATTGACAGACAGACCAAATACAATTCATAGTTACCAACATCTGAGTTCAGCCAGGGAGCTCATAACAACTTCTGGCCCAGAGTCACTCGTGCCACTACTGCTGTGGGTCAGAACTCTGGAAAAGGAAAGTCAACCCCTGGTTTTATATCTTTTTCAGGGTCAAGGGTGAGTCACAGGACCTAAAATTGTCACAAAAATGTGACTTAAACCTACGTAGTCTAAAAGCTTCTGATGTCACAAACATGTCACTCAAACACACACAAGCTAGGCTTTCCCTCGAAGCAAGCAGGTCGTCAATGACTCCTAATTTAATCAAGGAAATAAAGGCCAAACTCTTCAAGGGCACTTGGTTGAATTACGTGCTAAGAGCCCATTTTGATTGCCAATACATGCTCCCTTCACTCATCATCAGATCATATAAGTCTCTCCAGGTTTTTATGACATCCATCTGCTCCTCATTTCTTATAGCACGATAGTATTCCATTACATTCATGTACCACAATGTGTTTAGCCATTTGCCATTTGATGAGCATCCCCTTGATTTCCAGTCTTTGCCACCACAAAAGGAGCTGATATAAATATTTCTGTACATATGAATCCTTTCACTCCTTGTATAATTTATTTGGGATACAGTATTTTTTTAAATAATAGTATTTTGTTTTTCTTTCAAAGTTCACGTCAAGACAGTTTTTAGTATTCATTTTTACAAGATTTTGATTTCAAAATTTTTCTCCTTTCTTACCTCCCCTCTTCTTTTCCAAAAGAATGGTAGTCAATTTGATATATGTTATACACATATCATGTATCATATATCATGTTATACATATACATGCAAAACATATTTTCATATTATTTATAGTTGTGAAAGAAGATATAGATCAAAAGGATAAAAAGCATGAAAAAGATTAAAGTGAAAAAATAAACATGTGTTTGAGTCCACATTCACAGTCTACTATTTCTTTGTCTGGATAAGGTAAGTATTTTCATTCTGGTTCCTTTGTACTTGTTTTTGGATCATTGTGTTGATGAGCAGAACTGAGTCATTCACAGTCGATCATCACACAAGGTTGTTGCTACTATGTGCAATGTTTTCCTAGCTCTGCTCTTTTTATTTTGCATCATGTGATACATCTTCCAAGTTTTTCTGAAACTTGCCTGGTCATCATTTCCCACTGACCAATAGTATTCCATTACATTCATACACCACAGTTTGTTCAGCCATTCCCAATTGACAGGCATCCCTTCAATTTCCAATATTTTGCCACCAAAGAAAAGGGCTGCTATAAATATTTTTTGCACAAATAGGTCCTTTTCCCCTTTTTATGATCTCTTTGGGATACAGACCTAGTAGTAGTATTGCTGGATCACAGGGTATACACAGTTTGGTTGTCTTTGGTCATAGTCCCAAATTACTCTCCAGCGTGGTTGGCTCAGTATACATCTCCAGCAGCAATGCATCAGTGTCCTCATTTTCCCACATCTTCTCCAACATTTATTATTTTCCTATTTTCATCATATTAGACAATCTGATAAATGTGAGGTGGTACATCAGAGTTGTTTTCATTTGCATTTCTCTAATCAACAATGATTTAGAGCACCTCTTCATATGCATATAGATGGCTTTGGTTTCTTTAGCTGAAAACTGCCTGTTTGTATCTTTTGACCATTTATCAGTTCAGTAATGGCTTGTTTTCTTATATATTTGACTCATTTCTCTATACATTTGAGAAATGAGGCCTTCATCAGAAACTGGCTGTAAGGATTGTTTCCCAAATTTAAGGTGTTATTTTCTTCATTTTTTGGGTATCCTTTACTAAGCTGTTGGCTCATTTTTCATCATTTTCTTGCATCATTCAAATTTCTCTTCCCAATTTTCCTCTCGCTCTTACTTGACTTTCAAAATCCTTTTTTGTGTTCTTCCGTGGCCTTAAGCTTATTCATTTTTTTTTCTGGGAGGCTTTGGATTTATAAGCTTTTACTTTATCTTTTTTCTGAATGTGTGTTTTGATCTTCCTTGTCACCGTGTGATCAGATTTTTTTCTGCCGTTTGCTCATTTTCCCAGACTATTTCTTGAATTATAACTCATTTTTAAAGTAGGGGTCTGCTTCTATGGTAGATTGCCCACTGTTTGAAGCTGCAGGTGTTTTGTGCAGCTGTTTTCAGAGATACATCTGTATCTGTAAGTTTTCAGTTCTTCCAAGTTGGCATGATGTAAGGAGAGGTGTGTTTACTACTCTCATGGCCAGTGCTCTGGTCATTGAGTGACCACGAGCACTCTTTTCTATCCTGAAACTGTGACAAGGGCCCCTGCTGCACTGTGGTCACAAGCTCTAGTGTTCTAGTGCTCCTCCTCACCCTGGGATTGTCATCCAGGACTGTGACCTGTATCTGAGTATGGGCAAAAAGCAACAGAGTTCTGTCTCAGTGTTAACAAGGGGTCCCCTGTAATTTCCTTCTGACCAGTTTGACTTACTGTCTATGGGTTGAGAACCATGGAAGCATCTACTGCTGCTGCTAATTTAGTGGCTCTCAAAGCCTACTCTGTGTTTTCTGGAGCTGGAGCTGTGCCAGCGTGTCCTGCACTGGATTGTGCTCCACTCTCACTTGAGTGTGACCAACCTTTTCTGCTGACCTTCTAAGTTGTCATAGGCTGGAAAAGTATTTTATACTTTCTTTCTGTGGGTTTTTCTGTTCCTGAAATTGTTTATGGAACTATTTAAAGATGTTATGAGGTGTTTGGGTAAGAGCTCAGGAGAGCTGGTGCCTTTCTCTGACATCTTGTTCCTCTTGTCTCTTAAATGTGGAAATCCCCCAGTGTTTTCTCCTGAGTTCTCTATTATTTGATTTTTAAAATCATATTGGTATTCTTTCAGGAATTCTTGTTGATCTTTTGTTCAATCTACTTTTTTTTTCCTTTGAGTTTGCTTTTAGCTGTTTTGACATGATTGTCTTCTGAATTTGTCTTGACTTTGTCACCATACAAACTTTTTTAATGAACATTTTTTGTTGTTGTTTGCTCATTTTTTTTGCTCTGTATCTTGATTTTTAACTTTATCTTCTATATTTGTTCCACTTCTTTGGCATAAGGAGTGCCATCCTTAAACTTCATATTTTTTACTGCTATTTTCACAGCTAAGTATAAGATCTTTAGGTTTTGGGTGCTTCCAAGTTGGTATAATCTAAGGAGTGCTGTGGTCATTCCTTTCTTGGCCTGTTCTCCCATTTTACCCAGGAAAGATTTGTTCTTCAGCAGCCACAAGTGCTAGCCCTCCTCTTTGCCCTGAAACTATGACCAGGGCCTGGCTCCTGGATATTGCTGCTCCTATTTGCCCTTGAACTGCAACTCAGAAATGCATCTGGGAAATGCATCACTGTCCCAAACCTAGAGCCCACTAAGGGTTCCATATGTTCTCTTTCTGGCTAGTTGTCCAAACATTTTACCCTCCATGGGCTGAGAGCCCCTTACTCTACTGTTGAAGCTATTGTTTGTCCCCTCCAAGGCTTGCTGCCATGCCATGGTACAGCCTATGCTGTACTCTACCGAGGTGTGGGTAACTTTTCCCAGGTGTGAAAGACCTTTCCTACTGACCTCCTAACTTGTTTTGGGCTGGAAAATTATTTCACCTTGGTCTTTTGTTGGCTCTCCCACTTGAGAATTTGATTTGAGGTGTTAATTTAAAGTTGTTTGGAAGGGAGTTTGGGAGAGTGCAGGTGAGGTCTTACCTTTTCTCTGCCATCTTGCCTTCATGAGAAATGACTTCTAATTAGTATTGAATGCAGATAATTTGGCCAAATAAAATAGCTCCCAGTAGCTTATCACATAAATACATGTGGATATTTTCTGAGGAAAAAAAAAAACAACCCATGGTTCTAAATTCATTCTGATTCAACATAATTCTTCAATTGTTATTTTAGGTCCTAGTATAATATTCCTATGTTAGTTAATGTCAATGTCTTTGGCTCCAAGGAGTCCATGAATGTGTTTTTCCAGGGATTTTTATTGATGTATGATTATTAATAATGTTAATTCAGGTTTGTTTTTCATTTACTAAAAGAGAAAAAATATAAAAATGCAGAAAAAAATAATTTTATGAATCTATAAGGAATTTAAAATAGATATTTCCCAACTAAAATATTAGCATTACGAACAGATTCTAAATAACACCTTCACATCTAGCAAATAAGTTAAAATGGGATTCAAAGCTATAAACTAATAAGACAAGTGTAGTGAAGCGTACAGACCCATGCTAAAGTGTTTTCTATGTAAATGAACTGAGAATTCAAATTTATTATGTGCTAATAAAATTACTTCAGAACATAGTTTGAAATGAACAGTTCTAATCTGGGTTGTGTGAAATCTCAATGAAAGATTCATTCATCTTTCATTGTCCCTAAATCTTTATTGAATGCCTACTATGTGTCAGACACTGTTTTTGGATTACTCCCATATCTCATTTTCTAAAATGCATCCTGCCTTTACAATTAAGAGCAAGTTACCAAGCACTTATTAAGCTTTTATTATGTTCTAGGCCCTGTCCTAGAGGCCTCTGAGGATAAAGAACCAATAGAAAAATTATCTTTTGATTGAAGTGATTTCCCTTTGTCAGTAATAGAATAAGCTCATAAATAATTAAAACTAAAATAAATATAATTGAATGAGTAATACATTTATTATATGTTATGAGAAAAGCATACACTCACATGTCTATGCATCACTGTACAATTTCACACAATGTATATTGCACAGATTATGTATATGTGTGTACACATATACATGTGTGTACATCTGTGTGCAAGGGTCTATGTGTGTGTGTGTGTGTGTGTGTGTGTATTCCAAGTGGGAGGGCACTGGCACCTGGGCAACCAAGAAAGGCCATCTAGAGTTTGATGAGTGATGGATCCTTGAAAAGTGTCAAATGATTCTAAAGGCAGAGATATGGAGGGCAATGCAACATCAAAGTGAGTTCACTATGAATACCCAGAGTAAGAGTCTATTTACAATAATTGTGGGAAAAAAAAAGTATCAAAAGATAGCAAGACCAGAAAAGATTGCATTAAACAATTAAGTGATGGATATTCAATGATATAAAACAGTAATTTTATTTCTCACAAATGAACTAAAAACTATGTTTCATATGGAGACGATATATTTTCTTAAATATACACATGAATGACAATATGCGCCTTAATGAAAATGAAGCAAAGGAACATACAGTAGATCACCCCAAAATGATTTCCTATAATCTGTGAGGAACAATAGATCTAAGTCTTTGGGTCAAAGACAATCCCCATTTAAGACTTTTTAAATTATTTCAAACACATTTGGACTATTTCCTTAACTAAGCACAACCAGGATAAAACTACTCAGTGAATTCTCAAGATGAAATGAAATGATTACAGAGAAGTTATACTCTATACATTTGGCATTCTTTCCTGAAGAAAAGGAACCAAAAATAAGACCTAAGAGATACTTTCCTTTAGTATTTTACAGCTTCAGATGTTGTTGGTATCCTTCCAAATGTTTTTTTCCTTCCATTTTACTTGAAAAACTGTATTGCCAAACTTATTACAAGTTTAAAATACAGCACTACACTTTTTTTCCCATGACATTATTGAATTTCTTATTGAAATAATAAAGTCGGCTGACTATGAAGATATCCAAAGATGAATAAATCCGTGCTTTTCTCCCTTCTCATCAGCTTATATATAAATGCAGTGACTACCTGTTTCATGGATCCATAATTAATGGTCTATAATTATTTCTATTAAATACTCTTATTTGCTTAATCTGATAAGTTGCTTTGAAAAAATGCTGCAGTTTCAACACTGGCACTGAAAGTAATTCCAAGGATAATTACCAAAAATCTACCTGAAACAGACAAAGCTGTGAAAGATCCAGGGGACTGAGGTTCAAATTAAATTAGGATATAGAAATTAAATTAGACTGTGATTGTTAAAGAAACTAATACCATCATAGTTCCCTACTGACAAACCACATATTGACAAATGTCTGTTGCCTATGGATAGTTAACCATAGACTTTCCAAATGTACTAGATCTTCAGTGTTGGTAACAAGACATTTTCTTCTGAAAATAAAGCTTCATGTAATTTGTATCTGTATACACTGTGCTTTCATTCTCTTATTAAAAGTATGTATGTGCTATTAGTTTAATCTTGCCAGTTTTTCCTGAGGAGGCATTTTCAAATGATTAACTTTAGCAGTTATGCTCCATTTAAATGAATTTTTTCATCCTTCCCAAAGGAGATGATATTTGTATTTTTATTTTTACCCCTTCTACCTCCATTATTTTCCATTTTCTTTTCACTTACATGTGATAGATGAGAGACACCTTAGTATTCACTGATGCTTTAATACCAGTCACACTGGAGAAATCATGCAGAATCTGATTGCCTCACAGCTCAATAGAAAATGGTGAGAATCAGAAGGAAGGATCAAAGAAGATTAAAATCTTTCTTCTGTACAATTTATGAAAAAGAAACACATACATGCAAGCACACACACACACATATACACGTGAATATATGTGCATATACATGTGTATATACATGCATGCATTCTCAGTGTATATATGTATGTGTGTTTATGCAAACTATTTTAGCTTCTTCATTTACTCAAAGTCCGAGCTTAGGTTAATTATTTTCCTTTTCTGTATATGAGCCAGGTTAGCATTGATTAATCCAAGTATAATCATGCCAGAGTTATAATATACACATACATACATACACACAGATGCAAACACACACATAAAAACATATAATTTCCATTACAATGATACTCATTTCTTTTACAAATGGCTAATAATGGATTTCAAACTATTTTATTACTATTGCCTAAAAAGAGAGAAAACTTTTACGGAGGAATACTGATAAGCTACTTATTATATTTGCATTATAGTAAGTATTGCATCTGCCTTTCAAGGTTAAGTGGCATGGAAAATCGTGCATATTAAAACTTACAAAAAATCTGCTTCTCACTTGGTCATAGATCATATAACTTGAACCTGATACCCTGTCCATGAAATGGCTGCTAACTCATTTCTTTGTAATTTAAATTCTTCTCATTATTTTAAGGCATAGATAAAATACTACTTTCTCCATGAAACTTCCTTGACTCCTTTTCCCCATCTCCCAAATGGTAATTAATTCTCCCTCACTTATCTCACAATTTTTTTGCACTCCCTTTATGACTTCAAGTATTCTCACATGGGGCAGGTATGGGGCCCAGTGGGTAGAATGCTGGGATTGAAATAACCAGACTAATCTTCATAAGCTCAAATCCAGTCTCAGACACTTACTGTCTGTGTGACTTTGAACAAGTCACTTAACTCTGCCTCGATTCCTTACCTGTAAACTGACCTGGAGAAGGAAATGGCAAATCACTCCAGTATCTTTGTCAAGAAAACACTAATATGAGATCGTAAAGAGTCAGACAAACTGAAATGACTGAACAACAAAAATCACCACAACATATTCTAACATGCATTATATTTCTGCATACGTGTGTGTGTTTTATCATACTTGCTAGCTGCAAGTTCTGGTAAGGTTAGGGACCATGTTTTATTTATCTTTTTATTTCCTCTATTGCATATATTGCAACTCAATTCATGTTTGATGAATGCTTTTGTTCAATTTAATATAAAGGTAATCTAGTTGATAAGGCATATATTGGTTATTGAGGACTTAAAAATGTATTTGCCAATGGAAATTTAGAAACTACTAGCAACCGTGAATTTTAATGTTGCTTTCATCACCATTTTATTACAATGAACATAGTATTATTCTTTTTTTCACTTTATAGATGAGGAAAATTGATCTTGAATTAAACTGTAGATGTGTAAAAGTTATCTCTTTAAGGTGGCATCCAAATTGTCATGAGAATTTTTCTCCTTTGGCCATTAAGTACTCTAAATAACCCTTTGCCTATGTTTAGGGTCCATTTTAAACTTTTTATCAAAATCTGTATTTTTTTTCTTGGGATTGTCATTTTTGTTTCTTACATGGCTTTCTTATTCTTTCTTTCATGAACTGACATTACTTGTGAAGAGAAAGAGCATTAACAATTTTTAATATTTGTCTGAATGGATAAAAAAGTTTCAAATAATCACCTAGTAAAGCTACAATAATTTGTTTTAAGGTGACCAAAATACATTTAAAATTTTTGAGAAAGAAAGCATGTTCAAGTATAATTTAGGCAAGATCCTTTTTAGCTCTATATTTTTCAGTGAAAAGTCCCTATGCCTCTGAAAGGGACATTGTATATTCTTTTATAATTCTTAGATATTGATATCATTTCAAATAATTGAACTTTAAGAAACAAAATTATTTTGATGCTAAACAGAATTTGCTTAGGTATTTAGAGGCTGCAATGTGGTTTTCTGTACAATGTTGTATTGGAAATCAGGAAGATAAGAGGTCAAATTTTGTTAATAATTTATTTATTTTTAGTTTTTAACATTCATTTCCATAAAATTTTGAGTTTTAAAATTTCTCTCCCAACTCCTCCCCCATCCCCAACACAGCATGTTATCTTATACAGGCTCTATATTCATATTAAACATTTTCAAATTAGTCATCATGTAAAGAAGAATTAGAACTAAATGGAGGAACCACAAGAAAGAAGAAAGAAAACAAAACAAAAGGAGAGCAAATATTTTCCTTCAGTCTGTATTCAACCTAGGTCACACATGTATCATTACACAAAACCCTTCCACAATACTCATGTTCTGAAAGACTAACTATACTTTGCTCCCTCCTATCCTGTCTCACTTTATTCAATTTTCTCCCTTGACCCTGTGCCTTTTAAAAGTCTTTGCTCCTGATTACCTCTTCCCCGTATCTGCCCTCCCTTTTATCATCCTCACTTCTTTAATCCCTTCCTCCTTCTTTCCTGTGGGGTAAGACACCCAATTGACTGTGTACATCACTCCTTCCTCAAGTCAAATCTGATGGGAGCAAGATTCATTCATTCCCCCTCACCTTCCCCCTATTCCCTTACAATGAACTACTTTTTCTTGCCACTTTTATGTGTGATAATTTGCCCCATTCTATCTCTCCCTTTCTCTCTCAATATATTCCTCTCTCATCCCTTGATTTGATTTAATTTTTAGATAACATCCCTTTATATCCAATTCACCTTGTGCCCTCTGTGTATCTATCTATCTATCTATCTATCTATCTATCTATCTATCTATCTATCTATCTATCTATCTATCTATCTATGTGTGTATATATGTTTATGTATATATGTATATTCCCTTCAGCTACCCTAATACTGAGGTCTCATGAATTACACATATCATCTTTCCATGTAGGAATGTAAACAAAACAGTTCCGCTTTCGTAAGTCCCTTATGATTTCTCTTTCTTGTTTACCTTTTCATGTTTCTCTTGATTCTTGTGTTTGAAAGTGAAATTTTCTATTTAGCACTGATCTTTTCACTTAGAAAGCTTGAAAGTCCTCTATTTTATTGAAAATCCATATTTTGCCTTGGAGCATGATACTCCATTTTCCTTGTAGGTGATTCTTGGCTTTAATCCTAGCTCCATAAACCTCCAGAATATCCTGTTTCAAGCCCTTCAATCTCTTAATATAGAAGCTGCTAGGTCTTGTGTTATCCTGATTGTGTTTCCACAATACTGAAATTGGTTCTTTCTGACTTCTTGCAGTATTTTCTTCTTGATCTGGGAGCTTTGGAATTTGTCAACAATATTCTTAGCAATTTTCTTTTTGGGATCTTTTTTAGGAGGTGAGCAGTGGATTCTTTCAATTTCTATTTTACCCTATGGCTGTAGAATATCAGGGCAGTTTTCCTTGATAATTTCTTGAAAGATGTTATCTAGGCTCTTTTTTGGATCATGGCTTTCAGGTACTCCAATGATTTTTAAATTATTTCTCCTGGACCTATTTTCCACATCAGTAGTTTTTCTAATGAGATATTTCACATTGTCTTCCATTGTTTCATTCCTTTGGTTCTGTTT
>CM053622.1:183808151-183837883 GCA_028646595.1 Phalanger gymnotis
AGAGAAAGCAAGGACACTTCTTTCAAAGAGGGCAGCATGGGGGCAGGTAAGTGGTGCAGAGAGTAGAGCACCAGCCCTGGAGTCAGGAGGACCTGAGTTCAAATCCAGCCTCAAACACTTGACACATTTACTAGATGCGTGACCTTGGGCAAGTCACTTAACTCCAATTGCCTTGTCCAAAAAAAAATTAAAAACAAAAAAAAAAAAAAAAACAAAGAGGGCAGCATGGTTGTCTGCCACTTAAAGATACTTGTCCATGTTCTGTACATTTAGGGGCTACAGGAAGTAGAGACCTATGTACAGTTTGGGCCCTCTCATTTAGTGCAAAATCATAGTTAGTGTCTACATATAAAATAAGGAGAGCCTGGTTGCTGTTTGATAGGTCATAATATTGGATTGTGCATATCAATGCTTAGAACATTATGAGAATTATTTTATATAACCAAGTTTTGTAATTGAAAGTGTTTGTTGTCCACTGTAGTCTAAATGTTACACACACATACACACACACACACACACACACACACACACTCCAAACAAAAAAAAAATCCTTTACAATATATCCAATCGATGATCATCTAGATTTTACTTGAAGATTTTCCATGAGAGGGAACCCCCCACTTCTTATGTAGCTGTATCTATTTTTAGATACCTTTGTTTAGGAAAGCTTTGCCTATATAATGCCTAAATTTACTTTATTCCTTACCTTTCTGCTCTCCAAAGCCAAGAAGAAAAAACAATTTCTCTTTTATATGATTTTTATTCAAAGATATGGAGAAAACTGTCTCTATTTTCTTCATGCCTCTCGCTCTCTCTCTCTCTGTCTCTCTCTTTCTCTCTTTCCCCCATATGTGTGTGTGTGTATATATATATAGTATATGTGTACATATGTATATGTATATATACATACATATATGTGTACTGTGTGTTTGTGTGTGTGTCTGTGATATATTTAACCTGGTATGTATCCATAGATCCTTGAGGGATCTAGGGATCCTTGGATAGATTTCAACAGATCTGCTAACTAGGATGGGGAAAAAGCACACATTTTTATCATTACAAATTGATTTTTATCTTTAAATTTTAACTGAAATTTAACATTTCCTTCAATTATTTAAGAATAATTGAGATCTCTGAACTGAATCAAGAAAACCTGATTTCAAATAAAAATCTCAAACTCTTATTAATATTGTGACCCATGGCAAGTCACTTAAGCATTGTCTAGCTCAGTTTCCTTAGCTGTAAAATGGTAATAATACCACAGTATTAATAACATAATCTAAGTATATATTATATAATATAATGGCTCTCTCTATATATATACATACATATATGTATACATTATTATTAATAATACCTACCTCAGGCTTATTGTGAGAAGATCAAGAAAGATAGAATTCTAAGCTTGGAAAATAGTGAGGAAAACTGCCTGGAGTCAAGAGATGACCTGTTTTGTTTGAAGAATAGCAAGAAAGTGTCATAAAAATAAGAATTTTTTGGGGAAAATATAATACAAAAGAGTACTGGACAACACTGTGAGGATAAATTATGAAGGGCTTTGAGTTAGGAAAGCATTTATTTTGTATTTGATCCTGGAAGTAATACAGAGCCATTGAACTTTATTGAGTAGGATAGTAACATGATCTGACCATTGCTTTAGGAAAATCACTTTAGTGCCTGAAAGGAGTATAGATGGAATTGGTAGCTATTAGCATCCTCCAGTCCAGGAACTGAGAACTCTAGGCATGCAAAATAACTTAGACAATTCATCATAATATTATTTTGATATAGAAATATTTTCACATTGTGTGATGTATTAAAGGAGAAGGTCAATTTTAGGCCTAGACCCAAACTCATGTGTACTGTTATATAACAACATATTGTACTGATGCTAGTTACTTCCTATAAATACACTTATGTTTACCACTGTACCCTTATTTTCTTCTCTATATTAGCTATAAGCAAGGCTGTAGGCTCAGATTGCTCCTTTGTGAAGGCATAATTCTAATAACAAAACCTCTTGTAAACTCTGCTGTCTTAATGCAGCTGTGCAACTGAGGCAGGAGTGAGGTGGAAAGAAAGAGTGGGATAAATAGTATCTTGCAATTTCCAGTTATTTCTCAGGTTTAGTCAAGAGATATTGGCACATATCTTCCGTTCAGAGAGGATAAGGTAACAACTGGATATGTTCTGGGGGATTTTGTGGCCACCCATAGAGTTAGTGTTGCTGTAACAATTTTCTAGAGCTTCAGTTTCCTCATCTATAAAATGGGAATAAAAATA
This sequence comes from Phalanger gymnotis, assembly GCA_028646595.1. Classification (NCBI taxonomy): domain Eukaryota; kingdom Metazoa; phylum Chordata; class Mammalia; order Diprotodontia; family Phalangeridae; genus Phalanger; species Phalanger gymnotis. The sequence continues at coordinate 183,810,435 of CM053622.1, forward strand.
TTTGTACCAACAATTTTAAAGGATTGTGAAGAAAAATAAAACACTTTTTAAACTTTGAAGTAATGTATAGACATGAGTAATTGTTAATGCAGAATGAAAAATTGTACTCTCAAGAGTGTGACCAAAGTCATTTCAGTACCTTCCCATCATGTCGACATATTGATATGACTTTATTTGTTCTTTCTCTCTGAGATTCTTACCACCTACAGAACATCAATTGAATGGGGTGGAGGGAACCACAAGATGATGGGATTTTTGAAAATATTACTAGCAAGTAGGTGAGAAAGATGGATTAAGGGACTAACAGGACTATAGCTATACACATTTGTTGGTTGTTTTGACAGCTTTATAATTTCTTCACCTGTCCTGATGTGTTGGAATATTGGATCGTTTTGTAGCCACGCTGCTGCAGCACCAGGATTTATCATCACTCATGGTTTTTCGGTTATTCAGTCATGCTCAACTCTTTGTGACCCCACGGACTGTAGCACACCAATTCTGTAAATGGAGTTTTCTTGGTAAAAATAAGGAAGTATTTTGCCATTCTCTTCTTCAGTTAATTGAGGAAAATAGAGGTTAAGTGACTTGCCAAGAGTTACATAGCTTGTAGGTGTCTAAGGCTGGATGTGAACTCAGCTGTTCCACTTCAGGCTCTGCAGTGAACTATTTATCTACCTCTCTCATCATTCATACATATGCCTGATTTGTAAATAAAATGCAGTCCTTTCAGTTTTAGCCCTTGGGTAAGACTAGTCCTTCTAGAGTTCCAGTTTCAAGTCAACATCCTATGTCAAACAGCAACAGCTTCCTTACACATTGATATTCTTGCTCCTTCCTCTCCTCTCATATTTATACAGCACTTACTGTAAGCTAGATTTTAGTTTAAGTATTTTACATTTTTTCTCATTTGATGCCCCTAATAAGCCTGGGAAATAAGTGGTATTATGGTCCTCATTTTATAGTTGTTAACACTGAGGCAAATAGAGTAAAAGTGACTTCCCCAGGGTTACTCAGATAATAAGTGTAAAGAGATGGATTTGAACTCCCTAACTCCAATTTTTTTGACTCTAGTCTTCTTGACTCCAGTCCTAGCATTCTAACCAATGCACTACATGGTTACTACTTGCCTGGAATACTTTGTGTTCCTAAGGCAATGGGCAAGGTGTAATCCTCACTTTTCTGGCTTTAATTGATTAATCTATAGACTAGAGATGGGACTGGACTGTTTGCACATTTTTCTATTCATGATGGCTTTTGAGGAGTTGAGATGATATGTATAAGGCCATGTGTGTTGAGAATGTTTATTGTGAATAAATTTCTTCTATTTTATAGTGTTTGCAAACTTAGGAAAAGGTATATTAACCAGTGTGCATGTGTGGGGGGAGAGTGATGTATTTTTCTGATGATTTGACAATAAATTGAGTTGTTAAAAGGACGGGATTAGAAACATGAGTGGTGAAGATGGTGGTTGGAAAGCAGGAATTGCATGAGCTCCGCCCCAGCTCCCTCCAAAAAGCAATAAAAAAGGCTCTGGACAAATTCTAGAGATGCAGAACCCATGAAATAAGAGAGGGAAACAGGGCTCCAGCCCAGTAAGGCCTGGATGGTCATGGGGAAGGGTCTATCACACGGATATGGGAGCAGAGCCCAGTGTGGGCCACACCAGGACCAACTGGAGCAGGAACCAGGTAGAACAGGCCCTAGCACCCTGAATCAGTGAGCTGTGGCAGTTACCAGATTTCTCAACCCACAAGTACTAAAGACAACAGAGAAGGTTAGTGGGAAAAGCTGCGGGGAAAGAGTGAAAGGAATTCACAATTCAGCCAGCACCCTGGAGGCAGCAGAGGTGGTACAGCTCTGAGGACAGAAATATAGCTGCAGTTGCTTCCTGCCCCAGGCCAACCCAGTGAGAGGAATTAAGTGGCAGATCAGAGTGGAAGTGCAGAGCCTGCTTAAGATCTGAGTCATGGACTGGGTTGGTGATTCTTGGAGGAGGAGGAGTGCTAGTGTGACAGGGCTTGCTGTGTAGAAATAGCTCTCAGAACAGCAGCACAGCCCCTCAAGCTTGGGACAAAGTATTCTCTCCTCTACAAGCAGCCATACCCCTATAAAACTCAAAGGTAAAGTAAGTTGTCCGGGAACATGGCTGGGCAGCAAAAACGGACCCAGATTCAGTCTCAGACTTTGGAATCTTTATTTGGTGACAAAGAAGACCAAAACAAACAGCCAGAAGAAGTCAACAAAGTTAAAGAACCTGCATCAAAAGCCTCCAAGAAACACATGAACTGGTCTCAAGCCATGAAATAACTCAAAAAGGATTTGGAAAAGCAAGTTAGAGAAGTAGAGAAAAAATTGGGAAGAGAAATGAGAGTGATGTGAGAAAACCATGAAAAACAGGTCAATGAAATGCTAAAGGAGACTCAAAAATGTACTGAATAAAATAACACCTTAAAAAAATAGACTAACTCAAATGGCAAAAGAGCTGCAAAAAGCCAATGAGGAGAAGAATGCCTTGAAAGGCAGAATTACCCAAATGGAAAAGGAGGTCCAAAAGATCACTGAAGAAAATATCACCTTAAAAAATTATATTAGAGCAAGTGGAAGCTACTGGCTTTATGAGAAATCAAGATATTATAAAACAGAACCTAAGAAGTGAAAAAATGTAAGACAATATGAAATATATCATTGGCAAAATGACTGACCTAGAGAACAGATTCAGGAGAGACAATTTAAAAATTATTGGACTGCCTGAAAACCATGATCAAAAAAAGATCATAGATATCATCTTTCAAGGAATTATCAAGGAAAACTGCCCTGATATTCTAGAGCCACAGGGTAAAATGGAAATTGAAAGAATCCACAGATCATCTCCTCAAAAAGATCCCAAAAACAAAACTCCTAGGAATGTTGTCACCAAATTCCAGAGCTCCCAAATCAAGGACAAAATACTGCAAGCAGCCAGAAAGAAACAATTTGAGTATTGTGATAACACAATCAGAATAACCCAAGATCTAGCAGCTTCTACATTAAGAGATTGAAGAGCTTGGAATATGATATTTAAGAGGTGAACAGAGCTAGGATTAAAATGAAGAATCACCTACCCAGAAAAACTTAGTATCATGCTCCAAGGCAAAATATGGATTTTCAATAAATTAGAGGACTTTCAAGCTTTCTCAGTGAAACGTCCAGAACTGAATAGAAAATTTGACTTTCAAACACAAGAATCAAGACAAGCATGAAAAGGTAATCAAGAAAGAGAAATCATTAGGGACTTACTAAAGTTGAACTGCTTTGTTTATATTCTTACATGGAAAGATGATGTGTATAATTCATGAGACCTCAGTATTAGGGTAGCCGAAGGGAATATTCAGTCATGTTACTGTTCAGTCCTGTTTGACTCTTTGGGATCTCTTTTAGGGTTTTCATGAAAAATATATTAGAGTGTTTCATGATTTCCTTTATCAGTTGGTTTCACAAATGAAGAAATTGAGATCAACAGTGTTAAGTGTCTTGCCCAGGGTTATACAGCTGGTGTCTGAGGCCAGATTTGAATTCAGGAAGATGAATCATTCTGATTCCAGGTACAATGCCTTATCCACTGTTTCACCAAGGTCCCAGTGATTAGAGGTAAATAAGTCAATGAGAAATAGAGACAATGTGAGTTAAGGCATGTCAGTGTTTGCAAGGTAACTTAATGAGTGTGACCTTGGGTGTGTGAATATTTTCTTATACATATACGGACATATATATATATATATATATATATAGCATACAATATTTTGTTGTTTTATATGTATTTTGTATAGATAATGTATACATATATACAGCTATACCTTCATATGTGTATATATGCATGTGCCATGTGATATACATAAATGCTATATAGTGCATATGTGGTATATTAATTGTGCTGTGCATATGTGTATATATGCACATGTATACATATAAATTTGTGCACATATGACAGTTGTGTTTCTGGAACTTAGAATGAGAAGAGAAATAGTAATGGGTTGATGATGTTTGTAAGAGACACAGACATAAAGAAGTTAAAAAAACATAGTTTGCATAATTTGGGGGTGGTTAGGCAAATTACTGTGAAGACAATTTTGCTTGATAATCAACTTCACACATTCTATTCATATTACATGTGCTAGTGTTGCTGGCAGGGAATTTAGTGTAATAGGTGAAGAAAAGACAACTGGTAGTGTTTCCACAATTAGATACTTCCATTAGGCTGCCTTGCCAGCTCTCACAATTCCAATCACTCTGTAAGTACTATTAATAACAGCCCTGCCTGTTTTCTAGCAAAATTGTATGGATTCTGTTTTCTGGTGGATTGCTTGAGCTTGGGAGTTCTGAGCTGCAGTAGGGCTAAAGCTGACTGGTATACTCATTAACTCTGATACCAATACAGTGAGTATCCTTTGATGGAGTAAATAAAGGTGGTCACTGTAGTAACTCAGTAGGGGCAAAAAGTTCAGAAATTGAGGTAGAATATTCTGTGCTCTTCAGCAATGGAATTAAGCCCATGAGCAGTAGCTACACTTGCACCCTGGGAAATATGGGCAGACCTAAAAAATAAATATAATATATGAAACATTCATATGCATACATAAACATATGCATATATATGTCCATGTATTTGCTTATTTATGTATATGCTTATACAGGTAGGCCAGTTTTTAGAGAATCTTAGGAAAATTTGGATTAATTGATTAAGAATGAAGCATGTGGAACAATGAAACAATTTGCATACTTCACAATGGCATTGTACAAACAAACAATCGAGAAAGATTGTAGAGCTCTAATCTGATGGATGCTATTACAAGCTATGATTCTATGAGACTGATGAAAAAATCCAAATTACCTGCTGAGAGGCAAGGTAAAAATATAGAGAATGAGTGCTCTTCCCATTCTAACCTTAAGAAACATAACTTTCATAATATATATATATATATATATATATATACATATACATATATATGTATATATACACACACACACACACATATATATATATAATATCATAGACCATGTTCATGTACCATACAGATATGTATAGGTTGATGTCACATATGTGTACATCATATGCCATATGCATATATACACATATAGCTATCTATGTGGATATGTGTGCATACAATCTATTAGAAGACAAAGCACAAAAGGGAACTTAAGGAAGAGGGGAGATGGGAAGGTATCTGCTGTGAAGGGGAGGAGTTGAAATTCAAAAAGATGATAGAGGATGGCTAGCTAGAGGCCCTCTTCAGAATGGAGCCTCCGAGGAGAAATTTATCAATGGGATAAGGGGACTAGCATGGCAGAGAGAGATTTTGGGGGGAAATCACAGAAGCTGATGGATACGTCAGGATGAGTTTGCAGTGGAGGAATGATGTTGAAGTCCAGAAAGTCAGAAACACAGTATGAGGCAAATGAGGATTAACTAATCTGGGCCTTTCCTCATAATGGAGATTCCAGGATGAACTCACCAATGAGAAAAGGTGCTGGAATCACAGAGAGATACTGTTACAGACATAAATATTCAAAATCCACCCGACAGGATCTCAAGGACTATCACAGCAGTTCGTATTATCTGGCCTCAGGATTTTGGTTATTCACAGAATCACAGAATTTCTGATTCTCTAGGTACCTCAAAGGCCAATTCATTCCTCATGAACAACCTCCTCAACAACATAAGCAAACTAGTAGTGATCTAACCATTGCTTAATTTTCTCTACAGATAGAGATTTACAGCTCTCTTCCCCTTTTGAGTGGTTCTAATTGTCAGGAAATATATCCTTACATTAGACCTAAATTTCTTTGGTAGATTGTGCCCTTTTAGTCTCCTCTTCATATAACGGAACAAATAAAATAATTAATTTCTCTTTAATATGATAGTACTTTAAGTATTTGAAAGCAACTATTTTTCCCAAAAATCTTTTTTAGGGAGGATAAACACCCCTGTTTTTTTTATCAGTCTTTATATAGCCTAAACCCTAGGTTCCTCGTCATTCTGTTTACCTTTCTGTGAATGTTTCTTCAGTGTGCTAAACTTTTTCTGAAGTTCAGGCTTACTATCCTAGAGTAAGCTAGCTACATCTGCCCTCTAGGAGTTCTAGGTTCTAGGAGGTGTGACAGGCTTGGAATTGTCTCTACTGTCATAAATTTGAGCCCTCACCAGATATGTTCCCTCAACTTTTAGGGGCCAGTGAATAGTACCCTGGTTCAAGTTTTATCAATTTATATCAATTACTTTTTACAAAAGGACATCTAATTAAAAGATAAAGCAAAAATGAAATATAGACATCCTTACCTTAACAGTCCCCCACCCTTGAACACTGAAGGAAAAAAAAAACTTCCTACATAATATTTGGGGGTATACTGGTGTTTAGGCCAGACTAGTACCTCTGGTGTGAGGGCTGCTGAGTCCTTTTCAAGCCTGTTTTCTACCCTTGTCATCCACCTGTCACGCAACTCTCACCTGTGGTTCCAAGAGTGGCCACAACCTAGGAAACCATTTTGGCAGACAGGCAAAACTGGTTTGAGGGTGACTGAGGGGCCTGACACCCGTTTGCAAACGAGGGGTTTGTCCACCCCAAACATGTGAACACTTCCTCAGTTTTATAGGTGGAGGTGGACAATTCATTCCAATGGGCCATTGAGGAAGAAGAAGCAGGCACTGTGGAGCACATAGAGCTTGATTAGACGTCAAAAACACCAAGGCCATCCACTGCATCCCAAGCCATCTCTAGTCATCTTGAGTTTTGTCTTGCCACTGGACTTTGATGACTCTCAAAGTTCTGTGGTAATGAGCAAATAATGAAGCAGCAGGTGTTATAGGTGCTGGGAGGTGTATTTATAACCCTAAACACTGGTAGTACAGGCCATACGGTCATCTTCGTACTGAAATGAAGCAACAGTGGGATTTGACAGCCCTCTGGGTATTTGAACAGCCTTTTCTAAGGATTATACTCCTCACCTCCTGGCATGAGGGAAAGAGTAGAAAAGGTACCCCCAAAATTTTCTGCTTGTCTTAACCCTTGCCTACTTACCATGCTAGGCTGGAATTCTACCCAAAAGAAGTGAACAACAGGCTCATGACAATGTGATTGTCATTTGCAGGAAAGCACTGTACCACCATCATCAGTGCCTATGCTCCCACTATGACAGATCCATGATATTGTTTGTGTTCCATTTATTTGTCTATTAGTTGTATTTCTTGCCTAGATGATAAATTCCATGAAAAAAATGGAACATGATCCATAAACCAAACTTCAAATGGCCTCATCATGTGTAATGTCAATCTCATCTTTCAAAGAATATGGTCCATCTCCAGTAGACTCTCATGTTCTGTCCACTCTCTTCCTAGACTCCAATGTACCAGGCAGACACTATGCTAGATCTACACAACTTAGCAGTAGGTAGGGGCCAAAAAAACAAACACACTACTTCTCAGTAGACAGCCAATATGCAATTTTATTTTACATGACTATGCATTACTGTTAGAAATTGTTTTTTTATTTTTTTTTCTTTCCTCAAGGAAGTGGGAAGACACCTAGAGGAGAGACAATAAGTATTTGTTAATTGAAAAAAAAAGTTATAAGCATTAAAATGAAAAAAAAAATAGTATTGTGAACTTGTTACTTCTGCATGCAACATCATAGGTAAATTGTTAGAGTTTGTCTTGAATTGCATGCTATTCTTAAAGAAAGACTATATCTCCATTACTTAGCATAGTATCTGACACATAGAAGGTACTTATTAACTGACTAATATTTTACTGGGGAATTATCAGATAGTAGACCCTTGAATAATGTTACTCTCTTACTTGAAGTATCCCTTCTTACACAAAACTTTTCTTAAACTCTTCAATTGTTAATAAAATGTCTTTTCTTAAATAATCTTCTATTTACTTGTGTGTATCCTTGCTTTTTACCTTTCCTATCCCCACTAGAAAGAAAACTCCCTGAATATAACAACTGTTTGCTTTAAAAAAATTCTCTTATGTCATAATCATTTAGCAAAGTGTTTACTAAGAACTTTATATATATATATATTTATTGAAACAAATTCCAAATGAATATAGAAGCATTGAGCTTTAGGTCTTTGTAGGGAGTGGGTGAAGGTCCCATATGGAAGACAAGAATGACTCTGGAGGCTTGAATTAGATTTTGGGCTAGGAGAAAGTGGGTACTCCTTTTACACAAAAATTAGTTTAGATTCAACCACCAGAACACAAATACAAAATAGAGAAAAAAAACAAAAACATATCATAAACTTAAATATTGAAACTTAAACACAAAGCAAGGAAAGAAAAAAAGCCTGTCATGTGCATAGCAGAACATGAGAGGATTCAAAATAAATAACAATAAATTTTCATTTCAAGAAAGCCTGTGTGATAAATATACATTATTTTGAGAGTTGTCCATCTTTTCTTTGTTCACCTTAAGTTTTCTTTTGTTCTCTGCTGTACACTTTTTTATTTTGTTCGGTTTTCTCTTCCCCCCCCCCCAACCCATAGAGGGCTACAATTAAGTGCAGATATATTTCTCTATAGCTATAGAAATTTACATACACATATGTACATACATATATACACATACACTTTCCCAAACATATTCTACTTCTGATCCTTGTTTTTATGTTTGTGAATATCTTTTATTTCCTATCTATCCTGCCTCCTCTATTATAATTCTTTCTACTACTTTGCCCTCCTATTACTTGTCTACCCCTCTCCAAGGATCACTCCACTATCCTCCCATTCCCATAAATACAAACACCCTACTACAGCCCTCTATAACCTATACCTTCACCCTCACCTCTAGAGATCCTTTCCTTATCAGTTCATTCTCACTGAAAAAAAAAAACACCCTTCTACATTCCCCTTTAACCTATTCCTTTCACCCTTGCCTCTGAAGATCACTCCTTTGTCCTCTCCCCCTCCCTATCCCCTTTATGTTTTATTTCTTCTGAGTTTAGAAGACTTTTATACTCTTCTAAATACATATGTATTATTCTCTCTAAAACCTATTCTCAATGGAAGTAGGTTACCAGAACTACCAGCCCTCCTCCCCTATCTATTTATCTGTATGAATTCTTCTTCTTGTGCCTCCCTTGTATAAAATAATTACTCTTTTTACCTGCTCCTAAATAGTTTTACTCTAAATTCATCTCATACTCAGGTTTACCCCCAATCTTTCTTATGAGCTATCCGATTATTAATAAACATCTGAAATATACACTTTGCATTTTGCACATATAAAAAGTAAATGGTCTTTATTGAATCCTTTGGAATCAGTCTTTGTTATATATTTTATGTTTCTCTTGTTTCTTGTATGTCAAATTGCCTATTAAATTAAGTTTTTTTTAAACAAAGTCTTGAAAGTTTGACAGCTGATCAAATGTCCATTTTTTTCATTCATGATTATGATTAACTCTCTTGGGTATGATATTTTCAGCCGGAGCCTCAGTTCTTTTGCTCTTCAATATATAGTGTTTCAAGACTTGCAGTCCTTCAATATCTCCACTGCTAAGTCTTATGTAATTCTAATTGTACCACCCTCATATTTAAATTGTTTTGTTCTTGTTGCTTTTATTATTTTATCCTTGAGCTGGAAGTTTCAGAATTTGACTATGATATTCCTTTGAGGTTTCCTCATAGGATCTCTTTCAGGTTGTGACCAATGATTTTTTTTTTTATTTTTACTTTCTCCCTTTGTTCTAATGCTTCATCACAATTTTCTTTAATTATTTCTTGCATTAGATTCTTTTTTTTTATCACAGATTGCAGTTAGTCTGATTATTTTTATGTTTTCTCTTCGTGATTTATTCTCCAGATCTGTTGTTTTTCTTATGTTTCACTTTCTCTTCTGTTTTTTTTATTATTCATATATTGTTAAATTATTTCTTGATCTCTTATGATTTTCTTGGCTTTGCCTTGCCCAACTTTAATTTTCAAGGTGTCATTTTCTTCCTAAAATTCTGGATCTCCTTTTCTAATTAGTTAACTTTCCTTTTAAAATCTTTTTGTTTTTCTTAGATATCCTTATTTTTTAGCTTTTCCTCCATCTCTGTCATTTGATTTTGAAAGTCTTTTTTTAAGATCTTCTATGAATTCATTTCAGGCAGGTGGCCATTTGACATTACTCTTTGAAGTAGAAGGGGGTTTCTTTGCTTCAGTGTACTCCTCTGAAGATGAACCCCAGTCTTCTCTGTTTCCATAATACCTTTCAGTGGTTGGATTCTTTCTCCTTTGCCTGTGAATTTTTAGTGGTAATGGCCTAATTTTTTTAACCACCTCTAGCCCTGGGGCATGGAGGAGATGCTTTTTGCCCCAGATCTTCAGTTCTCACCTCTAGCCTGGAACAAAAGCCAAACCTCTAACCTCCTGTAAGTGCCCACAGCCAGGGGCTTTCTGCCCCACTTCTTCTGCACTCACAGGGTGTGTGCATTTTTTTTTATTCTAGCCCCAGCAGCTCTTTTCAGTACTACTGGGTCTAGTGTTCCTTCTTGGCAGAGGTTCTTGGATCTTTCTTAGCTCAGAAACCCAACTCCCTTCACTATCATGGGGATAAAAGTTCCTATGGCTGTGGCCCTGGGAGCCTCCAAAATTGACTAACCCCAGGGCTTGCTGCATTTTTTAAAGTGGACCCTACCCTGGAAGTGTTTACTCTTCACAGGGACCAAAACTCTTCCTGGGATTTTTCTTCTAATCTTCTCAAATTGTCCTAGGAAAACCCACATTTTGCCCCTATTCTTATTTACTTTTACCTACACTTTGTTCACTGTGAGGTGCTATTTTATCTCCTTTGTGGGAGAAAATTTGAGAGCTTGGAATTTTCTGACCTACTTTGCCATCTTTCCAGAATCTTCTCAATACCAGAAGGGTACTCTCCATAGGTATTGTAAATTAGCATTGAAAAGCCTTCTCAAAGGTTGCCTATCCAGGAATCTCTGTCCAATGTAACACGATGGTTCTGTTGAACATGCTCATACAACTGTATAGTCTAACATGTGAACATAAAAAATGTTTCCTTAAGAGTAATGTTCCATATTTTCCCCTTGATAATTACGAAATGAAATATGAATGTAATCAGTGAATGGAAATATTTAGTGACAATGTAGTAGTTAGAGAACAGCAAAACACTTAGTAGGAAAGAAATGCTAGAGGAAAAAATGTATGTGGGAAAACTTCCAGATCAGGGGAACTACTTTTATTGAAACTGATTAGATTGACAAAAAAGAAAAATCCAATGAATTAAATTCAGTAAAAATTCTCTCTATGAGATGGATTTTCTCCAGCTCCTGCTCCAATAGAAGTTGAAGAAAATGGGCCTATAGAGATTGGGGATGAACTCATTAGATCATAGATTTAGATTTAGAGATTTAGATTTAGAGCTGGAAGAAAATTGTGAGACTCTCAAATACAATTCCTCAGTTTACAAATTTAAGAAACTGAGGCATGGAGAGTTTAAGTGACCTTCCCTCTTGAAGCTGGTAAGTTTCTAAGACAAGATTGTGATAGCAAGCAAGATGGGACTTTTTTCCTTTGATTTTCATTTAGAAGTGTTTCTCAGCACTAAGGCACTCAAGTGCCTTTGATGAGTCTTGCCTTTGTTTCAATCAGAGTCTTGGATTCAATCAAGAGTGTTTGATGACTTGCTTAAGGAACAAGAAAGCCCCAGGCCCCAGGGCTCACACCCTTTGGCTAAGTAGGCACTAAGCCCCAGGGCCCTGAGAAGTTTATACATGGTCTGAGGTTGGTGTTTTAATTTGGGGGTTTTCACTCATTGGAAGAGTGGTAGTGGTGGGGGATTAGCCTGACAAGACTCTGGGTAGGTATTAAGAGCACCCTCAAACCCCGTCTTTGACAACCTAGATGTTGGTGCTTCTCTCTCTGGTAACTATGTATTGTGATTTCGTAAGACGGACAAAGCCTGTCTGTCTGGTAACTATGTATTGTGATTTCGTAAGACAGACAAAGCCTGTCTGTTCGTTTCTGTTAATCTCTCTGCTCTTAATTGTCATTTTTAATTTCTGTTTGTATTTTCTCTGGAAGTTGAGGGTGCTGACTTTTCCCCCTAAGCTGAGTGAATGATATATGTATGTTTAATTAAAGTAAGATTGTTAAACACTTAAAGTTCCTTTCCTTAGAAAAGCAGATCAAAGAATGCATGCTAGCAGCCTTCCTATGTTCTGGTGCTGTTAGTCTTAGACAGCCACAGTAGCAGCAAGCAGCATTATTGTTACACAGATCTGAAACTAGGTATCCTGATTTCAAATCAAAGGTGACGGTGTAAGTCACTGTGGATATTGACAAGGGATGCTATATACTTAAAGCCAAAAGATAAGATGATGATTTTACCTGGAAAATTTTAAGAAGTAGCAGGACAAACCTTGAAGTGTGACATGATGGGAAAAATGAGACTCTTAATTGGCAGGAATTTTGTAATAGCATAATTACTATTGACATTCCTCACAGAGAGGCAACATATTCTAGAGAATAATCAGTATAGAGAGTATATTGAATAGGAATAGCAAGTATGTATCGGAGAGAAAAGATAGAAGGGAGAGATTTGAAAGAGTCTTCATGTATGTGTGAAAGATACTCTTGACCTTGGAGAGAAGTCAAGTATGTGAGAAAAAATACGTACATATTAACTTTAGGTATTTAGATACAGTCAGTTCATGGGACAATAGAAGAAGTTTGAGTTTTTGCAACAGGAGTGGATGTTGGTGGGAATTTGTGCTTTACTCTGCTTCACAGTGCCCACTCGCCCCAAGTATTGATAAATTAGAATGCCTTTATAAGAAGTTCAATCAGATTCTATATTGCAAAATGTTGTAGAAATGCAACTTCTGAGCTCCTTGTAGCCTCTGAAAGACAATCCAGAACATTGTGCACTTTGTGCACATAAATATATGCACTTTGTGCACATGAATCACTGTGATTAAGTTTTTGTTTTCTTTTGATTTTTGTATAGCATGTACATGCAAATACATTGGTGATTAGACACTGTAGAGAATCAGTGGTTTTCTGAGACTTTAAGGTGAGAGAGATGGACCAGATAGTTTCACCAAATTTTCCCCAACACGTTGATCAATGTATCCATCAGAAGTAGACTTGAGCAATTGCATTGTCTGAGAGAACATCTAACACATCAGTTACAATCATATTTTTATCAGATAGCAAGTTGACTTTCTATATGTTCAGTAATAAGGCAACTAAATCTAATCAACAAAGTAAGAATTGAATATCAGGAAATGTGAATATTTTTCATTTTAGTTAATATTAATATTTGTTAAGGGCTTCAGTATTTACTTGTTATATCACCTCTTTGTCTTCTTGGGGATAACAACATCCATATCCTAGAATTATGAGCATATATTTGACAATATTGATAAACTATAACTATTCTATATACATATTTTCTCCACTGATCTTGATTTCTTAAAATATACAATAAAAACAGATTTTTTCATTAAGCCAAAATTTTCCAGAAAAAAAAAAAAAACACCTTAAGTGGTCATTGCCAGTCTTGCAATTCCCATTCTAATTCTAATTCCAAAAAAAACTTGATGATAGTGAAGAGTTTTCTTATAACAATGGAGAAGTAGCTAGAGAAAAATAATACTAAAAATAATACTAAAAAGAGTTATGAAATTTATATACATTGATCTTTGTCACAAACCTGGAAATTTTCAGCTATATTTATGTATTGAATTACAAAAAAAAATAAACTTTAAAAGGATTTATATTAGACTTTGTGGAAGTATTTTTTTTAAATATCCATTGTTACTAAAGAAACATTGGGTGCACATAATGATTGACTACTTACAAATATCAGAAAATATGTACTTGAGATCTTTGTTCCTGGTAACATTTCATTCACGTAACACATCAGAAAATTCTGAAGTAGTATTTAACTACGCACTTAACGGAAAAGAGAGTTCATATTTCAGAAGTATTTCATGCCAGTAGATTTTTTTCTTTCAAAAGTTTTTCAAGTCTAAATTTCCTCTGTGTTTAAATCTGAAATTTTCAAATATTGTTGCAAACATAAAGTTTAAACAATGTATCTTACAGAAATGCGATTTGAAATTATTCAAGATTTGCCTTTGCATCTTGGACAATAAGCACTTAATTTGAAAAGAAAGAACTATCTACATATTGATATGCCATATACCTATTTTAAGAATTTCTTTAAGGTCCTTTCTCCTCTGCTTTCAATTGTTGAAGTATCTTGAAAGCCCACTGAATAAAATGATGAATATCAGTTGATAGTAGATTTCATTTTCAGTGTACTTTCTGCCTAAGAAAAAGCTAGAATTATTTGTTAATGAATAATGCAAATGAAAGTGACTTTTAAAAATATTGCTAATGTAGACACACTAAAGGAAAATTTGGAGCCTATATAACATGGATATAATTTCATTTTTGAAGTATTTGTTTTAATGACATTTTTTCTTTAGATCAAAGAGTCCATTTGACCTCATACTATCCAATTCAGATTAAATGTGAATCTTGATTATTTGGAACCAAGAAAAAACAATTAAGAAAATACTCCCCAACATCTAACTATATATAAGATATTATGCCCTGGTATTCTCCTACTTCTCTCTCATAAAGAAGAAAGCAAGTTTCATTATCTGGTACCATAACTATTTTTTTAATTATTTATACTTTGGCTTCCAATTAGCAATTCTTTGATTTTAATTTTTTAAGTTGTGCATATTTTTGTCTTATTTCTGCTTATTTCATTAATCATAACTTCATACAATTACTCTCATGTTTTTCCAGATTCCTTATACCCATCATTTCCTATTACAAAAAAATATCTCATTACATTCACGTCATATTTTAACCATTCTTCAATTGATTTCCACACATTTTAGTTTATTTTTTTTGTTTCTACAAAATATTCATATTGTGCCTTTGATTTTATCTTTGACTTCATTAAGGTATATTCTCAGTAGTGAAAATTCTCAGTGAAAATACATAGAAAATTTTTCCCTTTTCTAAATTAAAATTTAGAATAATTGAATGAATCCATAGGACCACCAATATAGCATCAGTGCATCTGTCTTAGCATACTTCATCCAAGAAAGACTGTTTCTATTTTTGTCACTTTTGTCAATTTAATGACAAGATTAAAGACTGTTAAAAAAAATCTAACACCATCAACACCAACAAGATCCTTTTCTATTACATCTTCCCTTTGCCACATAAAAAAATAAACCAACATTTATGTCTTTATTTTACATTGTTAAGTATTTTACTTTCTTCTCTTTGGGTAAGTCTGTGTTGAATATCCGTCTCTCACTTAATGTTATTTAAACTAATGTTCTGAATTCTTTCCTTATGTTTAGTAGACAATTGCTTATTTCATATATAAGCTTGATACTTTGATGTTTGTTATATGGGTGCCAAATGTTCTTCTCAGTCTCCTAGAAAGTTATATTCCAATTTTACTTTATTCCCTTACAAATAAAAAATAATCTTATAAGATTTTTGATTATCAATGGAAAGATGTGAAAAAGTTTTTCTTGCTATTGGCAAAGATTTTTTTTTTCTGAAAATATAATTCTGAAACATGATTATGAATTTCTGGCTGAGTTATAGTTGGCTTTTCTTTTTGGTGATTACTGTGGATTCTTTCAATCTTTATGTTGCTATTGCTATGTATGCTATTCCATACCATATTCCTATAGTATTTTTTGAATAATTTTCATATGTGACTTTTGAGGTTTTTCATAGTCTTTTCCCTATGAGACCTAAAATTCTTTGATTGTCATTTTGTAGTCTTTCTTCAAGTTCAGGAATCCATCTTAGTAAGTTTTCTGTTGTTGTTTATTTGTTGTGATTATTTTCCCAATATTTGATAACATGTTTCTGTGATGATCATCCATAGATATGTGTTAGGTGGTAAAAGGCTTAATATATTTTATCAATGTTATAGATAAAACCATAGTAACATGTTTATTTGGATATATGGATGGCAAAAATGGACTTGCTGGTTGATACACATGGATAACAGAGTTAAGGTTACAAAGGTTTTCAAAGGTTAAAATTTTGGGTCAAATCTAATAAAATTGAAATTGTCAGCCAATCAATAAACATTTAATGAGCACACCACTCAGCCAGCCACTGTGCTAAGTGCCGAGGGGAAAAGAAGCAAAGTCCCTACCCTCAAGTAGATCACAGTCTAATGGGGAGGAGGGAGAAAAAATAAACAAAAAATATCCAAACAAGTTATATGTAGTCTAAAATGAAATGAGCATTAAGGGATTGTAAAGGCTTCCTAAAAATATGAGAAGAGAGACTAGGACAGAACCCTGGGGGAAATTCACAGTTATAAAGTGTAATATGGGCAAGGATATAGAAAAAGAAAGAGAATAAAAATAGAGGTCCGATAGCAAGGAGGACAACCAAGAGAATAAAACCTAGGGAACAGAGACAATTCAAGAAAGATAAAAGGGAAGTATTATATATAGGTCCAAAACATGGACCCATTGTTACAAGCTGCGGAAGTAAGATTGCATATCATTTAATCTGAAAAGAATGTGGGGATTTTAGTAGGGTTCAGGTTTAATATGCATCAAATATGTGTTATCCAAATAAAATTTTGAGGCTTTAGGATGTAATAAGAAAAGCATCACAGGCAGGAATAAAGAGTTGATTGCCTTATATGCTCTTCCTCAATAAGATTTTAGGGACTAGTCACTGGATGAGTAATTTAATTGGTGTCAGGCATTCCCATGTGTGGAAATTCCTCCTATCATTTCAGGTCAGCATGTAGTCTACAACTTTTAGAAATTTCCTTAACAAACTGCAATGCCAATCATGGCAGTGCATTTGAGGACTGCTGCTGTGAATAATTTCAAGGGTCTAATCACATAACATAGAGAACTCTCTATTCAGCAATAAGCTAAAGCATTGTTCAATAAAGTAAAACATAACATTCATAACAGTAACCTTAAGCAAAATATATCATTTAACATATAAATATACATATATTTATTTATATCATAACACTCAGTGTATCATATGGCACATAGCATATGTCATTGCATTCAATACCATTCCCTAAAATACATGTTTACACACTCAGAGGGCCCCAGGCTAGGATCTTCCCTAACATGATGTATCCTTAAGGGGTAGAAGAAAATATCATACCATTCACCATTAGACATTAAGAATGTCACACTACCCAGTATATATCATTGCATCCCCAAGATCAGGGGGTCCCAGGCTAGGGACTTCCCTAGAACAACACATCCTTAAGGGGTAGCAGAAAATCCCACACTATCCACTCCTAGGTCAAAATAAGAACAATCTTCTTAATTAATACCAAGTGTCCAAGTAAAGTTTTCTTTCTTCTTGACTTGATATTGACTTCCAAGTCCCATGGCTCTTCCTCTGTGGGCTGACCACTCCCAACTTTTGCCTGGATTCTGCTCCTGCTCCATGTCCTAGCTCAAGGGTACTGCTCTACTCCAAGCTCTTCTGGCTCCTGCCCACAGCTTCTCACTCTAGGGAAACAAAGCTCAATTGGACAACAACACATACTACCAGTACCACCATCTCAAGTCAACTCAAACATCCAGAGGCTCTGTGATAACAGCTCAGTTCACTTTAATATCTCTCAAAAGGGGCTTAAGCTAAGCCTCCTTTCCATGAGCAGGTTTCTGCCCTATAGCTCTATTTGCTTTTACAGTTCAGGACATCCTTCAGCAAGTCTCTGTAATCAAAGGTCTCCTCTCCACTCTCAGAGGTTTCCTCTCAGCTCTCAAAGGGTTCCCTTCAGCTGAACTCTCAATGGTCATTCTTCTTCTTTGTCTCTTCTCTTCTTTCTCTTCTCCACAGACTCACCCTCTTGACACTGACTCAGCGTATGTTTTCTCTCAACACTGGCTCTCTTTATATACAGTTCAAGTTGGCATCTGATTTGCTGAAACTCAATCTATGTGCTATTGGCTAGAACTCAATGCACATGTCCAATTGGTTAGAACTCACATACACGTCTCTGATTGGCTAGGACTCAATTCAACAAAAAATCCAACTTTGCTTGACATTACGCAAACTGAGAGATTAAGTAAGTTGCCCCAGAGTAAAATTACAAGTTTGCATCACACATAGGACTAGAAAACAGATTTTCTCGATTGTAAGGGCAGATCACAATCCCCTGTATCACACTTTGGGGGTTTGTGGTTTCACATTTTAGGAAGACATGGTAAACTGGAATAAATATGGAGATAGATAATCACAATGGGAAAGGCCTCAATATCATGTCATATAAAGATCAGTTGAAGAAACTTGCTATATTTGGTCTTGAGGGGAAAAGACACAGATAAAATATAGTTGATTTCAAGTTTTTGAATGGAATGATTTAGAAAAAAATAAATAGGCTTACTTTGGTCATAGAATATAACAAAGGCAGTTGCAATAGGCATAAGCTGTAAAGTGGCAGAATCCAAAATGATGTAAGATAAATCAAAGAAAAGAAAAAAAATATTGATAGCAATTAGAGTCTGCACAAAGTGAAAACTACTGCTTTGAGAAATTGTGGACTCACCTTTAAGTCCCCTTCTTGAACTACATAGCCTAACTAATGGCTGCATAATCAATTGGGCATAATTTGGAGGTTTTCCCTTTGGGAGTACTAAGTGGTTACTGAGGCCTTTTCCATCTTTGAAATTCTATGATATTTTGATTCTGAGAGCTCATTTGCAAATGGGAGGATTACTGAAATGTATTTAGAAAAAGTATAATTTGAGTAAAATCTTCTGGTCTTGATATAATTTTTATATGAAGAGAAAATGGAGAACATTATGAATAGAAATAATAATATGAACAAATCAGCAATGTAAAAATGCCTAAGCAATATGAAGATATTAGCTTGATCTGCAGCATAATATCCTAAAAATTAGAGCTGGCTAATTAGCTATGCTATTTCTGGAGGTAGTTTTTCTGTCACTTTTCAGTAAAGAGTAGATTACCTCTAAGGGCCTTCTTCAGGTTTAAACAAGACTAGGTGACCTCTGAGATTCCTTGCAGTTATGAGAATTCCTGAGATCAAGGAAGCCAGGCAGCAGAAGTGAAGGTGGGGGAGAACATTCCAAAGATGAGATTCAGCTAGTAAAATGTCAGAGAGCCAGGAGATGAAGTGTCATATATTAGGAACAGCAATTAGGCTGGCATTGCTGTATCATAGATTATATGGAAAAGAGCAAAAAAAATGGGAAATACAGAAAGAAGCCAGATTATGAAGGGCTCTAAGTACCAAATAGAGCATTTTATATCTGATCCTGAAAATAATGAGGACTCACTAGAGTTTATTAAGTAGATCATGGAATGGTTAGACTTGCAATTTATGAAAACCACTTTGGCAGCTGAATGGAAAATGAATTAATGTGGAAAAAGGCTTGAAGCAAGGATATCAATAAGAAGGATACTCAGTAGACAAAATGTGAACTGATGAGGGCCTCAAACAATGTAGCCATGAGTTAATAAAAGGGTGAATGGGTGAACATATTAGAGAATCTGTAAATGAATAAATAAGCTTTGAAGACAAATTAGATATGTCAGAAAAGTGCAAATAAGGAGTCATGGATGAAATCAATATGGTAAAGTGAATGACTAGGATGGTGGTAATTTCCATAGTAATACCAATGTCTAGAAGGAAGATTTTGGAGGGAAAAGAGGTGAGTTCTGTTTAAGATATATTAAATTAATTAGAAGCATGATGAAAGATTAAAAAAAAAAGCATTGCCCTGTCATGAGGACCAAGTTGAGACTATGAAACAGAAATGGATAAAGACCCCATTAGTATGCATTCAAGAATTTATCCAACTTTATTTAGCATCAAATAAGTAGAAGTGAAGGTGGCAAATGGTGTGAGTTATCTAAGGTTGGTGCTTTACATGATATAATTAATACTAGGACAAAGGGCTAAGGGATTTGAGTATAGTATAAAGTTTTCCCAATTCACCAAGGGATCAAAACAGAGAAGAAACAATAGTCATTTCAAGGGTAATGGCCTGCAAAAGAACAGAAAAATCAAGTGATTGAATGTTTTGATGAGAGTAAAGAACAGTATTACATAGGGAAAGATGAAATTATTATCAAATAAAATCATTTATGAGTTTATAAAAATGAAAGTAGAAGCTCACTGGTGGATGATGAAGGTTATGAAGATATCTCCATGTGTAGCTGAAGTGGATCAAAGGAGTATGCATGTGGGAAGTTATGTTAAAGCCAGGCCATAACCCTCTCATGCTGATAACATCATATTCAGTTTGATGTTTTACATTTTGGGAAGGATATGATAAGCTGGAGAGAATTTGGAGGTGGGAAATTATGATTTGAAAGCACTAAAATTCATACAATATGACTGGCCCTGCTGCTGGCAACATCATCTGGCCTAGACTTCTCAATCTCAGGTCAACAAAAATACAGTTCCTGGATCTAAGGATTCCACCACATGCTGCTTTTAAATGGTTGCATTTTGAAAGGTACAAGTTAAAAAAGGAGAATTAAAAGCATTGGTTTCTACTTGGCTTTTATGAGCAACTCAATGAATAATTTCTCATTCCCTAAAAGGAATAGATAAGCACACCAGCCCTCCTTAGCACACAAAGAATTACAACCAAGTCATAGATGTTCTAAAGGAAGAATGACTTGCAAAATTTTATCATACAGTACTATTCTCATATTCAAAATCAAAATAACCATATTTGGCAAACAAAACAAATAATCATCTTTTAAATGAATTTTTGCTTAAACTACTTGAAACAAAATATTTACAATTCCCTGGGCAGAGATTTGTTCATGTTATTTTTAAAAGAAACAGCTTAACCTAACATATTTTAAAACAGAAACATTTACTTTATTCTCAAGACAAGTAACAGGCCATATTATTGAGATAAATTATTACAACACTCTCAAGCTAGTGGCTCAACATATAGTGACATAGATTCATTACAAAACTCTCTTAACTTCTCTAGTTTATTATAAGATTCAATATGTGTCACTATGTGTAAAGGCAATCAGTAAATGAGAACTTTCTTGCCCATTTGAATAGTCTTCAGGGAGGGATCTCAGAGTCCTCGGGGGAGTGGCTAAGACTAGAGCCAGTGGTAAGTGCCTGAGTTCTAGTCACTAAGATGACATTCTACTCGATGGGATGATGTCTGGTGACTCTATAAAAGGAGAGAACACAGCTTGGAGTTTGAGACCTACTGGAGGGAGGAGAAGAAGAAGCAGCTGTGGCGGCAGTGGCAGGGGAAGTGGTGGAAGTGGAAGGGGCAGCAGCAGCAGCAGTAGATGTCATGGTGGCAACAGCAGGTGCTACTAAAAGCATGACTGACCCTCATGCAGACTTGAGAGTGCTGAGCAAGGTCTTGAGATCAGTGGGTAATCCTACTGTAGGCCTCTAGCACTGGGGGGAAGCACCAGTATGGCTTGGCTTGTTGCCATAATATTTTTCTGTAACCTCCTAGCCACTATTGTGAGATGGGCATATTGGTTTTGGAAGGTTCTTGCCAGGATATTGAATTTGGGACACTGGTCCATGGGTCTGCTATTTTGGAGTTCGAATAAATGCTTTAACTCCCCTGCCTTCTACTTAGAAAAGTCTTCATATCTTGGATTCTGGACCATTCAGGCATATTCATGGTTTTCTTTGAAATCATGAATTCTGCCTTAATGTTATATCTGGCAACAAGGATAGGATCGTTAGGTGTAAGATCTCTATTTATAAGCAGAAGAACTTCAGAGGAAGAGATGAATATCCCAGAGTGGGAGGATCCATTTTATTCTTCCCTAGCAAAGGAATGGGCTAAAAGAGCTAGACTCAGTGAAAACTGGGAACCCAAGCTAAAGAGAGATCATCCTAGGGATTTGGAAAGATGTTTACAAGAGGTTAGAATTCAGTCAGGGGCATCACTATCTAGGCAAAGCTGGGTAGTGTTATCAGCCTACTAGCTAGTACATGAATGATTGAGATTAATAGAAATAAATGGGGGCACTCCTATGCCACAGCAAGATGGGGAATCTCAGACAGCAGGAGAACAAATTGTTCCTCAAGAGTCTACTGAATCAAATGACAATTTTTCCGTTAATGTGGCTAGGCTCAACAGGAGTCCAAATAGGCCAAGAGTGAATTTCAGCTCAGCCCAGGTCAGGCCTGACTGTCTGCTTTGTCCTTGCCATGGTGGCAGGGGAAGGGAGTGGAGAGGAAATGAGACAATGTCAGGGACTGAGGCACGAAACGCCACTAGAGTTCAGGATGTCTCTCACATAGAGAATGAAACATGGTCAAATACTCAGACAGACGTTCATCCCATACAAAGGAGGAAGACAGAAACCCAAGGTGACAATTCAGTTACAAAGGAAATTCAAGAAGATTTTTCACAACAAGAGGTCACAGACGTTTTGAGTAGGTTCACCCAAAGAATGGTATAACCATTAATATCTTGGATGGTAAGACTCAGTGATCAATAAGCCAGTGGAATATCAGTAGATAGGGTGGATTGCATGAGATTCATAGGTATCAGCCACAATTCTCTAGTTCAGCAAGCATTTAGGGAACATCATCAGCAAAGAGATGGTGATAGCAAGACTAATCTGTTGGCATTAGCCACTGATGGATGTAATAAGAGATATGTTACTGATTCTAGGTGGCCCACTGAGAATAAACCTTGGTATTCACTTAGAGATTGTATCATAAAACTAAAGGAGGAGGTAATGAAGACTGCTATCATGAGGGGAACTGCAAACACATATTATGATGATCCCTTGGGAGTCCCTCATAGGAATTTAATAGTCAGGAAAGCTCCTCCTGCTTATAAACACCTAATTTTGACTCTGTTACTTGGAGAAATAGGGAGCGGTCTTTTTATGGTGACAGATAAGATTTCACAGTGAAACGACTTAGGAGATTGGGGAATGGGTAGATCTCACCAAGAGAGGAGAGTGAATAGCCAGCAAATTGGTGCCAAAATAGAATGACAAGAAAAGAAATGTTCACTGCTCTATTGAGAGCAGGGGTAGACTTTGAAATGATAGATGGCATTCCAACCAATGAATTGTATAGAATGTGTCGAGATAAAGGACTTAATAACAGAAAAAAATAGAGAAATAAGAACTGCTCCTGTAGATGCTACAGACTCTGAACCTTCACACCCAAGTGAGTCACATGTTAGGGAATACTAGGAAACAGGACAAGCCCCAGTCCACATTAAGGAAATACACAGACTGGATTGCAGACCCCACATTAACTTGACCATATATTGGAAAAATGGGTCAAGTATGGTAACTAGGGCATTAATATATACTGGAGTATAGGCCAACCTTATCTATGGAAATCCGGACAAGTTCAGCCATGGAAATCCTATTACCATAACAGGATTAGGAGGGGCTGAAATATCAGCCAGGCAAGTTAGATTGATGATGAAAATTGGACAGTTGCCCAAGAAAGAATATTCTGTGGTTATTTTGCCAATTCCTGAATACATCATTTGGATGGATGTATTGAAGGGTATGACCTTGAATTTACCTGAAGGGAAATGCCAATTTGCTTTGAGGAAAATACGGATTAATGCAGTCTTACTGGGGAAAATAAAGATGGATCCAATCACTTTGCCCAAACCTTATGAAATAATTACTTTGAGGCAATATCGTGTGCCAGGTGGGCAAAACAAAATTACCAGTACTATATAAGAATGTGTTGAACAATTACACAATGGAACAACCCTGTCTGGCCAGTATGAAAGGCAGATGGAATGTGGAAGATGACGGTAGATCATAGACAGCTGAACAAAGTGATTCTTCCCTGTATGCTGCTGTTCCAGACACTGTTATTTTAATAAAGAGAATACAGAAACATGAAGGGACTTGGTATGCAGTTTTTGATTTGGCCAATGCTTTCTTTATGATCCCAATAGTCCCCAAGCAACGAGACCAATTTGCTTTTACTTGGCAAGGCCTACAGTATACGTTTACATGCCTGCCACAAGGGCATCTTCATAGCCCAACTATTTGCCACAGGATTGTAGCTGAGCATTTAGATGAATTAAAGTTACCTAGTGTACAGCTTACCCACTACATGGATGACATCAAGATACAAGGAGAATATATAAAAGAAGTGGAGAAGAGTTTGACACTATTAATTGACCATATAAAAAGCAAAAGATGGGAAATTAACCTCACAAAGGTTCAAGGGCCAGCTCAAACTGTAAAATTTTCGGGGATACAGTGGAATAATGGACTGTGAGAAATTCTCCTGTAACTTTGACAAAAATTATAGAATTTTCCCACTCCTATTAATAAGAAAGAGTCCCAAAATTTCATAGGGCTATTTGGTTATTGGAGACACCACATCCCACACTTGGGAAAGATTTTAAAACCCTTGCATAAAGACACCAGGAAGAAATACAGTTTTGATTGGGGACTGAAACAAAGTGGAGATTTTGAGGAAGCAAAGGCTCTGGATTTATGGCCTATGCAAAATGGGCCAGTGGAATTACAAGTGACTGTGCAAGATGACTCTGCAAATTGGAATCTATGGCAAAAACAACAAAGCTGAAGTGTACCTTTAGGATTTTGGCCAAGGAAACTACCTTCATCTGGTATTCAATATACACCTTTAGAGAAGTAGCTTTTAGCTGCATATTGGGCTTTGGTAGAAACTGAGCAACTGACTCTGGGTCATGAAGTGGTATTAAGGCCTGGAATTCTGATTATGACTTAGGTAATGAGTACCCCAGCTTCCCACAGAATTGGACATGTGCAAGAGGCGAGCATAATCAAATGGAAGTGGTATGTGCAGAATAGGTCGAGAGCAGGCAAAAGTGGAGTTTCTGCTCCACGTGAATCTGTGGCAAACATTGACAGTGAGGGGAATGAAAAACCCCTGAACCTAACCAACAGATGATACCATCCTTAGTGAAATGGAATAATGGATATGATGGACTAACCGAGGAACAGAAGAAACAACTGATGACCCAGCCTTAGCAAAATGGGTCCACCAGCCATTTAGGGGTCTAGTCCACCCAACGATGGGCACAGGATCAAGGTATTAGTATCTCTCATGCATTCTTAAAACAAATAACAGAGGCGTGTTGTATATGCCAATTGGAAAAAAGAATGAGCTGTTCCTAGGATAGTAATTGAAGAAATAGCAAGGGCAAAATTTCCAGCCCAAATTTGGCAGATAGGTTGTATTGCACCACTACCATAAGATAAAAAATGTAAATATATAAGTACATGTATTGACACCTATTCAGCTGTGCTAGTGGCTTGTCTTTATAAGGATGCAACTCAGAAAAAACACCTGTAAAACCCTAGATATTGTAAGCTTGTACTGTGGAACCCTGATGCAGATTCAAAGTGACAATGAGTCACATTTCAAGTGTAATGAAATGAAAAGATATTGTGTATTGAATAATATAGAGTGGATATATCATATTCCATATTACCCACAAGCATCTGGGATAATTGAAAGCATGAATGGATTGTTGAAAGAACAGTTAGGAAATTAAGCTCTAATAATTTGTATCAACATTGGAAGGATAATTTGTCTATCGCCTTATGTAATTTGAGTAATAGGCCCTTAGGAGGGAGTACACCTCTAGCCAGAATGATGACCTCGATTCTGCAGATTAGAAAACAGCAAATATGTGAGATCCAAAATATAGAATTTTGGACTATGAGGGAAGATGTCCCACCACCATGTCCAGGAACACCTGGCTCAGCAGGATATAATTTCCATTGTATAGAAAATTTTAGGTTGAATACGAAAGAGATAAGAAAAACCTCTACTGGGGTATGTATGAGAATCCCCAAGAATCATTTTGGATGGATATTACCTAAACCAGACTTAGCAGTTCAAGCAGTACATATATTGGCTGGAATGATCAATTCCAATTATCAAAGAGAAATTGTTGTGACACTCCAGAATTTGGGTGAAAAACCTGTACAATTTTGTAGAAATGATAGGATAGTTCTGGTGATTATTATCCCCTGTGAAAAAATACCCTTTGGGAAAACTGAGCCTCCTCCAAAATAACTACTAGAGGAATGAAAGTGTTTGGCTCTATTGATAGAATAAAATTGGGAGCTAAAGTGTGGGTAAAATGGAAGCCGGATGATGTTCCAAAGGCTGCAGAGGTCATAGCCCATAGCAAGGACAACACTGTAACAGTTGTCTATTCAGGGCAAGGTAATTACAGAATTGTACCCCTGCACCATATATTTTACCACTAATAAGGCTGTAATAATAGATTCATGGACTCCAGAAGTATGGCTGATGTTGATAAATGACACAAGCCACTCAAAAGTAGGTGCTCTTGTGTGATTAACAGATGAAAGTATGTATCTGGGGAAAAGGCCTGGAGGGCAATCCTAGTCTATATCTAGGATGGGAGCCTTCTGAATTAGTTTCCTTATTGTGTTCCCTTTGGAAAGAAAGAGTTCCTACCTAAGTTAGGCTGTGAGATCAATTATTTATTTATTTATTTATTTATTCATTCATTCATTTATCTATCTATCTATCTATCTATCTATTTATTTATTCATTTATTGATTGATTGATTGATTGATTGATTTTTAGTTTACAACACTCGGTTCTACATAATTTTGAGTTCCAGATTTTCTTCCCTCCCTCCCTACCTCCCTTCCCAAGATGGCATGGAATCCCATATACCTTCCACGTATAGCTTCGCATTGAATTAATTTACACACTAGTCAAGTTGTGGAGAAGAATTATGACCAATGGAATGAATCATGAGAAAGAAGAAAAAGAATCAAAAAAAAAAAAACCAACCTAAACGCAACAACAAAAGAGAGAAAAAAAGGGGGGGGAAGGCAAGCATGAAGTGTGCCTCAATCTGCATTCATACTTCATAGTTCTTTCTCTGGATGTAGATAGCTTTCTTCATCTTGAGTCCTTCGGAGCTGTCTTTGCACCTTGTGTTGCTGAGGAGAGCAATCTGTCAGGATTAGTCCTCATAGAATCCATATATCTGTGGTTGTGTATAATGTTTTCCTGGTTCACTCAGCATTATGTCGTGTAGGTTTTTCCAGGTAGTTATGAAGTCCATATAATCCCCATTTCTTATAACACAATAGTATTCCATTACCTTCATATACCACAGCTTGTTCAGCCATTCCCCAATTGATGGGCATCCATCTGATTTCCAATTCTTAGCTATCACAAAAAGAGCTGCTATAAATATTTCTATGCCCAGTTTCTGCCCTACCATTTTCCAATTTTCCCAGCAGTTTTTGTGAAATAGTGAATTCTTAGCCCAGAAGCTGGCCTCTTTGGGTTTATCAAAGAGTAGATTGCCATAGTTGTTGACTTCTCCTTCTTGTGTACCTAGCTTATTCCACTGATCCACATTCTGTTTCTTAGCCAGTACCAGGTAGTTTTGATGACTGCTGCTCT
>CM053622.1:183838383-183852743 GCA_028646595.1 Phalanger gymnotis
AATTTTTAAGGTACTATTTTCTTCAGTGGTCTTTTGGACTTCCTTTTCTATTTGGCTAATTCTGCCTTTCAAGGCATTCTTCTCCTCCTTGGCTTTTTGGAGCTCTTTTGCCATTTGAGTTAGTCTTTTTTTTAAGGTGTTATTTTCTTCAATATATTTTTCAAAAGTTTTGGTGTCTCCTTTAGCAAGTCATTGACTTGTTTTTCATGGTTTTGTCTCATCCTTCTCATTTCTCTTCCCAATATTTCCTCTACTTCTCTAGCTTGCTTTTCTAAATCCTTTTTGAGCTCTTCCATGGCCTGAGACCAGTTCATGTTTTTCTTGTAGCTTTTGTTATAGGCTCTATGACTTTGTTGACTTCTTCTGGCTGTATGTTTTGGTCTTCTTTGTCACCAAAGAAGGATTCCAGAGTCTGAGATTGAATCTGGGTGCATTTTTGCTGCCTGACCATGTTCCCAGCCAACTTACCTGACCCTTGAGTTTTTCAGCGGGGTATGACTACTTGTAGACAAAAGAGTTCTATGTTCCATGTTTGGGGGGATGTGCCATCTCTGGCACACCAGCATTCCTCCTTCCCCAAGAACCTCCAACCAGGACTGGACTTAGATCTTCAACAGGCTCTTCCCTCCTGCTCTGATCTGCCACTTAATTCCTCCCACCAGGGGGGCCTAGGGCCAGAAGCAACTGCAGCTGTTCTTATGTACCTGCCCCACCTCCACTGCCCCGGATGGTGGCTGAACACTAAACTCTATCCCAGTCCCCAGCAGCTTTTCCCACTAACATACTCTGTTGTGTTTGGTGTTTGTGGGTTGAGAAGTCTGGTAACTGCTGCAGCTCACTCACTCAGGGCACTCAGGCATGCTCCTGGTCTGGTTGGTCTGTGCTGCTTATGATGGGCTCTGCTCTGCTCAGCTAGGCCCCTCTGCTCCCAGCTCCATGCAGGATAGACCTCACCCAGAGACTATCCAGGCTGCCCTGGGCTAGAGTGCTGCTTCCCTCTGCCACTTTGTGTGTTCTGCACTTCTAGAATTGGTTCAGAGCCTTTTTTTATAGGTTTTTGGAGGGACTTGGCAGGGAACTCATGCTAGTCCTTGCTTTCCAGCCACCATCTTTGCTCTGCCTCTCATGGAGATATCTTATTTTTGATCAATCATCCTCGAATATATAAAAGCATTTAGATCTTGATTGTTTGAAAAAATAATATTTCCACAGGGGATATCACATATACTTGACTATCAAATTAGCATTGTATTTACTTCATAAAATTCAATCATAATTCTTAGAAAAGATTTTTCTTTCTAATCATCTTAAAACATAAACACCTCAGAATTTTCTGAATGTACATTTGCTAAAGAGAAAAATTACAACATTTTACAAATAATCATATGGGCAAATTACATAAATTTATATTTACTTCAGTCAAAACAAGTAGGCTCTACAAAGTATTTTATTTTAAAGTATACAGAGACAGCTCATGTGAGCAACACTTTAGAGGAGTAAACATTTTCTTGGATATTCACTACCTTTCGAACCTCTCCAAAACAGAAATTATGGGACAAAAACAAAGCAACTTCAGCTCCATGGTCCATGATGACCAAAATTTTTTAAAAATCAAAAAGTAAAACCTCAAATCCCCAAACTATCTCTGTGTAGCACAATTAGCACTTCTCTCCCATCTTTGACACTATTAGCCATGATACAGTCAATTAACCCCTGTTCCTCAGGAGCAAAAGCTTTCTGGAGACCACAACCCTGTAACATCAATACTAGAAAGTCAGAATTATTGATGTCTGGGCTGCAAATGTTTATGTAACACCAGTAAAGTCACTTCTGGGAGCATGAATGCTGCAAAGCTCCAAACTGATCATTCCACACCAAAGAACTATGGAAAGGAGATATAAGAAGAAATGACTAAGACACTGTGTGTGTGTGTGTGTGTGT
This sequence comes from Phalanger gymnotis, assembly GCA_028646595.1. Classification (NCBI taxonomy): domain Eukaryota; kingdom Metazoa; phylum Chordata; class Mammalia; order Diprotodontia; family Phalangeridae; genus Phalanger; species Phalanger gymnotis. The sequence goes on from CM053622.1 coordinate 183,840,325, forward strand.
GTGTGTGTGTGTGTGAGAGAGAGAGAGAGAGAGAGAGAGAGAGAGAGAGAGAGGGAGAGAGAGAGAGAGAGAGGTGGAGTGGTGCAGTATAGCACTTCAATCTGCCTGAGTAAAAGAGCAGAACATAAATTTGGGGTAGTTCTAACCACCCAAATCTTAGTTCAGGGGACACACTGAGGCTGACAAATAGAATTACCCAGCAAGGGAGGAGGTTAAATGTGTTAAGGTTGAGCCATCACATTTGATCCAGCAATGCCACTTTTAGGTCTATATCCTGAAGAGATCACAAAAACAGGAAAAGTAACCACATGCACAAAAGTATTTATAGCAGTTCTTTTTGTGGTGGCCAAGATTTGGAAATTGAGGGGATTCCCTCAACTGAGGAATAGCTGAACAAGTTATGGCATATGAATATAATGGAATACTATTGTTCCATAAGAAATGATAAACATGCAGACATCAGAAAAAAAAAAACCTGAAAAGTCTCAGATGAACTGATGCTGAGTAAAGTGAGCAGAACCAGAATAAGATTTTACAAAGTAACAGCAACATTGTGAGATGACTAACTTTGATAGATTCATGTCTGCATAGCAATGCAATAATCTAAGACTACTTTAAGTGACTCATGATGAAAAATGTTATCCACATCCTGTAAAAGAACTATGGAGTCTAAATGCAGATCAAAGCATACTATTTGATCTCTCTCTCTCTCTCTCTCTCTCTCTCTCTCTCTCTCTCTCTCTCTCTGTCTATCTCTGTCTCTCTCATTTCTTCTTTCTTGTGATCTCTCTCATGGGCTCTAATTACTCTTTACATGATGTCTCATGTGAAAATATGTTTAATATGAGTGTATACAGCCTGTATCAGATTGCATGCCATCTTGTGGGGGGGGGAGGACGGATGGGGGGAAACTGGGAACTCAAAATTTTATGGAAGTTAATAGTGAGATTTTATTTAAAATATAAACAAACAAAAAACAAATATTTTTTTTTAAAAAAAAAGATGTAGTCACAAAGGAAACAGTAATCAGAGAACAGAAAGTCAGAAATTGAGACACAAAGAAAATAAGGGTTAAAAAAGATGAAATTATCAGAGGTTTCAGGAAGAAGAAAGACCTTGAACATAATTAGATAAATCTACATGAAAAACATTTATGACTGAGGGAAATATGGCCTCCAGATATAGACAATAAGTTTAAACATAACTATAGGGGAAATTTCAAATTAAAAGGGCAATGATTCAACACTACAAAAGACTGAAAACCCTATGGAATTTGTGGAGAACATATCATCACAAAATAAAGCTCCTGCATATTTCAAAACAGAAATAAAAGGTATGAAAGCAAAATTTACGGCAGCACAGAAAAAAATATATATGAATAGAAAATCATTGAATCTGCAATGGCAAATGTCATCAAAGAAACAAAAGAAAGAATAGGTTAAAAATAAAAATTGACAAAACAAAGGACAGTATTTAAAAAAGAAAATAAATAACAATAAAATATCTTCATAATGGAAGCAAAACATATGTTCTTGAAGGGAGGATATGTAGAGACAACCTAAGGAACATAGGTCTTCCAGGAAAACCTTATAAACCAAAAACAAAACAACAAAAAAAATTAAACGAATGCCAAAATGAAAGAATTTATAGACAATAACTGTCAAGATCTTCTGACCGTGAAAAATGAATTTCCAATTGATTCACAAATAGCCCTTAGAAATGTCTGTATTTGTATATATGCCCATTTGTATATAGGCATATACACGCAAATGTATACGTATATATATGTATGTATGTATGTATGTATGTGTGCATATCAAGGCTGCAGATGTGATGTTTTAAATTTAATAATTCATTTCAGAAACAAAAACAAATTTCTTCAAATCATGAGAAGAAAGGGCTTTAAATACAAAGGACAAAATACTGTTCTGCACTCAGAAGAAAATGGAAAAAAATTTGTTTTAAAGAATAATAGAGCTAAGAATGAAGTCCATGTTGACCTACCCTGCAAATCAGAGACTTCAATAATAAAGTGTTTGAGGTGTTTTTATTTTTAAATTAATTAATTTTTAGTTTTCAACATTCACTTCCATAAGATTTTGAGTTTCAAATTTTCTTCCCCTCCCTCTACTTCCCTTTCCCCAAAATGGCATGCAATCTGATATAGGTTCTACAGATACATACATATTAAACAAATTTTCACATTAGTCATAATGTAAAGGACAATTAGAACTAATGGGAGGAACTATGAGAAAGAGAAAAAGAAAACAACGAAAGAAAAGGAGAGTAAATATTATGCTTCCATATGAATGCAAAGTCCAAAATTCTTTCTCTGGATGTGGATAGCATTCTTCTTCATGAAGCTTTTGGAATTGTCTTAGATCCTTCAATTGCTGAGAAGAGCTAAGTCTATCAAAATCAGTCATCACACAGTGCACTAGTTACTGTATTCAATATTCTCCTGATTCTGCTCATTTCACTTGGCATCATTTCATATAAGTCTTTGCTGGTTTTTTCTGAAGTCCACGTGCTCATCATCTCTTATAGCACAATAATATTCCATTACATTCATATACCCCAACTTGTTCTGCCATTTCCCAATCGATGGACATCCCTTCAATTTCCAATTCTTTGCCAAAACAAGAAAAACTGCTATAAGTATATTTGGATATGTGGGTATTTTTTTCACTTTTTATGATTTGTTAAGTATACAGACCTAGAAGTGGTATTTCTGGGTCAAAGAGTATCCATAGTTTTATAGCCCTTTGGGCATCATTGCAAAATTGCTCCCTGTAACAACAATGTGGCTAGCAGTTATTATGGCTGTGTAAGACCAACAACAACCAGCACACAGAAAGGCTGCTAGCACAGGTTCTTTGATCTGCTTTCCTAAGGAAAGCAACTTTACGGTGTTAATGATCTCAGTTTAATTAAACATACATGTAGTTAGTATTCATTTAATTGAGAGGGGAAAGACAAGCCCCTGAACTTCAGGGAAAATACAAAAGGAAATTACAAACATCAACAGACAGACCTTGTCTGATTCAAATCACAATTCATAGTTACCAGAGAAGCACCAATCATCTGTCTTGGTTATCAAACCGGGGTGGGGGGGTATTTCAATGGCTTACACAGAGTCTCATCACCCATACTCTTACAATGAGCATACCCCCAAAACAAAATGCCAACCTCAGATATTATATATCCATCTTAGGGCTCTGAGGGCTCAAGGCTCACCATGTACAGTGTGAGAAATCACTAACACAAAGAGTATGGGAAAGCTCAAACCACCAGTGACACATCATATACAATCTCAATTGTCTTAGTACTGAGAAACACTGCTAAACAAAGATGCTCCACTTTACCTATCCCATTCAAACAAAGGACAGTGAAAATTCCCATTTTGCTTGCCATTACACTGCCCAAATTGGTCGTATCAGTTCACAAGTCCTCTCACAATGCATTAATGTTACAATTTTCCCATATCTCCAGCATTTGTGATTTTCCTGTTTGGTCATGTTAGCCAATATGATAGGTGTGATGTGGTACCACGGAGTTGTTTTGACTTACATTTTTCTAATCAATAGTGATTTAGAACTTTTTTTTTCATATGAAGAGAGATAGCTTTAATTTCTTCATCTGAAAAATGCCCATTCATGTGCTTTGATTGGGGAATGAGTTGTATTCTTACAAATTTAACTAAGTTCTCTACATAATTTAGAGATGAAGCCTTTATCAGAGACACTGGTTGTAAACATTGTTTCCCAGGTTTCTGCTTCTCTTTCAGTCTTGGTTGTATTGGCTTTGTTTCTGTAAACCCTTTTCAGTTTAATGTAATCAAAATTATCCATTTTGCATTTCATAATGTTCTCTATCTCTTCTTTTCTCATAAATTTTTTCTGTTCTCCATAACTCTGATAGGTAAACTATTTCTTGCTCTCACAGTTTGCTTGTAGTATCAGACTTTATATGTATATTTTATATCCAACTTGACTTTATTTTGGTCTAGTTTCTGCCATAATATATCACAGTTTTACCAGCAGTTTAAGTCAAATAATGAAACTGGAGTATTTCAGTTTATCAAAGAATAGACTACTATAGTTATTGACTATTGTGTCTTGTGTACTCACCCTACTCCACTGCGCCACCACTCTATTTTTTAGCCAGCACCAAGTAGTTTTGATGATTGCTGCTTTATAATACAATTTTAATGTCTGGTATGGCTAGTCCACCTTCCCTTGCATTACTTTTCATTAATTCCCTAGATATTCTGGACCTTTTGTTCTTCCAGATGAATTTTATTATTATTTTTTCTAGCTCTATAAAATAAATTTTGGCAATTTTATTGGTATGTGTTTCAACAATTTGGCTAGCAGCTACTGTGGGGGTGAAAAACCAACACAAGCCCAACAACAAGAATGCTGTGATCCCAGGTTCTTTTGATCTGCTTTACTAAGGAAAGCAACATTAAGGCTTTAAAAATCTTACTTTAATCCAACATACAAATATCATTCACTTAGTTCAGGGGAAAAAACCAGAATCCTGAACTTCAGAGAAAATACAAACAAATTAAAAACAACAACAGACAGACCTTGTCTGATTCAAATCTCAATGCATAGTTACCAGAATTTAACAAAGTCAGAACATTCAGGTTTACAATCTGGAGGCCTCTTACCTACAACAGCCCAGAATCTCCACACCAGCATACCTTGAAGAGTGAGAGCCCTAAGTAAATAGCTCTATTCTCTCTTTTTATGCACTCTTTAGCTCTCATCAAACATCATCTGAGAGACCAGAACTTAAGCTCTTACTATTGGCTCTGGTCTTAGCAACAACACTTAGGACCCTGAGGGCTTCACGCCCACATCAGCTTAGCACCTAATAGCTGGGTATTTGGGGCCTACTTGGGAGAGAAGATATAATCAGACCTCTCTTCATGGGCCCCACCTGGAGCCCTGCCTTAGTTACCTAATTTAATCAAGGGAATAAATACCAAACTCTTCAAAGGCACTTGGTTGAATGAGTGCTAAGAGCCCATCTTGATTCCCAATATAGGACCTTAACCTCCACGTTTTTGAACTTGATCAATCTAACCTCAAAATAAATAAGAAATAAGTTAAGGAGGTGAAAAGAATTTTAGAAATGGTAGATATGACAGATCTCTGGAGAAAACTGAATGGAGATAGAAAGGAATATACCTTTTCCTCAGAGGTATGTGGCTCTTATTTATTAGGTCAATAGTTTTCTTGATCTCATTTTTATTAATCTCTGCATTGGTTTTCATTATTTCTAATTTGGTATTTAATTAGGGATTTTCCATTTGTTCTTTTTTTTAGCTTTTTTGGTTGCATGCCCAATTCATTGGTCTCCTTTTCCTCTATTTTAGTCATGTAAACATTTAGAGATATAAAACTTCCCCTATGAACTGTTTTTGCTTCATCCTATAAGTTTGAGAAAATTATAGACCAATTTCCCTAATGAATTTCCCTAATTTCCCCAATTTCCCCAATGAATGTTGATGTGAAAACTTTAGAGACTACAGCAACTTATCACAAGAATAATACACTGTGACCATGTAGGATTTATTCCAGTAATGTAAATCTGGTTCAATATTAGGAAAACTATTGGCATAATTGATCAAATCAAGAAACAAACTAGAAGAAACCACATGATTATCTCAATTGATATGGCAAAAAGTTTTTGACAAAATACGACAACCGTTCCTATTAAAAGCACTAGAAAGCATAAGAATAAACAGAGTCTTCCTTTATATGATAAGTAGCATCTACCTAAACCACCAGCAAGCATTACATGTAATGGGGATAAGCTAGACGCATTCCCAAGAAGATCAGTGGTGAAACAAAGATGTCCATTATCACCGCATTATTCAATTTAGTACTAGAAATTTTAGCTGTAGCAATAAAAGAAGAAAAAGAAACTGAAGGAATTAGAACAGGCAAAGAAGAAACTAAGTTATCACTGTTTGGAAATAATATAATGATTTACCTAGAGAATCCTAAATAATCAAGTAAAAACCATTTGAAATAATAAATAACTTTAGCAAAGTTGCAGGATATAAAACAAACCCACATAATTCCTCAGCATTCCTATATATTACTAGCAAAGCCCGACAGCAAGAGATAGAAAGAGAAATTCCATTTAAAGTTATGGTAGACACTATGAAATATTTGGGAGTCTACCTATCAAGACAAATCCAGGACCTATATGAACATAATCTCAGAATACTTTTCACACAAATAAAGTCAGATCTAAATAAATGGAAAAACAACAGTTGCTTGTGGTTAAGCCAAGCTAATACAATAAAAATGACAATTTTGGGGTTGGAGGCAAGGTGGGGGCATGAAAATAGGGATTCATTTCAATTCCACCCCAAATCCCTCCAAACACCTGTAAAAAATAACTCTAAACAAATTGTAGAGCTACATAACCCATGAAATGACAGAGTGAAACAAGTCCCCAGTCCAAGTCAGCCTGGATAATCACCAGGTCTATCACATTGTGCTGGAAGTGGAGGAGAGCCTAGAATGTTCAGTGCCAGGACAGACCAGGCCAGAGAATACTGGGTGCAACAGGCCTCAGGGCACTGAATCACTGGAAGCTGTGGAAGTTTCCAGACTTCTCAACCCACAAATGCCAAAGACAACTTAGCAAGTCGGTAAGAAAACTGTTGGACCTGGCTGAGAGAAGTGTTTGGTCTGGTCCTAGCCCCAGTGGTCACAGAAGTGGCTGTAGCTGTGGCTTTTTTCAGTGCTACAGGCATGCACAGAGTGGGGGAATCAGGTAGCTGATTGGAGCAGGAGTGCAGGGAACTCTTTGCTGGCATTGAGGCACCATTGTCTCATTTTTGGCTGCTTGGATCTGGGTCACAATCTTGGTTGGTGGTCCTTAGAGAAAGAGGACCATTTCTGTGGAGGGGCTTGTGGTGGCTGTGGAGAGGTTGCACTCTTTGTAGTTACACAGAAGAAAGGAGTGCTCACATTCACAGAACAGAGTACATGCCAGGATAGGAGTATCATAACACCTCAGAATAAAAGTAGCTCTGAAAACATTAGCACAAAAACCCTGAAGCTTGGGACAAAGAAGTCTACATTCTAGAAGCAGTCATACTCTGACAAAGAGTTAAAAAATCAAGTAATTGTTTGGGAAAATGAGAAGATAGCATAAAAGTACTCAGACTATTGGATTTTTTTTTGTGGCAAAGAAGATCAAAACATACAGCCAGAAAAATTCAACAAAATCAAAGAGCCTATATCAAAAGCCTACAAGAAAAATATGAATTGGTCTCAGACCATGGAAGAGCTCAAAAAAAATTTGGAAAATCAGCAAGAGAAGTAGTGGAAAAATTGGGGAAAAATGAGAGTGCTGCATGAAAATCATGAAAAACAAGTCAATAGCTTTCTAAAGGAGACCCAAAATACTAAAGAAAATAACACTTTAGAAAATAGACTAATCCAAATGGCAAAAGAGTTCCAAAAAGCCAATGAAGAGAATAATGTCTTAAAAGGCAGAATTAGCTAAATGGAAAAGGAGACCCAAAAAACCACTGAGGAAAATACTTCCTTAAAAATTAGGATGGAGCAAGTGGAAGCTAGTGACTTTATGAGAAACCAAGAAATTATAAAACAGAACCAGAAAGAATGAAAAAATGGAATACAATATGAAATATCTCATTGAAAAATCCACTGACCTGGAGAAAAATCAAGCAGAGATAATGTACAAATTATTGGACTAACAGAAAGCCATGATCAAAAAAGGAGCCTAAATATCATCTTTCAAGAAATTATCAAGGAAAATTGCCTTGATATTCTCGAACCAGAGGGTAAAATAGAAATTGAAGGAATCCATCAATCTCCTCTTGAAAAAGTTCCCAAAATGAAAAATCTTAGAAATATTGTAGCCAAATTCCAGAATTCCCAGGCCAAGGAGAAAATATTGTAATTGAGAAGAATGAAACACTTTGAGTGTTGTGGAAACACGACCAGGATAACACATGATCTAGCAGCTTCTGTATTAAGCAATTGAAAGGCTTGGAATATGATATTCTGGAGGTCAAAGGAGCTAAAATTAAAACCAAAATTCACCTACCCAGTAAAACTGAGTATAATGCTTCATGGCAAAATATGGACTTTCAATGAAATAGCATACTTTCAAGCTTTCTTATAGAAAAGACCAGAGCTGAAAAGAAAATTTGCTTTCAAATATAAGAATCAAAAGAAGCATGAAAAGGTAAACAGGAAAGAGAAATCATATGGGACTTACTAAAGTTGAACTGTTTTGTTCACATTCCTATATGGAAATATGATATTTGTAACTTATGAGACCTTTCTCAGTATTACTGTAGTTGAAGGGAATATACATATATGTAGACAGAGGGCACAGGGTAAGTTGAATATGAAGGGATGATATCTAAAAAAAAATTAAAATTAAGGGGTGAGAGAAGAATATATTGGGAGAAGGAGAGAGGGAGAGATATAATGGGATTAATTATTTCACATAAAAGTGGCAAGAAAAAGCTCTTGTAATGCAAGTGAAGAGGGGGTAGGTGAAAGGGAATGAGTGAATCTTGTTCTCATTGGATTTGGCTTAAGGAGGGAATAACATACACACTCAGTTGGGTATATTAACCCACAAAAAAGTAGGGGAGAAGGGGCTAAGGGTGGGTGGATGAAAGTAGGGTTGGCAGATTGGGGGAGGAGGTAGTCAAAAGCAAACACTTTTAAAAAAGGACAGGGTCAAAGGGCAAAAATGAACAAAGGAGGACAGAATAGGATGGAAGGAAATATAATTAGTCTTTCACAACTTGATTATTATGGAAGTGTCTTGCATAATGATGCATGTGTGGTCTATGTTGAATTGTTTGCCTTCTCAAGGAAGGTGGGTGGAGAGGGAAGAATGGAGAGAATTTGGAAATCAAAATTCTAAAAACATATGTTAAAAATTGTTTTTTTCATGCAATTGGGAAAGAATGTATGCATAGCTTATAGAAATCTATCTTCTCCTACAACAAAGTAAGGGGAAAGGGTGTAAGCCAGGGGAGTGGGGCAATAGAATTGAGGGATAGACTGGTGAAAGTGGCTATCAGAATAAAAGCCATCTTGGGGTGGGGAGGAGGGTAGAGATGGGGAGAAAATTTGTATCTCAAAGTCTTGTGGAAAAATGAAAGTGAAAACTAAAACTAAATTTAAAAATATTTATCAGTGACAATTTTACCAAAATTAATTTACTTATTGAGTGCCATACTGTTGTGCCCTGTCCTCCAGTTCTCTCCATCTTGCCCCAGCTTGCCTTACAGTTTGTTTTCCATCTCTACAGAAATCAGTTAGTGTTTTTTTTTCCTTTTAAATACCCTGACCCTACCCCTTCTCGGGGCTGTTCAATTTCAGTCTTTACTCCAAATAGTCACGCACTTGAATAAATCCACATCAAAATTCATATCCGGGTCTCACTGGGTTTTTTCGGCACATTTCTGGAGGCCCCAGTGAGATTTGGGGGTGGCCTGTAGCATCCCTTGAGACCCAGGCCAGGACGGGTCTCATCCTTGGGTAACGGGTGTTTGCTCATCCCTACCTCCAGGGAAGCCAGCCTCTGAGATGTTCAAGAGGCCCGGAAGTAAGTCAGGTTTCTGGTGGGAATTCCCTTCTGGTTCTGGTGGGGATTCAGGCGAGACATGGCTTAAGTGTTCAGTGGGAATACACCGATTCCCTGGGCACTCCTGAGACCTCAGCTGCCGCCTGTTTCTGGTTTCTGTCCTGCAGTGTCTCCATTTTGTGTTTGTGTATTTCTATGTGTCTGTTTGTGTCTTTGTTTTTGTGTGTCTGTGTGAATGAGTGACTGTAGCCTGTCAGCAGTAGCAGCAACAGCAACAAAGCCAAGAAACTCCACCCCCCCCCTTGCTCCTCCCTATCCCACTGGCATTCCTGAGGAAATAGGTTGGGGGAAGCAGAGCAGGCAATTCAGTTTTGTTCTATGTGTCCGTGGTCTGGTTAAACTTTACCATCGTAAGGAGAAATACCCACAAGTTAAAGTCAAATTGTGGTGGGGTGGGAGAAGATTGATTTATGATGAAAATGGGGAGAAAACAGGATATGTGAGAAAGAAACTTGAGAAGTGTTAGACCAAGTTCTCAGGGCTTTAACCTTAAAAGGTGCATGGGAAAAGTTTTCTTTGAACTTCTCTGCACTAAAAAAAAGTTTAAAGATAAGAAAGGGTTAAGAAAGAAGGGGGGTGGGGACTTTTCCCTCAGATCCAAGAGAGGCAAGATAGACAAGTATTTTTACCCTTTTTCTGCCTATATAAAGGGGCAAAGTTTTTGTGTAATGGGACCCAACCAGAAAAGAATTGAACTAAATGTGAAAAGTGAAGATGTGTCATTCCTAATTTAATACTTAAGATAAAATAGAATTCATTTTACTGTTTGGCACTAAAGTTTATGGGAAAAGGAAAGGAGAGACTGTGATAAAGTGGAAGATCAGTAAATTAAAATCTTGAGCAAGCAGATTAGAGTAAAAGGCTTGATAGCATGAGTTAAAAACCCGAATAGATAAAGTTATAAAGAGATGGGAGGGATTATGTCCACCCACCCTTTGAACTAGATCTGTGAATGGGTTCTATTAAATTTAATATGAATATTTGTCTAGTATGTCACTTTAAACTGACCTGGTTATAACAGGTTATTCAAAATTGTAAAACAATATGGGAATCACATAATTGAAAAAGTATTTGGTTAAGTTAAATGTAATTGCTTCGTATATGAATTTTCTTATATGTGAAGTTTATGTCAATGGTGGTAATATGAAGGTGAAAACACATCCAGCTAGATTGATAATTAATTAATTATGGTTTTAAAAGGTTTAAATACATGACATCTGTTTATGGTATTGTTGTATTTCTAAAAATTTTATCATATTGTTTGGTGACAACTGTTAAGTTCATCTGTGTTGCTAGGTAATTTCTCTAAATGTTGTTATACTTACAATTGTGATATTGAAATAATGAAGGGATTAGGAAACTGTTGAGCTGTTTTATATGACCATGTCTTTTAGAGAAGTTTCATTTAAGAAATTATAAACTCCCAGGTTTTGTAGCAGCACTACTGGGATCCCTATTTGTACAATAAGTTGGGAAAGCCTGGAAGTGGAAGTTTTAATAAAAGAGAAAGAACAGTGGGGTCAGAAACTTAGTGAGCTCTGAATCTGGCTTTTTAAGTCAGTAGGACTAATTTTTAAAAATTGGCTTTTAGGATATTCTTTTAAAATTAAAATTGGATTGTGAGGTCCTGGTAAAAGCTTTAAAAAGGAAAGATATTTGTTACAAAATGCTATTATTGTCAAGTTGTGATACCCAAAGACCTAGAAGGTTTTATGGGGGAAATGGAAAAAAAAAATTTAGTCAAATAATTGGGTAAATTTTATAGTTATGTGAAACTCCCCTGAGGCAGTTGGCAACTGGCTGCCGATGCCGCCACCCAGGCAGCAACCCTCTCTGATGCTGCCCTCCTTCTTTTTGTTTTGGACCCCCTCCCCTCTGCCACCTCTCCTCCCTCCTATTCACCCTCAGATCATTCCTTCATGGCCGGAAAAATGGGGGAAGAAGGAGTCTGGGTGTTGGGTTTTGGGAGATGGCCGGACTTTTGTGCCTGAGGCCTTGGGGAGGGATTGGGTGGGAAGACTCCATCAGATCATGTCCCTGGGGTTGTGAAAGGTTAGGAAGCTACTCAGGGACAGATATTACCTCCCCTGCCTTGATAACATCCTTACAACACAGTCACCAGATGTGAGTCCTGTGCCCAAGTGAACACAAAACAGGCAAAGACAGCCCCGCTAGGAGTAAGGATGAGGGGAGTGCCACCTGGGGAACATTGGGAAGTAGATTTTACTGAAGTCAACCCACCAGCAGTGGGTTTTAAATGTTTCTTGGTCTTTGTTGATACCTTCTTGGGTTGGGTGGAAGCCTTCCCCTCTAAGAGACAGCCCTGGTGGTTGAAAAGAAACTTTTGAATGAATTGATCCCTCCTTTTGGCTTTCCCCTTAGCATTGGCTCAGATAATTACCCTAGCTTTGTTGTCAAAGTTTCTCAGGGTGTGGCCAGAGCTTTAGGGGAAGAATAGAAATTGCATTGTGCTTACAGGCTCCAGAGTTCAGGTCAGGTTGAAGGAGCAAACTGCACTCTTAAATAGTTTCTGTCTAAACTTATCCTGGAACCCCAGGAGAACTGGGTCACTCTGCTCCCTCTGGCCTTGCTCCACAGCCGATGCACCCCTAATAAACTAGGTTTGACCCCTTTCAAAATTCTTTTTGGGTGGCCCCCTCCTATTAAAGCTTCCTTTATTAAGTTCCTACAGGGTCTGCAACATACCCAGTCTCAGCTTCATAAATCTATCCAGGAATCCCCGACTATTG
>CM053622.1:183860541-183884524 GCA_028646595.1 Phalanger gymnotis
AGAAGAAGAAGAAGAAGAAGAAGAAGAAGAAGAAGAAGAAGAAGAAGAAGAAGAAGAAGAAGAAGGAGAAGAAGAAGAAGGAGAAGAAGAAGAAGAAGAAGAAGAAGAAGGAGGAGAAGGAGAAGGAGGAGAAGAAGAAGAAGAAGAAGAAGAAGAAGAAGAAGAAGAAGAAGAAGAAGAAGAAGAAGAAGAAGAAGAAGGAGGAGGAGGAGGATTGTGATGATGATGATGGTGATGGTGATGATGATGATGATTATGGTTATGATTGAATGGCAAGGAAGGAAGGAAAAGCTACAAAGACTATTTGTAGGTCTGCTTTTTAAAGATGATCATTTTCTACAAGTAAATTTTTTTGAAAGTACAACCATCCCAAACAAGATACAACTTAAATATGTTTCTCAGAGAAAATGGTAGTTATAAAACTTTGGATGAATTAACCCTTTTTCCCACCTCAAACACTTTCCTCAGTTTGGCTCTAAGACTATTACTTGGATGAACACTGGCAGTTCATTTTATTGTAAGACATTTTGGCTCGCATTATTGTCATAACTTTAGTCTCCTTCTAGGCTGTTATTCAATGCACACACAGACACTCACACACAACACACATGACTTATTTATCTTAGAATCTGTCTCTATCCTTCACATAAATGTTTTGTATCTTACTTTTAGGAAAGAAAATAAAATGGTTACTCTAATTTCCTTTATTTTTCATATATTTAAATGTTGCTTTTCTAATTTTACTTCAATATGTAAAAGATCTATGTTTTCATTATTCTGGGTAGTTCCTCCAAATAAGGCTATCATAACTCCTGCAGAACTAAGTAAATAAAATTAAGAATTTTTATGGGTGAAAAAAATGTTCATTGAGATCATCAACCCATAGTTAAACTTTAAAGTAATATTAAACCTGTTGTAACTATATCAGCATACTAATTTACCTGTAATAGTATTTAATTTTCCTTAGATGCTATTTTAAGATGCTGTGTTTTTTTTCCAAATGATGAGCAAGTGAGCTTTCCAGCATTTCAAATTGTAATGGAGGTATCACATATGTATAGAGTCTATAAGTTTCCTAACATGGCATCACCCATGTGGATGAAACTAGGCAACTTCTATCAGAAGAATCATAAGAAATGGAGCATGTATTAACATTTGTGTTGCTTTATCATATGATTGGGAGGAGCTTTTAATTTTTCTTCTTCTTTCATTGTCTTTATAGGTAGAATTGTCAAGCATTGAAAATTATTCAGAATTGGGTGGCATGATTTTACTTCATTCATGTCTTAGGAGAATGAAGGGATTTAGTCACTAAGAGTTTCCTGTGAAAGGTTATTTCTTATTTTCATTTACTCTTTTTAGTTCTAGGTAGAATAAGTAGAATCTCCTATCTTGGCCTGGAATAGTATACAGTAATTTTCAGATGTTCAATAATACTATCCAGGTGTTGTAGCCAACCCAAAAGTGATTTCTTGAGAAGCAAGGATCTGGGGCTCCAAATCAGCAGAAGTCGATAATGATACCAGGTTTGGACATGAACTTGGAGTGACTAATGCTATATCGGGATTAAATTGTGAGTCTATCCTCTCCCAACTATTTTACTAAAGTTGGGGCATGGTGGGATTATACTCTGAGGTGTTGGGTTAAATGTTTGCAATTCGTTTGACTCTATCTTCAAAGTAAATATTCCTTTGTAAAAGCTATCTGATTTAAAGAATTTAAATGGAACTGTGCTTTTCACTGAGTACTTAAAATCAGAGGGGCTTAGGGCCCATGGTTAGAGTAAACATAAATCCACAATACCTTTCAAGGTACCTGAGAACTTTGAGACTGACATGGACCACTAGAACTGAGAGAGTGGGTCTAGAGTTTTTATGTTACCAACTGAAAACCTTTCCAAAGATAAAATTTTTATTTGTTCTTTGTATTACATAAAGAACTGCACTATTTGTAAGCAATAGCTCACTTGAAACTATATGAAATAATCATTATATTTAAATCTGCCTGAATATATAAAATTGGAAGTTTCACATCCATAACTAAATGTTCAACAAGAAGGAAAATACCCTTTACATATGTGAACATGTTATGAAATAAATCAGCAGTACGAAAGAGGAGAGCTATGGAAAACACAGCTTTCTCTAGCTTGTTATTTTTTTAAGATTTCTATTTTCTAAGAAGTATTAAGTGTTCAATTATTTCATAATCTGAATACTTTCATTTTTGTCAGTATATTCTCCCAATATAGGTTTTCTAAGCAATAATTTACACAAATAATGTCATCATGTATCACTTTTATAGGTAGACAAAAATCATTATTTACTCTTAAATGGAAAGTAAGAATAATTTTAGAACTTCAGAACAGAAATAAACTTTAGTAATTATATAATGATATCATGACTTCATTACATTCAAAAATACTTATTCATCTTTGTGCTATTATTTTTACATATGCTACATGAAAAACACTGAGTGATTATTTCATATTAGTGAGGTAAACTTATCTACTACTGATTGCTTTCTTTACATTTTTTCTCATCGTAATTTTACCTGTTTTTATTTCTTTTTTTATCTTTTCAGATGTCTCAAAATTCTCCAAGATCTGATACTGTTATCATTGAGTTAGGCTACATGTGTATTATTTCTCACAAATGAACTGTTATATTGGTACAATTGTTTGTGTCACTTTCTTTTGAAACGGCCACAAATAAGGAGGAGCCAATATAATAGAATAAAGTCTGGGATTCACCTGAGCTCTACCCCAAACCCCTCTAAACCTTTAAAAATTAAACAAATTCTAGGGTGACAGAACCCATAAAAAAGATGGAATGAAACAAATTTCCAACCCAAGATGACTTATGGTTCAGGGTTGTTGCACCAACTTGAGAGAGAAGCAGAGTCTAGCATAGGTCCATCACCTTAGACTGGACCCCTGCAAAGCTGGAACAGGCCTGTGGCAACTGAATTAGTGGCAATATTGTGGTTTCCAGACCTCTCAGCCCACAGACACCAAAAGCAACTTAGAGAGTCAGCAGGAATGGTCTGTCAAACCTAGGTGAGAGTGGAGTACAGTCCAGTGCAGGCCACATCAACACAGTCCCTGACACAGAAAACCAGGAACAGGCCTTGGACATAACTAAATAAGCAGTGGCAGCAGCAGTGTTGGTGGCAGCAGTAGCTGTATCTGCGTCTCTTAGCCCACGATGGTAAGGGGCTCAAACAACTGGTCTGGGGGGCTTTGGCTAGCACTGAAGAAATACATGATTGCTTTCCCCATATTTGGATGCAGGTCACATTCTTAACATCATCTATCAAGAAACTATCAAGGAAAACTGTCCTGCTATTGAAGGACCAGAGGATAAAATAGGAATTGAAAGAATCCACTGATCACATCCTGAAAGAATCCTCAAAATGAAAACTTCCAGGAATATTATAGTGAAATTCCAGGGTTCCCAGGTCAGGGAGAAAATGTTGCAAGCAGTCAGAAAGAAATAATTCAAGTACAGTAGAGCCACAATCAGGGTAACACAAAATCTAGCAGCTTCTATACTAAGGAATCGAAGGGCTTGGAATATGATATTCTGGAGGTCAAATGAGCTAGGATTAAAACCAAGAATCACCTACACAGCAAAACTGAGTTCAGGGCAAAAAATCAATTTTTAATGAAATAGAGGAATTTCTAGCATTCTCGATGAAAAGACAAGAGCTGAATAGAAAATTTGACTTTCAAATGCAAGACTCAGAAACAGCATAAAAAAGGTAAATACAAAATAAAAATCATAAGGGTCTTAATAAAGTTAAACTGCTTACTTTTCCACATGGGAGATGATATTTGTTACTCCTATGACCTTTCTCACTATTAGGGTAGTTAGAAGTAGTATATATAGACAGACAGAACAGATAAAAGTTGAATATGAAGGAATATCTAAAAACTATAATCAATGTGTTAGAGAGGAATATAAGTGTAGAAAGAGGAAGGGAGAAATAGAAAGGGATAAATTACCTCAATAAAAGGGGCAAGGAAAAGCTTTTACAGTGGAGAGAAAGAGGGTGGAAGGTGAGGGGTTGTGCCTGAACCTTACTCTCATCAGAATTGGCTCAAAGAGGGAATAACATAAACTCAGTTGGGTATGGAAATCTATCTGGCCCTACAGGAGGATAGGAGGGGAAGGAGAGAAGCGAAGGGGAGGGTGTGTGATAGAATGGAGGCCAGGTTGGGGGATAGATATTTAAAAGCAAAACTCTTTTGAGGAGAGATGGGGCGAGAGGAGAGAGAGAGAAGAGAAGAAATGGAAGTGGGGTAGGATGGAGGTAAATACAGGCCCCCAGTTCCCAACACGAGAAGCTTGGGACTGAGTCCCCTGTGGCCCAGCAGAAGAGATCTACTTAAAGAGCCAGGAAAAAAGGCAACCACCATGAAGAAGAAAGCTGGAAAAGTAAAAAAAAAAATTGAATCATATATTATGGGAACTGAGAAATCAAAATACAAATTCAGAAAAGGACAGTGTAATAGCAATTTATATTTGAAGATCTTTCTCACCCATTAATAGGCCATATGACCTGCTTATGTCACAGGAAATCTAAGTCACATGTGGTGAGAGGAGCTTCCTGACAGGAAAAGGAAGTTGTGTCACAGGAAAATGCTGAGAGAGAGTGAGAGAGAGCGAGAGAGCGAGAGAGAGAGAGAGAGAGAGAGAGAGAGAGAGAGAGAGAGAGAGAGAGAGCTATTTTCAGGTGGCGAGGCTCCATGCTGTGATATTATGTATGAATGCTTCACTGATGTGATGGATTGGGTAGATGGCTTATTCCGATATGGTTCTCTGGTGGATGGTTTACTTCTTCTACCTTCTATGTGGAGAGTCTTGTATACTTTGCAATGCAGAACCACATTGGCATTTTGAAATTTATCTACATTGTTATTATTGCCTTACCGATACACTTGGTGTCATGAGCAAGATCACAAGGTATAAGATCTCTTATTACAGGTAGAAGGGCTTTAGAGGAAGAAATGGTTATCCCAGAATGGGATTATGTAACCCATCGCACCTTAGCAAGAGAATGGTCTGAAGGGACTGGTTTGTATGAGGACTGGTAATAGAAGCAACAGAGGGTAGGACCTAGAGATTTGGAAAGATGTCTCAGAGAAGTTACAGTTGAGCCAGGAAGGAAAATGCCAACAGCAATATCTAGAAGATGTTTGATTTCACTCACAGCATATTGTATCATATATGAAAACAGGGAAAGACTATTATTAAAGAGAACTCAGACAGTGATTGAAACATCTGCTAACTCAAATGAGAATACTTCTTTGATACAACAGCAAGATGGAGAATCTCAGGTGGTAGAACAACAGATTATTGGTCAGGAATCTATTGACTTTGCTCTAAATTCAGCTAGAAGGCAGAGGGAGCCAAAGAGGTCAATAGTGCACCTTAGTTAACCCCAGGTCAAGTCTAGCAGCCAGTATGGTGTTGCAATAATTTGGCTAACAGCTGGTGTGGGGGTGAAAGACCAGCACAAGCCCAACAACAAGAACACTGCCAACACAGATTCTTTTGATATGTTTTATTAAGGAAAGCAACATTAAGTGATTAACAATCTTATTTCAATCCAACATACAAATATCATTCACTTAGTTCAGGGCAAAAAGCCAACACTCTGAACTTCAGAGCAAATACAAACAACTTAAAAATGTACGTTATAAACAGACCAAATTCAATTCATAGTTACCAAGAAACCATCGACATCTGAGTTCAGGAGCCAGGGAGCTCATAACAATGGCTGGACAAGAGTCATGCGTTACTCGTCCTGTGGCTCAGAGCCCCAAGCGAGAATGCCAACCTCTGGGTTTATATATCTTGTTCAGGGTCAAAGGTGAGTCACACATGCAACTCACCCACATGACTTAAAAGCGTCAGAAAAATGCAACTTAAATCTATGTGGTCTAAAAGCCTCTGATTTTACAAACATATCACTCAAACCCATGTAAACTAGGCTTTCCCTTGAGGCAAGAAGGTCATCAAGGACTCGTAATTTGATCAAGGAAACAAAGGCCAAAATCTGCAAGGGCACTTGATTGAGTAACTGTTAAAAGCTCTTCTTAATTACCTATGCATATGGTTACCATGGTGACAGGGAGAGAGAATCTGGAGAGGATACAACATCAGAAGCTGAAGATACTTTGTGGCATGATGGTACTCCTGAACCACAGAATGTTACAGTACTATATCAGACTTCTCAGTCAACAATGTGCACCATACAGTGATGGAGGCAAGAAGCACACGATAACAGTACAATGTTCAGAGAGATGTTGGAGGATTTACACAGCTGGAAATCACAGATAGCTTGAGTAGGTTCAACCAGAGAATGTGAGAATCATTAATATCTTGGATGGTGAGAATCAGTAAGGAAGGGGCCACAGGGAGTGTCTGTAGATACTGTGAATTGTATGAGATTCATAAGTATTAGTGAGAATCCTTTTATACAGCAAGATTTTATGGATTGTCATTTGCAAGGAGATAACCAAGCAACCAATTTGTTGGCTTTGCTGGACCTAGTTGTAAAAGACAATATTCTGCTAATATTGTGTGGCCTACTGCAGATAGACCCTGGTATTTAATTAGGGACTGTATGAGAAAGTTAAAGGAGGAAGTAATGAAGACTGCTATTATGATAGGGAATGCCAAAGTTTATTCTTAAACTCCTTTGGGTGTGTATCGTAGGAATTTGATAGTTAGAACATCACCCCATCCCCCACTTATAAACATTTAATTATGATTCTGCTAATTGCAGAAGTAGGGAACTCCCTTACAGAGGTGCTGGATAAGATTTCACAGTTAAGTGACTTAGGAGACTGGGGAAAACATTAATTTCCTTGAGAGAGAAGCGTAAATGGTCAGCAAATTCAACTTCAGAATAGAGTGATAAGGAAAATGTTTACTACTCTGCTGAGAGCAGGGGTAGATTTTAGAAGAACATATGGTATTCCAACTAATGAGCTATACAAGACATGCCAAGATAAGGGGTTTAATAGCAAACAGAATGGAGAAGTACTGCCTCTACACATCCTACAGATCTTGAATGTTATATCCAAGTGAGTCACATCTTCAGGGAGACTAGGGCAAAGACTGAACCCCAGCTCAGATTAAAGAAACACAGAGATGGGATTACAGACTCAATATTAATCTGACTATATATTGAAAAAATGGATCAAATATTGTAACCAGGGCATTGATTGACATTGGGGCAGAGGCCACCTTGATTTATGGAAACCTTGACAAATTTAAGTGTGGAACTCCTATTACCATCATAGGACTAGGAGGGGCTGAAATATCAGTCAAACTGATGCTGAAAATTGGACAATTGTCTAAGAAAGAACATAGAATGGTCATTCTACCCATTCCTGAATACATCATTGGAAAAGATATATTGAAAGGTCTGACTCTGAAGTTACCTGAGGGGAGATATCAATTTGCAGTAAGGAAGATAGGAATTAATACAGTTCTAGTGGGAAAAATAAAAATGGATCTAATACTTTACCTGAACCTTCTAAAGAAATTACTTTAAAGCATTATCATGTGTCAGGTGGACAAGATGAAATTGCCAATACTATAAAGGAATATGTTGAAGCAGGAGTGTTAATTCCTACAATCACTGTATGGAATAATCCTGTATGGCCACTATGAAAGTCAAATGGAATGTGGAGAATGACAATGGACTATAGACTATTGAATAAAGTGACTCCTCCCTTGTATGCTACTGTTCCAGATACTGGTATCTTAATGGAAAGGATCCAGAAATACTATGGGACTTAGTAAATTTATTGATTTGGCCAATGCTTTCTTTCCAACCCCAATAGACTCCAAACAATGGGACCAGTTTGCTTTCACATGACAGAGCTGACAATATACTTTTACCTCATTGCCACAAGGATATCTTCATAGCCCAACTATCTGTCATAGGATTGTGGCTGAAAATTTGGATGAATTAAAGTTACCTGCTGTACAGCTTACCCACTATATAGTTGATATTATGATAAAGGGAGAAAATGTAAAAGAAATGGAGAAGAGTTTGATACTTTTAATTGAGCATATGAAAAGCAAAGGATGGGAAATTAACTCTGCAAAGATTCAAGGGCCAGCTCAAACTGTAAAGGTTTTGGGTATGCAATGGAATAAAAGACTGCAAGAAATTCTCTCCCAAGCTAAAAATAAGATTCAAGATTTTCCTATCCTACCAATAAGAGGCTCAAAAGTTCATAGGACTGTTGGGATATTGTACATTGTACATTCCACATCTTGGACAGATTATGAAACCCTTATATAAAGTTACCAGGAAAAAAAATATGAATTTGCCTCAGGACTTGACAGAGCAAAGTTTTTGAAGAAGCCAAACCTGCTATACAATTGGCTCTGGTTTTATGGCCTATGCAAAATGGCCCAGTAGAATTATAAATGACTACAAAATGACTATGGGAATTGGAGTTCATGGCAGAAACAACAAAGCCTAAGTGTACCCATAAGAATTTGGTCAAAGAAGCTACCTTCTCCTGGATTACAATATATACCTTTTGGAAAGCAGTTCTTAGCTGCATATTGCGCTTTGGTAGAGACCGAACAACTAACTCTGGGCCATGAAGTGATATTAAGGCCTAGAATCCCAATTTTGACACGTGTAATGAGTATCCCAACATCTCACAGAATTGGACATGCACAAGAGGCTAGCATAATTAAATGGAAGTGGTATATTCAGAATACATTGGAAACAGGTAAAGGTTGAGTTTCTGCTTTACTTGAATCTATAGCAAATATAGACATTGATGGAAATGAAAAACCTCCTGAACCGAGGCAACAGTTGGTACAACCCTTGGTAAAATGGAATGACAGATGTGATGGATCGACTGAAGAATAGAAGAAACATGCATGGTTTACTGATTGGACAGCAAAATATTTGGGCCATAAAAGACATAGGAAAGCTGTAGCCTATGACCCATATACTAAGCGAACTTTAGAAATATCTGGGATAGGTGGAAGTATTCAATATACTGAAATTATGGCAGCACATGAAGCTATTAAAATTGAGAAAGGAGGACAATATCATATTTTCACTGATTCGTGGGCAGTAGTTAATAGGTTAGCTACATGGATGCCAATGTGGAAAAATCAAAATTGGTAAATTCATGGTAAACAAGTTTGAGCCATAGAATTATGGGAAGATATATGGGACATGTCTTTGGTTACTAATTTGTCAGTTTTTCATGTAGATGCTTGCATGGCCCTCGCTATGAAAGAATGTGAGTACAAGGCACATGTTGATCAACTAGCAAAGATTGCTACTGAACATATTGTTCCTACTTTGACACCAAGTGATGATCCAGTACTAGCAAAATAGGTCCACCAAACAGCCAGGCATTTAGGGGTCCAGGACACACACCAGTGGGGACAAGATCAAGGTATTAGTATTTCTCATTCACTATTGAAGCAAGTAGTAAAGGAACGTCATATATGTCAACTTGAAAAAGAATGAATTATTCCTTGGGTAGTAACTGGGGAAATAGCAAGAGGAAAAGTTCCAGCCTACATTTGGCAGATAGAGTATATTGGACCACTACTTCATGAATAAAGGATGCAAATTTGTATGTACTTGTGCTGACACCCATTCAGGTGTACTAGTGGCTTGTCCTTACGAGAATGCAACCCAGAAAAACACCTGTAAAATTGTAGATTATTATAAGTCTATATTATGGAACCTCAATGCATATTCAGAGGGACAATGGGTCACATTTTAAAGGTAATGGGATGAAGAGATATTGTGTATTATACAATATAGAGTTGATGTATCATATTCCATATTATCCAAAAGCATATAGGTTGATAGAAAGAATGAATGGATTGTTGAAAGAACAGTTAAGAAAGTTAAGTTCTAATAATTCATATCAACATTGGAAGAATAATTTGTTCACTGCTTTATATAATTTGAATAATAGAGTATTGGGAGGAAGTACATCTCTAGCCAGAATGATGACCTCAAATCTGCAAATTAGAAAATAGCAAACAGATAAGAGCCAAATTATTGAGTATTGCACTGTAAGGGAAGATGTCCCATAACAGAATCAAGGAATACCTGGTTTGGCAGGATATGATTTGCATTTTTACAGGACTTTGGGTTGGATAGAAAAGAGATAAGAAAAGTCTCTACTGGGATATATATGAAAATCCCTAAGAATCATTTTGTACAGCTATTCCCTAAACCAGGATTAGCAGCTCAGGGAATACATGTATTGGCTAGAGTGATAGATTCTAATTATCAAGGAGAAATTATTGTGACATGCCACAATTTAGGTGAAGAACCTATACAGTTGTGTAAAAATGATAGAATAGTTCAACTGATTATTATTCCTTGTGAAAAAATACCCTTTGTGAAAACTGACGCTCTTTCCAAAATAACTATCAGAGGAAAGGAAGGAATTGGTTCTACTGAGAGAATGCAATTGGGAGATAAAGTATGGGTAAAATATAAGCAGGGCAATGTTCCAAAATCTGCAGAAATTAGGGCACATGGGAAAACCAATACCGTAACAGTGGTTTACCCAGGAGAAAATAATTATGAAACTGTATGCTTGACTCATGTATTCTATCATGAATGAGGCAATGATAGTTTCTTTGTTTCTTTTTAAATTTTTGTCTGCTAAATTTGTGATTTGTTTCCTGAAGGCTTAGTACCATCCACCTGCAGATACCTGATGGCTTAAGCCAGATATCCCCTCTGATGCGTTCAGATGTCAACCCCTGGACTTACCTACACCTGTGAGGTCTCATCTCTGGACCTGTCCATGACCATGATGTGTCATCCATGGACCTGGCATCAACTAAGTTCCAGATACCAGCTTGCTAAAGAACTGACCTCTCAAATAGAACTCTCAATCTCTTGGGGGCAGGGACAGCTCTACATCCAGTTTCAGAAGGAAGAAACCATGGAGGCTGAGACCTTTGCCCCTTACCCCGAGATATTGAGGCCCATTCATTTGAGAGGGGAATGATGATATTGTTTTATATGCTTGCCTTGTGTTATCCCTGTTATATTGTTGTGTAAGGTTCTGTTGACACCAGTTATCCCAGAATTCCCATTGTCCTATGTAATACTTAAGAAATACCTTGGGGCCAAAAGAAATAGCAATTTAGATGTGAAGATCTTTCTCACCCATTAATAGGCCATGTGACCTGCTTATGTCACAGGAAGCCTAAGTCACATGTGGTAGGAGGAGCTTCCTGAAAGGAAAAAGAAGTTGTGTCACAGGAAAATGCTGAGAGAGAGACAGACAAAGAGAGAGAGAGAGAGAGAGAGAGAGAGAGAGAGAGAGAGAGAGAGAGAGAGAGAGAAAGAGACAGACAGAGAGAGAGAGAGAGACAGACAGAGAGAGAGGCGTTATGGCTCTTAGTGGAGCTGAGGCAAAGCAAGTCAGTCTCTGATAGCTGAACAGACTGCGACAGCTATACTATGAGTTTGTTTTTGGGAAGACACTAGCAGGGGGTCGGAGAGGTTTTGTGGTGGCAAGGATCCATGCTGTAATATTATGTATAAATGTTTCGCTGCTGTGATGGATTGGGTAGATGGCTTATGGGATATGGTTCTCTGGTGTCTGAATAAATGCTTTACTTCTTCTACCTTCTATGTGGAGAGTATTGTATACTTTGCAATACAGAAACACATAGGCATTTTGAAAATTATCATCTACATTATTATTATTGCTCACTGATAGAGAAAGCATTGATACTATACCCACATATGAAACCTGAAAAGGGAATCTGAGCTGGTCTCAAGCCCAAAATTATTCTTGGATGAGCTCAATGGGGATTTCTTTTTTGGAGGGGGGAAGGCAGGGCAATTGGGGTTAAGCTACTTGCCCAGGTTCGCACAGCTTGAAAGTGTGTCAAGTGGCTGAGGTGGCATTTGAACACAGGTCTTCCTGACTCCAGGGCCAGTGCTATACTCACTGTGCTGACTAGCTGCCTCTCAAGGAGGATTTCAAAATCCAAACTAGGGAGGCAAAAAATTATAAAAAAAATCATTGATGTAACAAATCTTTAAAAAGTAAAATTGGCAAAATAGTTAAGGGGGTTCAGAATCTAATTAGAGAAAATAATGCCTTGAAAAATAAAATTCGTAAAATGGAAAAAAGAGGTACAGGAGCAAAATGAAGAAAACAATTAGTTAAAAATTAGATTTTGACAAGTAGAAGCCAATGACTCTATGAGGCATTAAAAATCAGTCAAACAAAATCTAAAGAAAGAAAAAAAATAGAAGAAAATGCAAAATATCTCATCAGAAAAAGCAACTGACTTGGAAAATAGGTCCAGGGGATACAATCTAACAATTACTGGTCTACTTGAATGGCATGATGAAAAGAGGAGCCTGTACAGTATCTTCCAAGTAATCGTCAAGGAAAACTGCCTTGAGGTCCACAACCAGAGGGCAAAATAGTCATCGAAAGAATCCACTGTTCAACCCCTGAAAGAAATCCTAAATTGAAAACTCCAAGGAATATTGTGGCCAAATGAGAGAATTATCAGGTCAAGGAGAAAGTGATGCAAGCAACCAGAAAGAAACAATGAAAATGTCACAGAACTTTAGTCAGGATTACACAGGACCTTGCAACTTCTGCATTAAAAGACAGGAAGTTTGGGAATGTGATATTCTGTTAAGCAAAAGAGCATGAACTACAACCAAGCATCAACTATCCAGAAAAATTGAGCATAATTTTTTTTTTCAGGCAAAGAGAGGGACATTTAATGAAGTGAGTGAGTTCCAGACCTTCTTGATCAGAAGCCCAGAGTTCAATGGAAAATTTGATCTTCAAATACAAAACTCAAGAAAAACATAAAAGTTAAACTGGGGAAAAATAAACCTTGTTATTCAATAAGGGCAAATTGTTTATATCCTTATATAGGATTATATCATGTTATATATGATATACATATATACATATATATGTATATATGTTAATACTCGGAGTGGTCTAGTTATTATGACAATCAAAAGGGATATACATAGACTGAGGGTTTCAGTATAAAGTAACTGATGTGGTGACAAAAACATAATTAAAGCATGCAAAGGAATTGTTGTGGGAGAAGAGGTAAGGAGGAGGGAGAAAAGGGTGAATTACATCAAGAGGCAAAAAGATATATTATAGTAGAGGTAAAGAAGGGAGGGAGAAGAGCAATGTTTGAGATTTACTCTCTTTGGATTTGATTCAAGGAAGGAATAACATACTCTATCAAGTATAGAAATCAAACTTGCCCTACAAACAATAGAAGGGGGAAGGGCCAAGAAAAGGGCAGATGGTTAGAAGGGAGGGAAGAAGTAGTAAAGGGAAATGAACAAGATGGGGGGGGGTGAAGGAAGGTAATATGGAGGAAGTGGTGAAAAGCAAATCTATTTTGAGGAGAGGAACAGAGAAGAAATGAAAGCATAAAAGCAGGGGAGGGATAGGATGCAGAAAAAGACACAGATGGTAATCATAACCGTGAATCATAACTCTCCCATAAAATGGAGGTGGATAGCAGAATGGCTTAAAAACCCATAATCCTACAATATGTTGCTCACAAGAAACACATTTAGTTTTTTAAATTTTGTATTGGTTTTTATTATTTAATATTTTAGTTTTCACCAATATTTCCCACAAGATTTTGAGTTACAAATTTTCTCCCCATTTCTACACTTCCCCTACCTCAAGATGGCATATATGCTGATTGCCCCTTTCTCCAGTCTACTCTCCCTTATATTATCTCACTCCTCACATCTTATCCTTTTTCGCCTTACTTTCTTGTGGGATAAGATAGATTTCTATACCCCATTTCTTGTATCTCTTATTTCCCAGTTGCATGTAAAAACAACTTTTTTGAACATTCATTTTTAGTACTTTGAGTTCCAAATTCTCTCCCTTCTTCCCTCCCCATCCACCCTCCTTCAGAAAGCAAGCAATTCAACATAGGCCACACATGTGTCATTATGCAAAACACTTCCAAAATAGTCATGTTGTGAAAGACTAACTATATTTCTCTCGATCCTAT
Organism: Phalanger gymnotis; assembly: GCA_028646595.1. Lineage (NCBI taxonomy): Eukaryota > Metazoa > Chordata > Mammalia > Diprotodontia > Phalangeridae > Phalanger > Phalanger gymnotis. The sequence goes on from CM053622.1 coordinate 183,874,611, forward strand.
CCTATCCTACTTTATTCAATTTTCTCCCTTGACTCTGTCTTTTCAAAAGTGTTCATTTTTGACTCCCTCAATCTAACCTCCATTCTATTATTCCCCTCTCTTATCCCCTTCTCCCCCATTTTCCTGTAAGATAAGATACCCAATTGAGTATGTATGTTATTCCCTCCTTAAGTCAAATCCAATGAGAGCAAGATTCAGTCATTCCCTTTCACCTGCCCATCTTTCCTTCCATTATAACAGCTTTTTCTTGCCACTTTTATGTGAGATAATTGACCCCATTCTATTTTCCCTTTCTCCTTCTCCCAATGCGTTCCTCTCTCACCTCTTTTTTTTTAGATATCATCTTCTAACATTTAACTCATCCTGTGCCCTCTGTCTAAATATATAAAGGTCTCTCTCTCTCTCTCTCTCTCTCTCTCTCTCTCTTTCTCTCTCTCCCTCTCTCCATATATATGGACATATGGATAGATAGATAGATAGATAGATAGATAGATAGATAGATAGATGGATATAGATAGATATATAAATTCCCTTCAACTACCATAATATTAAGAAATGTCTCATGAATTACAAATATCAACTTTCCATGTAGGAATGCAAAAAATGATTCAACTTTAATAAGTCCCTTATGATTTCTCTTTCCTGTTTACTTTTTCATGATTTCTTTGATTCTTGTGTTTGAAAGTCAAATTTTCTATTCAGCTCTCTTCTCTTCATCAAGAATTCTTCAAAGTCTACTATTTTATTGAAATAACCATATTTTTCCCTGAAGTATTATACTCAGCTTTGCTGGGTGGGTGATTGTTGGTTCTAATCTTAGCTCCTTTGACCTCTGCAATATCATAGCTTTTAATGAAGAAGTTGCTAGATTTTGTGTTATCCTGATTGTATTTCCACAGTATTCAAATCGTTTCTTTCCGGCTGCATGCATTTTCTATCACATGAGAATTATGGAATTTGGCTGCAATATTCCTATGAATTTTCCTTTTTGAATATTTTTCAAGAGGCCATTGGTGGATTCTTTCAATTTTCTATTTTACCCTCTGGTTCCAGGAATATCAGGGCAGTTTTCTTTGACAATTTCTTGAAAGATGTTGTGTAGGTTGTTTTTTTATTATGGCTTTCAGGTAACCAAATAATTTTTTTTAAATTATCTCTCCTCGATCTATTCTCCAGATCAGAGGTTTTTCCAATGAGATATTTCATTTTGTCTTCCATTTTTTCATTCTTTTGTTTCTGTTTTATAATTTATTGATTCCTCATGCCTTCATTAGCTTCCATTTTCTCCATTCTAATTTTTAAGAGAGTATTTCCTTCAGTGATTTTTTGAACCTCCTTTTCCTTTTGGCTAATTATATCTTTTAAGGCGTTCTTCTCCTCTTTGGCTTTTTGGAGCTCTTGTGCCATTTGAGTTAGTGTATTTTTTAAGGTGTTGTTTTCTTCTGTATTTTTTTTGGGGGGGGTCTACCTTAGCAAGATGTTGACTTGTTTTACAAGATTTTCTTGCATCACTCTCATTTCTCTTCCCATCTTTTCTTCTACTTCTCTTACTTGATTTCCCTAATCCTTTTTGAACTCTTCCATGGCCTAAGACCAATTAATATTTTTTCCTGGAGACTTTTGATTTAGAATCTGTGACTTTGTTGACTTCTTCTGGCTGTGTGTCTTCTTTGCCATCAGAAATGAGTCTTTTGTGCTGCTTGCTCATCTTCCCAGCCAATTGCTTGACTTTTGAGCTTTTTGTCAGGGTATGCCTTTTTCAGAGTGGAGTGCTTTGTTTCAAGCTTCAAGGGTTTTGTGCTGACTTTTTCAGAGCTAATCCTTTTCTGAGATGGTATGATACTCCTCTCCTGGCCTGTGCTCTGGTCTTTGACTGTGAGCCCTCTTTTCTGCTGTGCAACTGCCAGGTGAACTCCTTCTCCAAAAGATCTGCCATACCATAGGTCCTCCTTCCCCAAGAACCACCAGTCAGGACCATGACCCAGATCCCAGGAGGGCCAAGCAAAAGAACCCTTCCACTGCAGTCCTGCTCTGATCTGCCCCCTGAGTAATCCCAGTGTGTGGGCCAGGGGCTTCTGAAGCAGCTACTTTTGGAACTCTGGAAGCAAGTACATGAGCTTCATCCCTGGGGCCAGACTACATACTTCTCTCACCAACATCTAGCAGCTTTCCCACTGTCCTGCTCCATTGTCTTTGGCCTTTATGAGATGAGAAATCTGGTATTTGCCACAACTCAGTGATTCAGGGCCCTGATTCCTTCTTCATCTGGCCTACACCCAGCCCGGTCTTTCCTGGCACAGCCCACACTGGACTGCACTCTGCTCCCAGTCCGGTGAAATAGACCCTTACCAGCAAACATGCAGGCCATCTTGGGCTGGAGACTTCTTTCCTTCTGTTATTTCATGAGTTCTGTAGCTCTGGAATTTGTTTAGAGTCATTTTTACAGGTGTTTGAGAGATTTTGGGGAGAGCTTAAGTGAGTCCTATTTTCAAGCTACCACTTGGCTCCACCACCCACAAGAAACACATTTAAAACAGGAGGATATACCTAGGGTTATGGCAAAAGGCTAGAGTAGAATATATGATGCTTCAGCTGAATTAAAAGAAGCAGGTGTAGTAATCCTAATCTCAGACAAAGAGAAAGCAAAGATAGATCTAATTAAAAGAGATAACGATGGGAAGGTGGAGCCCAGATGGCTCTGTGAAAGGAAGGAAGTACCAGAGCTCTCTCACAAATTCTGTCAGACATGTCTAAAAAGTGAATCTGAGCAGATTTGAGAGAGTTAGGAACCTCTAGTTGACTGAGAGGGGAAGGAACGCTGGGCACATGGAACAGCAGTAGACCAAACTAACCAGGAACAGCAGAGGAATTCAGACAGTGTGCAGGTGTGGGAGAGCACTGGGTGAGCAAAACACTGGAGCAGGAACAGGCCAAGGACAGAACTATCGCCTACAGCTGCAACTGAGCGCCAGGCCTCTCAGCCCAGTACAGGACTCGGTCAGCGCACAGAACCTGTGGCTATGGGGGCAGCTAGCCCAGAGGCTTCCGACCCACAGTCTAAAGATTTGAAAATCACCTTCTTGAACTTCCGGGAGCCATGACATGCAGATAAAACAGCTCTCATCTCTCCCTTGAATAAACCCAGAGAATACTACCTGAGGAGAAATAAAGGAACCTGAAGGGGGGCATCAGTAGTGAGAGAATTGGGGGAGAATGCCATTCCTGTAGTTGTGGAAGGAGACCAGTGCAGGAAGAGAGGTGTCCCAGCATCCCCCACCTCAGCAGAACAACAAGAGTAACTGAGTCCCAGGGGCTGGAGCTAACTAAGGTCATAGTCAAGACCCCAAACATGGCTTTGCACAGCCAGTGGAAGTGGCAGACACCAGCACAGACAAGAGCTGAGATCACCCATTCTGTAGAACAGTCCTTGGGAAGAGGAGACTCCCAGCACCCAGATCACACATCACTCCCAACCTCAAGAAACCAGAGGCCATAGAACATAAAGCCAGTGAGCAGATCCACAGATTCCAACACAAGAAACTGGGGACAGAGTCCTCAGAGGCTCAGAAATACAGATCCACTTGAGAAGCTAGGAGGAAAAAAACAATATGAAAAACCAGGCTAAAAAGCCAAAGATGATTGATTTGTATTATGGAGACAGGGAAGATCAAAATACTAATTCAGAAGAGGACAGCACAGACACTATGCCCACAACTGAAAGCTCAAAAGGGAAAGTGAACTGGTCTCCAGACCAAAAAGCATTCCTGGAAAAACTCAAGAAGGACTTTAAAAACCAAATTACAGAGGTAAAAGGAAAAAATGGAAAAAAAAATGGAAAAAAAATCAGTGAAAGAACACATCTTTTAATGGTAAAATCTGGGAACTGGTTAAGGAAAATCAGAATATAAATGGCTCAAATGTCTCATTGAAAAGTAAAATCAAGCAAATGGAAAAAGGAAATAGAGAAAATAAAGAAAGAAAACAAAACATTAAAAATTAGAATTGGGCTAGTAGAAGCTAATTTCTCTATGAGACATCAAGAATCAGTCAAACAAAATCTAAAGAATGAAAAAACAGAAGACAACATGAAATATCTGATTGGAAGAACAACTGACCTGGAAAAAAGACCAAGGAGAGAAAATAAAGAATTATTGGTCTATCTGAAAGCTATGATGAAAAAAGAGCCTGGATGGTATCTTCCATGAAATCCTTAAAGAAAATTGCCCAGAGTTCCTAGAACCAGAAGGTAAAATTGTCATGGAAAGAATCCATTGATCACCCCCCTGAAAAAGATCCCAAATTGAAAACTCCAAAAAATACTACAGCCAAATTCCAGAAATAAGGAGTCAAGGAGAAATACTGCAAGCAGCTAAAAAGAAATGATTCAAATTTCACAGAACTACAGCCAGGATCACATAGAATCTTTCAGCTTCTACCTTCAATGACAGGAGAAATTGAAATATAATATTCTGAAAGGCAAAGGAGGTTGGACTACAACCAAGGATTAAATACCCAGCAAAATTGAGCATAATTTCCCAGGTAAGGAGATGGACATTCAATGAAATAAGCAAATTTCAGACATTCCTGATGAAAAAGCCAGAGTTTAATGGAAAATTTGATCTTCAAATACAATAGTCAAGGGAGACATAACAAAGTTAATAGGGGAAAAAACCTTAGCTAATCAATAAGGCTAATAAGTTATATCTTTATGTAGGACTATTTTGTTTTATATATGTCATATATATGTATATATACGTATATATGTCAGTGTTAACAATAGTATACTTATTGTGACATTTGAAAAGAATGTTCATAGACTGTGTATATCAGCATAAAATAACCGATATAATGATAAAAATATAACTAAGAGATATAAAGGGATGGTTCTGGGAGAATAGGTAATGAGGTAGTAGAAAAGGGTAAATTACATCAAATGATGAGGCACAAAAACATACTGTAGTAGAGGGAAAGAATGGAAGGAGAAGAGCAACATTTGAGCTTACCTTAATCATATTTGGTTCAAGAAGGGAATACCATACCTTGATAAGTATACAAATCTAACTTGTCCTATAGGCAGTAGGAGGGGATAGGGGCAAAAAGGGAGGAGGTGGTGAGAAAGGAGGGAAGAAGTAGCAAGGAGAAAATGGTAAGATAATAGTGGGGAATCAGGAGGGATGGTAAACTGAGGAAGGCAGAAGTCAAAAGCAAAACTCTGTTGAGGAGTGGAAGGGGAAAGGGAGAAACAAAAGCATAAATGGGGGGAATGAGTATGGGGACAAAGACACAGATAGTAATCATAAATGTGAATGTGAATGGGATGAACTCTCCCATAAAACAGAATCAGGTAGCAGAATGGATTAAAGATCATAATCCTACAATACGCTGTTTAAGAGAAATACATTTAGAGGGTAGAATCAAGATGGCAGCTGGAAAGCAGGGACTAGCATGAGCTCCCCACCAAGTCCCTCCAAAAACCTATAAAAAATGGCTCTAAACCAATTCCAGAACTGCAGAACCCGCAAAATAGCAGAGGGAAGCAGGGCTCCATCCCAGGACAGCCTTGACAGTTGCTGGGTGAGGTCTTTTGTGCACAAAGCTGGGAGTGAAGCAGATCCCAGCATGGGCTGTGTGGACCAATGAGACCAGGAGCTGGGCAGAGCAGGCCCTAGTGCCCTGAATCAGTGATCTGTGGCAGTTGCCAGACTTCTCAACCCACAAACACCAAGACAACAGAGAAGAATTGCAGAACCCACAAAACAGTGGAAGGAAGCAGAGCTCTAGCGTAGGACAGCCTGGATGGTCTCTGGGTAAGGTCTATCCTGCACAGAGGTGGGAGTGGAAGGCAGCAGAGCAGAGCTCAGCTTGGGTGGCAGGGACCAACCAGAGCAGGAGCCAGGCAAAACAGGCCCTGAATCAGTGAGCCGCAGCAGTTACCAGATTTCTCAACCCACAAACACCAAAAACAACAGAGAAGGGAAAAACTGCTGGGGACGAGGGGATAGAGTTCATGGTTCAGCCACCATGGGATACCTCCCCCTCCCCCTCTCTGAACTTGATCAATCTAACCTCATAATAAACAAGAAAGAAGTTAAGGAGGTGAAAAGAATTTTAGAAAAGGCAGATATGATAGATCTCTGTGGAAAACTGAATGGGGATTAAAAGAAATATAGTTTTCACTCAGCAGTATATGGCACATACTCAAAAACTGACCATGTACTAGGGCATAAAAACCTCACAATCAAATGCAGAAAGGCAGAAGTTGTCAAAGCATCGTTTTCAGATGATGGTGCAATAAAAATTATTTGTAATGAAGAACCAAGGAAACATAACCTACAAATTAATTGGAAAAAGAATAATCTCATTCTAAAAAAGAGTGGGTCAAAGAATAAATCATAGAAACAATTAATAACTTCATTCAAAAGAAAGACAATAATTAAACAACATAACAAAATTTATAGGATGCTGCAAAACATTCCTTAGGGGAAGTTTTATTACTCTAAATGCTTACATGAATAAAAAAGAGAAAAAGGAGATCAATGAATTGGGAATGCAACTGAAAAAGCTAGAAAAAGAACAAATTGAAAATCCCCGATTAAATAGCAAATTAGAAATACTGAAAATCAAGGAGAGATTAATAAAATTGAAATCAAAAAACTATTAAATTAATAAATAAAACAAAGAGCTGGTTTTGTTAAAAAAACCCAATAAAATTGATAAACTTTTGGTCAAGTTGATTAAAAAAAAGAAAGAAGAAAATCAGATCTCTAGTATCAAAAATGAAAAGAGTGAATTCACCTCTGATGAAGAGGAAATTAAAACAATAATTAGGAATTATTTTGCCCAATTGTATGCCCATAAATTTGACAACCTTAGGGATATGGATGAATATCTACAAAAATGCAACTTGCTCAGGTTAACAGAAGAGGAACTAAAACACTTAATAATCCCATCTCAGAAAAGAAATTGAGCAAGTCATCAATGAACTCCCTAAGAAAAAATCTCCGGGGTCAGATGTGAAATAGTGAATTCATATCACAGAAGCTGGATTCTGTGATACATGTGAATTTTATCAAACATTTAAAGAATAATTAATTCCTACACTTTAAAGAATATTTAGGAAAATAGGTGAAGAAGGAGGCCTGCCGAGTTCTTTTTATGACACAAATATGGTACTAATACCCAAACCAGGAAGAGTCAAAATAGTGAAAGAAAATTATAGACCATTTTCCCTAATGAATATTGATGCAAAAATTTTAAATAAAATATTAGCAAAAAAATTGCATCAAATTTTCATGAGAATAATGCACTACAACCAGGTACGATTTATTCCAGGAATGCAAGGTTGGTTCGATCTTAGGAAAACTATAAGCATAATTGATTATAATAAGGGCAAAACTAGCAGAAATGATATGATCATTTCAATAGATGTAGAAAAAACCTTTGATAAAATACAGCACCCATTTCTATTAAAAGCACTAGAAAGCATAGGAATAAATGGAGCCTTCCTTAAAATTATAAATAGCATCTACCTAAAACCATCAACAAGCATTATTTGAAATGGGGATAAATTTGATCCATTCCTAATAAGATCAGGGGGGAAACAAAGATGTCCATTGTCACCCCTATTATTGAATTTGATACTACAAATTTTAGCTGTAGCAGTAAGAGAAGAAAAAGAAATTGAAGGAATTAGAATAGGCAAAGAAGAAACTAAATTATCACTTTTTGCAGATGATTTGATGATTTACTTAAAGAATCCTAGAGAATCAAGTGAAAAAAAAAAAAACTACTTCAAATAATAAACAACTTTAGCAAAGTTTCAGGATAAAAAATAAATGCACATAAATCCTCGGCATTCATATACATTACTAAAAAAGCCCAATAGCAAGAAATAGAAAGAGAAGTTCCATTTAAAGTTATTGTAGACACTCTTAAATATTTGAGAGTCAACCTGCCAAGGCAAACCCAGAGCCTATATGAACATAGTTACAAAACATTTTACACACATATAAAGTCATATCTAAATAAATCGAAAAGTATCAATTATTCATGGTTAAGCTAAGCTAATATAATAAAAATGACAATTTTACCTAAATTAATTTACTTATTCGGTGCTATACCAATCGAACTACCAACAACATTATTTTACAGAGCTGGATGAAATAATAATAAAATTCATCTGGAAGAACAAGAGGTCTGGAATATCTAGGGAATTAATTAAAAGAAATCCTATGGATGGTGGCCTAACTATACCAGATATTAAATTGTACTTTAAAGCAACAGTCCTCAAACCTACCTGGTTCTAGCTAAGAAACAGAGTCGTGGATCAGCAGAAAATGACTATGGCAATCTACTCTTTGTTAAACCAAAAGAATCCAGCTTCTGCGATATGAATTCACTATTTCACAAAAACTGCTGGGAAAACTAGAAAAAGTTGGAGAAACTTGACATAGTCAAATAACATTCACCATATACCAAAATAAAGTCAAAATGGGTTCATCATTTGGTAATAAATGCTGATACTATAAGCAACTTGGGCAAGCAAGGAATAGTTTATCTCTCAGATTTATGGGAAAGCCAAGAATTCATGACACAACAAGAAATAGAGAGTATTACAAAATGCAAAATGGGTAATTCTGATTATGTTAAATCGAAAAGTTTTTTGATAAAAAAAAGTCAATGCAACAAAGATTAGGAGAGAACCAGAAAACTGGGAGAAAATCTTTTCAGTTAGTATCTCTGATAAAGGCCTTATATCTCAAATATACAGGGAACTGAGCCAAATATATAGGAATACAAGTCATTCCCCAATTGAGAAATGGTCAAATGATATAAACACGTGGTTTTCAGAGGCAGAAATTAAGGATATCTATAGGCATATGAAAAAATGCTTGAAATCACTTTTGATTAGTGAAATGCAAATCAAAACAACTCTTAGGTACCACGTATCTCCTGTCAGATTGACTAAAATAACAAAACAGGAAAATGATAACTGCTGGAGAGGATGTGGAAAAATTGGAACACTTATATTACGGGTGGAGTTGTGAATTGATACAACCATTTTGCGCAGCAGTTTGGAACTATGCCCAAAGGGCGATAAAAATGTTCATACCCTTTGACCCAGCAATACCACTCTAGGGTTGTATCACAAAAGAATCACACAAATGGGATAAGAACCTATATTACAAATATATTTAGAGTGGATCTTTTTGTAGTAGCAAAGAATTGGAAATCGAGGGGATGCTCTTCAATTCGGGAATGACTTAACCAGTCTTGATATATGAATGTAATTGAATACTATTGTGCTATAAGAAATGGGGAAGATACGGACTTCATAATAACCTGGAAAAACCTGCAGGATATAATGCTTAGTGAGCGGAGCAGAACTAGGAGAATATTAAATACAACCACATATATATGGATTCTATGATGACTAAACTTGATAGACTTTGCTCTTCTCAGCAAGGTTCAAAGACAACTCCAAAGGACTCATGATGGAGAGAAGTAGTAGGAAGGCCAAATTTGTGATCTCAAATATAATCATATATATTTGAATGGTTCAAAATCACAAGGTATGAGAGATTCTCTAAGTAGAAAGCATCAGAACATTTATTTAGGGCCCACTGTGACAGATTCACGAACCAGCCTCCCCATTCCAATATTGTGATCACAAGCCTCCAGACCCAGTAGGCCCACCTCACAAGAGTAACCAGGAGGCCACAGAAAAATAAGATGGCATAAATCATATTCACTGGCCTCAAGTCCTTACTCGAACTCCTGGGTCCACACACGGGTCAGATCTGCTTTGGCTTCAGCTGTAGTTTTTCGCCTCTCCTCGCACCCAAGCCTCTGGTGTTCTCAAGCCCCGCCTCAATGACCAGAGACCAGAGAGCATTGGTTCCCGAGTTGGCCCC
>CM053622.1:183885024-183901492 GCA_028646595.1 Phalanger gymnotis
GCCTCAGGGGTGGAAGTCGAACCACAAACTCCGATCCCATCCCACTGCTTTCCCCACTAACCTTTTGCTGTTTGTGGGTTGTGAGGTCTGGTACATGCCACAGCTCAGTAATTCTGCATGCTAGGGCACCCTCCGCTCTACTCCAGGTCTCGTCGGTCCGCAGTCTGCTGCGCCGTGCTTGCGCGCCGCCTCGCGCACTGGGCTCTGCTTGGCTCAGCTCCGCTCCCCTCGGCTGGGGGCTGGGAGTTCTGTTCGGGACAGACCTTACCCCGAGACCATCCAGGCTGAACTGAGCTGGAGCCCTGCTTCCCTCTGCCCCTTTGTGGGTTCTGCAGTTCTAGAATTGGTTCAGAGCCATTTTTTCATAGGTTTTTGGAGGGACTTGGTGGGGAGCTCACGCCAGTTACTGCTTTCCAGTAGCCATCTTGGCTCTGCCCCACCGAACTGTACTTATATTAAACCTTGAGTAAACAATCAGGAGAGTTTTACTCAATATGAGCTAGTATTCAACAATTGAGAATGGAAAGGGTACCTGAGCCCTCAAATGATTTCACAACCCTTAAGTAAAAAATTGAGTTATTCCACATTCATTTGAAGATTTTCATTTCATGGCAAGCTGCATTAAATTCTCTAAAATAACCTGAATGATTATTCAGGACTGACTTTGTCAGTCATTCAATTAGGATTCATTAGGCACCTATGCACCAGAAACTGTGTTAAGCACTTAGGGATACAAAAAAAAAAAAAAAAAGCAATAGTCACCTAAGGATTGACAAGGATAAACAATTAATAATCACTCTAATGGGGGAAAGACATGCAGACAACTATACTCAAACAAGATATATACAATATAAATTGAGACTAATTTCAGGGTTTAGTAGGATTCAAATTTGCAAGTAAGAGGGAATGAAAAAGGCTTCTTGCAGAAGGTGGAATTTTAGCTGATACTTGAAGGAACACACAGAAGTTATGAGTCAGAAATGGAGAGAGAGAGATAAAAAGAGAGAGAGACAGACAGAGACAGACACACACACACAGAAAGAGAGAGAGTTGCAGACACGGAGAACAGTTAGTGAGAATGCTCAGAGCTCAGAAATAAAGTTTATTAGAGGCACAACAAAGAGGCTGGTGTTACTAGATGATCAGGTTGGTTGTTTGGAGTAAGGTATAAAAAGAATGGAAAAGTAGGAAGGGGTCAAGTTTTGAAGGGCTTAAAAGCTAAATTTATTATTTTATGTTTGATTCTAAAATTAGTAAGCAACCACTTTAGTTTATTGAATAGGAAGTTATATATTAAGAATTTACAATGTATAATCATTTCAAATGAGGTTGAAAGATAATATGATATCCTTCAGGAATATATTTTAAGAATCAGGACACAAATTTAAAAATATCAATGGATTCATGGTCTATTTGACATGGGCTTTTCTTCCACTATTGGATTGGTATAATAAGACAGTGTTTAGGAGAGAGATGGAGATGAGACAATGAAGTACTCTAAAGGAATAAGAATTGTATTTTTATTCAAATAACTTTCATTAATGGGCTTGATCTTTACCATTGCTAACTTCCATGACCTGTATAAGATACTTAATATTTCTAGGCCACAGGTTCATAATCAATAAAATGAAAGGCTTAGATGAAATGGCCTTTAAGATGTCTTCCAAACAAAATCTTATTAAAGATCTTATTGGATAGGATTGAAGAATTAATGGATAGTGCTCAAAAAGGCAGAGATTTAAAAAAAAGACATTTCTGTGTACGTGATTCTATTGCTGTCTGAAATAAGATCATTAAATATTCCAGCTTATGTTCATTCAAAACTGACTGAAAAGCAAACTTGACTTGTAGTACCCTATGCATGATGTTTTTGGTAAGACTCAGTCCTCAGAGGAAATAAACTTTCAATATTATGAAGTGAACCACTTTACTTGATGCTTATTTCCTTTGGTAATCAGACTGATTGGGAATATTAAGAATTTGAAAAGAGAAAAACTATCATTGAAGAGAACTCTTAGAATCTATTATTGAATGGATATGTGTGTATGTATGTATATATGTATGTGTGTACATATGTGTAACAGCAACCACACTTGGCATACCCAGGATGGCTGCTAGCACAGTTTCTTAGATCTTCTTTACTAGGAAAGATAGCTGTTTAAGAGGCCAAAAATCTTTAAATGCATTCACTACTTCAGCGAAAAGTCAGTGCCCTGAACTTCAAAGAAAATACAAACATAGAAAATACAGAGAAAATACAAGCAGAGAGATAAAGACCAGCATACAGCAGAAAGGAAGATGGCTTTGATGTCAAACTGAATCACAAAAAAATGATTTTTGCAACTCATTAGAAACTTTTAGGATCCCAGAAAAGTTGCAATATTGCTATACACTTTAAATACATCACTGGACCCAGAGAGCCTTTACCTCTGAGCAGTCAGGGACCACATGGCCACTCAGAGTCTCGACCAGGGAATAACAAGGTCCTTCTCATAAGTGATCTCCCAAAGCAAAACCTCACCTCAGAGTATATATACACTTCTCAGGGCCAGAGGGCATCACAACCCTCATGACTCAGTGCCTAATTAGAAATTAGCAAAAGGTGTGAGTCTTCCTACAAGCAAGCCTCCCTTTAGCAAGCTTCCTTTAATGGCCTCCATGTGAAGCCTATTAATAGGTGGGGAAGATCTTCCAATTCTATTAACATTACAATATGTATGTATATACATAATATATAGATCTGTGTATACGTATATTTATATGTATATCTAGCTATCCATATCTAAACCAATATCTACATAAATATCTATAGATCTCTATCTATCTATCCATACGTCTATCTTTTTATCACGTGAAACAGGCTAACACAACAAACATCTCCAGAGTCCATAGCATAGAACAATAATAAAATAAACTTCACTTTACTGTGATAGCCTTCACAAGATCATATAGTATATGCAACAGTGTCAAATACAGGGTGATCCAAAAGTCTTAGTGTATTTTAACTGCACTAAGACTTTTGGGACACCTTGTATTTTAACAGTACTAAGACTTTTGGGATATCTTTCATAGAAGTTTTATTTTTTTTCTTTTAAGTGCATAAAATTATAGACAATAACATGAATCCCATGGATCATCTTGTATCACTATTATACTGTAGGGCAATTAATATACTGTTAATGTAATATGAAATATTTAGTGCTCATTTTAAAATTAATATTTGCATTGTATTTCATTATTATTGTATTAAGCTAATACAATATAATTCTTAATACAGTATTACAAAACAGCATGATGAAAAGTGCCATTAATACTAGAAAATTTCCCAGGCTGATTTCCACATGACTTGTAAATCTTTCATGTGCAGAGATATTAGAGACCTGGAAATACCCATTCAGATTGTAAGAGAATTTGTGCAAGTGACATTATGGATGTGTTATTTTTGGCATTATGATAGCATTTCCTCATAAGACATTTCCCAGATTAGCTGATCTATCTTCAACCGTTAATAGTATTTCTTCCACAATCCCCTTCCAGGGAATAGAATGTAAGGTATAAATGGATTTATACCATTTTCCATAATTGTATGTTCTTTGGTTCAATCTGTGCTGTTCACATCACTTTCCAAGGTTTGGAACAAGTAAGTTTCATCATTCTCTTTGTGTGGTTTATTCAGGAAACTATTCAAATATGGAAATTAGAAGAAAAACAATCCGGAGACTAGAATGCTACATAAGTAGTGATTTTTTTTTTTACTCTACTTTCACTCTCCTTTTCTTTAAAGGTTCAGTATAAAGTGAATGAACAAGAATAGGGAGACAGATAAAATTTGTCCATGCACCCAGTGTCCTGAACCCTATAGGTGGCAGTGAGAATGAACAAGGAAGGACTACTTGTAAAACAAAGACCTAACTAGGGTGAGTCTTTTTCCCACCTGAATTATACAGCCTTCTGAGTAAATATTACTTTCTGACCCTGAGATCTAAATCTTTTTATTTGTGTTCCCAAATCATCTACCCATGTTTTCATGAAGAGAATGAAGGACTGAAATTGCTAACAGTTGAGATTGGAGGCATAGGGAATGAAACAGACAATACTTTCTCCCATCTCAAAAGCCTACTAATGAGTCTGTCTGCTGCAAGTCTCTCACTACTTCAATCTGTCCTCCACTCAGCTGTTAAAGAGATCTTCCTAAAGAGCAAGTCTGAACATGTTATTTCCCATGTCCACACGTACACACACACACACACACACACACACACACACACAAACACATACACAATTAACTCCAATAGCTTTCATTTACCTCCATGATCAAATATAAACTCTTTGGTTTGATGTTCAAAATCCTTCATAACCTCCCCTTTCCACCTTTCCAGTCATCTTATACACTCCATCTCTTCATTCCAGGCATTTACATAAGCAATTACTCTTGCCTATAATGCTCTTCCTCATAATGTCTGCCTCTTGGCTTCTCTTCACTCCTTCAAATCCTAAATAAAATTCTACCTTCTGAAGAAGTCTTTCTCAATCCCCTTGGTTCTAGTGGCTTCCCTTTGTAGGATTATTTCTAATTTGTTTTGTAGTAAATTATTTGTACGTAGTTTTTTGCTCCCCCATGAAAATGAATTTCTTGAAACCAGGCATTGTATTTTTGCCTTTTTTCTATCTCTATGCATAGTTCAGTAACTGACATATAAGCAGTTTCTTAATAAATGTTTACAAGGTTTTGGTGGAATTTTTCTTTCCTAGTACTAATTACTTCTCCAAGTCTTCGAAACCCTTCTATCTTGATATTTCTCCCCACACTGTCATTCCAATCCAGCTGAATACTAGCATTCCTGAGTCCCCATCCTCATCTGCATTCTGAAATGCTCTTATTAAGACAGTTTCTTTCACCTGCATTGCTCCTCATTTCTTATATCACAATAGGATTCACATACCACAAATTGTTTAGCCATTCCCCAATTGAAGGGCATACCCTTGATTCCCAGTTCTTTACCACCACAAAAGAGCTTCTATAAATATTTTTGTACATATCCGTCCCTTTCCCAGTTATGTGATTTGGGATACAAGCCTAGAAGTGGTATTGCTAGGTCAAAGGGTATGAACTTTTTATGGCCCTTTGGGCTTAGTTCCAAAATGTTCTCCAGAATGGCTGGATCAGTTCACAACTCCATCAACAATGTAAAAATGTACCAATTTTCCCACATCCTCTCCAACATTTATCATTTTCCTGTTTCATCATGTTAGCCAATCTGACAGGACAGATGTGGTCCTTGAAGGTTGTTGTGATTTGTATTTCTCTAATCAATAGTGATTTAGAGCATTTTTATATGCCTGTAGATGTCTTTAATTTCTTCCTCTGAAAACTGCATGTTCATATTCTTTGATCATTTATCATTTGGGGAATGACTTGTATTCCTATCAATTTGACTCAATTCTGTGCATATTTTAGAGATGAGGCCTTTATCAGAGGCACTTTGTAAAAATTCTTTCCCAGTTTTCTGCTTCCCTCCTAATCTTAGTTGCATTGGATTTGTTTGTACATTTTTTTTTAATTTAACATAATCAAAATTATCCCTTTTGCATTTCCTAATGCTCTATTTCTTCTTTGGTCCTATATTTTTCCTTTCTCCATAAATCTGACAGCTGAACTATCTCTTGCTCCCCCAAATTGCTTATAGTATCAGCCATTATATCAAAATTATGAACCCATTTGACATTATTTTGGTATATGCTGTAAGATATTGGTCTATGCCCAGTTTCTGCCCTACCATTTTCCAGTTGTCCTAGCAGTTTTTGTGAAACAGTGAATTCTTAAACCAGAAGTTGGACTCTTTAGCTTTATCAAGAATAGATTGCTATAGTCGTAGACTACTGGATCTTGTTTATCTAACCTATTCTACTGATTTACCACTCTATTTGTTAGCCAATACCAAGTAGTTTTGATGACTGCTACTTTATCATACAATTTAATATCTGATATGGCTAGGCCTACTTCCCTTTCTTTTCATTAATTTCCTTGATATTCTGAACCTTTTGTTATTATTTTATCCAGCTCTGTAAAATATTTTTGGTATTTTGATTGATATGGCACTGAATAAGTAAATTTATTTAGGTAAAATTGTCATTTTTATCATATTAGCTTGGCCTAACCATGAGAAACTGATGTTTTCCCATTTATTTAGATCTGACTTTATTTGGGAAAAAGTGTTTTGTAATTGTTTTCATATAGGTCCAGGGTTTGTCTTAGCAAGTAGAATCCCAAATATTTTATAGTGTCTACAGTAACTTTAAATGGAATTTCTCTTTCTATCTCTTGCTGTTGGACTCTGTTAGTATTATATAGGAATGCTTAAGATTTATGTAGGTTTATTTTATATTCTGCAACTTTGCTAAAGTTATTTATTATTTCAAGTACTTTTTTACTTGATTCTTTTGGATTCTCTAAGTAAATCTTCATATCCTCTGCAAACAGTGATAACTTAATTTCTTCTTTACCTATTCTAAATCCTTCAATTTCTTTTTCTTCTCTTATTGCTAACACTAACATTTCTAGTGCCAAATTAAATGATAGGGAGGATAATAGACATCCTTGTTTCAACCCCAATCTTACTGGAAAAGCATTTAGCTTATTGCCATTGCATATAATGCTTGCTGATGGTTTTAGGTAAATGGTACTTATGATTCTAAGGAAGACTCTGTTTATTCCTATGCTTTCTAGTGTTTTTAATATGAATGGGCATTATATTTTGTCAAAAGATTTTTCTGCGTCTATTAAGATAATCATACACTTTCTGCTAGTTTTGTGTTTTGATATGCTCAATTATGCTATTAGTTTTTGTAATATTGAACCAGTTTTGCATTCCTGGAGTAAATCCTGCCTGGTCATAGTGTATTATTCTCTTGATAAATTGTTGTAGTCTGTAAAATTTTTCCATCAATATTCATTAGGGAAAATGGTCTATAATTTTATTTCTCTTTTGGCTCTTTCTGGTTAAATATCAGCACTATATTTGTATAAAAAGTTGATATGACTCTTTCTTTGATTATTTATCCAAACAGTCTATAAAGTGTGGGAATTATTTGTTCTTCAAATTTTTGTTAGAATTCAAATGTAAATCCATCTGGCCCTGGAGATTTTTTCCTAGGGAGTTCATTGATGGCTTGCTCAATTTCTTTGCTGAGTAGGGATTATTTAGATATTTTATGTCCTCTTCTTTTAATCTGGACAATTTATATTTTTGTAAATATTCATCTATTTCCTTAAAATTATCAAATTTTTGAGCATAAAATTGGGCAAAATAATTGCTAATTATTGTTTTGATTTCCTCTTCTTTGGAGGTGAAGTCACCCTTTTCATTTTTGATCTTAATAATTTGGTTTTCTTCTTTTTGAAATCAAATTGACCAAAGGTTTATCAATTTTATTGTCTGTTTTTCATAAAACCAGTTGTTAGTTTTATTTATTAGTTCAATAATTTTCTTGATTTCAATTTCATTAATCTCTCTTTCTTTTGGTTTTCAGTATTTCTAATTTTGTATTTAATTGAGGATTTTCAGTTTGTTCTTTTTCTAGCTTTTTCAGTTGTATGTCCAAGTCATTGATCCCCTTTTTCTCTATTTGAAGCATTTAGAGATACAAAACTTCCCCTAAGAACTGCTTTTGCTGCATCCCATAAGTTTTGGTCTATTGTCTCATTATTGTCATTCTCTTGAATTAAGTTCTTGATAGTTTCTATAATTTGTTGTTTTACCCACTCGTTCTTTAGGATTTGATTATTTATTTTCCAATTAATTTTTAGTCAGTCTCTCTGTGGTCTTTCATTACAAATAATTACTGTTACATCATGATCTGAAAAGGATGCATTGACTATTTCTGCCTTTCTGCACTAGATTTTGAGGTTTTTATGCCCTACTACATGATCATTTTTTTTGTGTATGTGCCACGGATCACTCAGAAAAAAATATTCCTTTCCATCTCTGTTCAGTTATTTTCCCCCCCAGAGGTCTATCATATCTATCTTTTCTAAAATTCTATTCACTTTCTTAGCTTCCCATTTATTTTGAGGTTAGATTTATCAAGTTCAGAGAGGGGGAGGTCCAAGTCCCCCATCAGTATAGTTTTACTGTCTATTTCTTCTTGTAACTTCCTTACCTTTTGCTCTAAGGATTTGAATGGTATATCACTCGGGGCATATATGTTAAGCAATGATATTACTTCATTGTCTATGCTGCTTTTTACCGGATATAGTTTCCTTCCCTATCTCTTTTAATTAGATCTATCTTTGCTTTTGCTTTGTCTGAGATTAGGATTGCTATCCCTGCTTTCGTTTTAATTCAGCTGAAGCATAGTAAATTCTTCTCCACCCTCTTAACTTTACCCTGTGTGTATCCCCCTGTTTCAAATTTATTTCTTGTAAACAACATATTGTAGGCTTTTGGTTTTTAATCTTTTCTGATATCCACCTCCTTGTATGATCCTGATGGCATTTACATGATACTTGAATTGTTTCTTTCTGGCTGTCTTCAATATTTTCTCCTTGACGTGGGAACTGTAGAATTTGGCTACAATATTCCTAAGAGTTTTCTTTTTGAGATCTTTTTCATTGGGTTCTGTAGTTGTGGAATTTGTTCAGAGCCATTTTTCTTGTGTTTGGAGGGATTTGAGAGAGAGCTTAAGCAAGTCCTTGTTTTCCAGCTGCCATCTTCCCTCCACCCCGCTGATCTTTCAATAGAGAAGCTGCGAGATCTTGTGTGATCCTGACTGTAATTCCCAGATATCGGAATTGCTTCACTCTGGCTGCTTGCAGTATTTTCTCCTTGAGCTGATAATTCTGGGATTTGGCTACTATATTTCTTGGAATTTTCAATTTGGGATCTCTTTCATGAGGTGATCAGTGGATTATTTTGACGACTATTTTACCCTCTGGCTGTAGGACCTAGAGGCAGTTTTCCTTGATGATTTCTTGGAAGACACCATCCAGGGTTTTCTTTTGTTTTGTTTTTTTTCCTTTCATCATGACCTTCAAGAAGACCAATAATTCTTAGATTATCTCTCCTGGATCTGTTATCCAGGTCAGTTGGTTTTCCATTGAGATATTTTGTTTTTTTCCTGTTTTTTTTTCATTCTTTAGGTTTTGTTTGACTGATTCTTGATGCCTCATAGAGTCATTAGCTTCTACTTATCCAGTTCTAATTTTTATCAAATTATTTTCTCCAGATACCTTCTGCATCTCTCTTTCCATTTGGCCCATGCTACTTTTCAGGGAGACTTTTTCTTTTGTTATGTTCCATAATTTTTCTTTTACCTCTCTAATTTGTCTTTTAAAATCCTCTTTGAATTCTTCCAGGAATGCTTTTTGGGCTTGAGACCAGATCATATTCCCATTTGTGGTTTCAGATTTTTTCTCTGGCTGCTTGCTCTATTTTCTCTTACACCTGAGAGTTCTGGAGCTGGATTATAATACTCCTAGGAGTTTTCAGTTTAAGATCTCTTTCAGAATGTCATTACTGGATTCATTCAAGTACTATTTTTTCCTGTGGTTCTAAGATCCCAGGGAAGTTTTCCTTAATAATTTCTGGAAAGATGCTATTGAGGCCCTTTAAAAGAAATTATGACTTTCAGATAGTCCAATAATTCTTCAATTATGTCTACTGGACCTATTGTACAGGTCAATTGTTTTTCCAATGATGTATTTCACATTTTCTTCTACTTGCTCCTTTTTATTTTGTTTGATGGATCCTTGATGTCTCATAGTGTCATTAGCTTCCACTTGCCCAATTCTAATTTCTTAAGGAATTATTTTCTCCAAATAGCTTTTGTATTTCCTTTTCCATTTGACTGCTTTTTAAGAAGTTGTTTTCTTTTTTCTTTCCATTTTGTTTTTCCTTTTCATGATTCCCTCTTGATTCATTTTTTTCTACACTGGGGCTTTCAAGGCTGGCAGTTTATCTCCTGTGCTGTGGTCACCCAGTCTAGTCTAGCCAATTGCTCTGGACCTTATAAGCTTGCCATGCCAGGCAACTAGCCTGCAGTGCTGGGCCAGAAGCCTCACAGCTGGCTCAATTGTCTTGTTGAGCAGAAACTGGGACTTTGGTTGCTTATATGTGCTGGGCCTATGGGCCTCCTATTGCCTTTCCCAGATGCTGCCTATGCTGGGCTGTACTCCCTCTTAAGCCAAGTGAGACAGACATTTCCTGTAGTCCTTCTATGTTATCTTAGCCTGTAAACTTGCTTCATCCCACCCTTTTGTATGTTAAGCTGCTCCAGAATTGTTTTATGCATGGTTTTAAGTTAATTTGAAGGAAATTGGGTATAGTATAGGCAACTTCTTGCCTTTTCTTTGTCATCTTGGCTCTGCTTCTTGAAATAGAGTTTGTGAGAAGAAATGTGTAATGAACCTGGAAAGACAGGCTGAAAACAGTTTATGGTCCACATTTGAGAAGGGTTTAACATTTTAGGAAGAAGGTCATATTTTTTTCCTAGAAACAATAAGGATACTTCTCAGCAAGCTGGTAATAAGGACTTTAGAAATTCCAAGTGTGAACACAGGAGAGGAGTCATTCGAAGCAAGGCAGCCTCACAGCATGCGTGGCCATGAGACATCTACTCCTGGGGCTTGCAGCCCAAAGATTTGAAACCCACTTTTTTTAACTTCCAGGGGACATAATGGCCATGTAAATGGCTCTCATCCCTCCTTCCCTCCCTCCCTCATTGACCCAGAGACTTCCTTGGGGGAAAAATGCTGGAATATATGAGGCAGAAGTGGGGCTTCAGTAACCAAACAGTGGGAATTCCTAAGTCCCAGCAACAGAGAGCCAGCAAAGGTTAACACCAGGAACCAAGAAGTGGCTTTGCATAGCCAGGGGAGGGGGCAGACAACAGCACACAAAACAGCTAAAACCACTACTACTGAAGAGCAGCCCCAGGGGAAGAGGAGACTTCTGGCAGCCAGACCAACCGTCCTCCACACCTCAGGAAACCTAAGGCCATAATACACAAAGCCAGTAACTAGGCTCACAGTTCCCAAAACAAAAAAAAAAAAACCTGGGACAGAGATCCCTGAGCCCCAAAAGCAGAAACCCACTTTTAGCGAGGAAAAAGCTAACCAACATGAACAACATGAAAAAACTGAGGACAATTGATTCTTTTTATGGTGACAGGGAAGATCAAAATACCAATTCACAAGAGAACAACATAGACATTATATCCACATCTGATACCTCAAAAGGGAATGTGAACTGGTCTCAAGCCCAAAATGCATTCATGAAAGATCTAAAGGAAGATTTTAAAAACCAAATTAGGGAGATAAAAGAAAAAATGGAAAAAAACAAAACAAAACAGGAATCAAATCAAATTTTTAAGAAGTAAAATTGGTGAAATGGCTAAGAAATTTCAGAATCTAAATAGAGAAAATGACACTCTAAATAGTGAAATCATCCAATTGGAAAAAGAGACTCAAAAGCAAAAGGAAGACAGCAACTCATTAGAAATTAGAATTGAGCAAGTAGAAGTTAATGACTCTATGAGGCATCAAGAAGGAGTCAAACAAAATGCACAGAATAAAAAAAAATAGAAGAAAATGTGGAAAAAAACAGGGAAAAAAAGAAATATTTGATTGGAAAAACAATTGACCTGGAAAATAGATCCAGGAGAGACAAGTTAAGAATTATTGGTCTACTGAAAAACCACGATGAAAAAAGAGACTCGACAATATCTTCGATAACTGCCCAGAGGTCATAGAACTGGAGGGTAAAATAATCATTGAAAAATCCACTGATCACCCCTGAAAGAGATCCCAAATTGAAAACACTAAGGAATATTATAGCCAAATTTCAGAATTAAACAGTCAAGGAGAAAATACTACAATCAGCCAAAAAGAAACTACTCAAATATCATGGAACTACAGTCAGAGTCACACAGGATCTTTCAGATTCTACATTAAATGACAGGAGACATTGTAATATGATATTCCTTAGGGCAAAGGAGCTTGGACTACAAGCAAGGATCAACTACTCAGCAAAACTGAGCATAACTTTTCAGGCAAGGAGATGGACATTCAACAAAATAAGAGAATTCCAGACCTTCCTGATGAAAAGGCCAGAATTCAATGGAAATTTGATCTTCAAATACAAAGTAAAGAGAGACATGAAAAGGTAAAGAGGGGAAAAAACTCATAAACCTTGTAATTAATAAGGGCAAATTGTTTACATCCTTATATAGGATTAAATTGTTTTATATATGTTATATATATATATACACCCATATTCATAATAGTACATTATTATGTACTATTATGTATTATGACAGTGGAAGGGGATACACACAGACTGTGGGTGTCAGTATAAAATAAGTTATATAGTGATTAAAAGACTAATTAAGAGATATAAAGGAAGGGTTAGGGGAAAAGAGGTAAGGAGGTAGTACAAAAGGGTAAATTACAGCAAATGGACGAAATGAAGAGGCAAAAAACACATTATAATAGAGGGAAAGACTGGATGGAGAAGAGTAGTATATGAGCTTTACTCTCATCAGATTTGGTTCAAGAAGGGAATAACATACTCTGAAAAGTATAGAAATCAAAGTTGTCCTACAAGGAGTAGGCAGGGAAAGGGGAAAGGAAAGGTGGTGGTCAGAAGGGAGGGAAGAAGTGGCAAGGAGAAAAGGGTAAGATAAGGGAGGGAAATCAAGAGAAAGTTTAAATTGAGGAAGGCCATGGTCAAAAGCAAAACTCTTTTGAGAAGCAGAAGAGGGGAGGGAGAAATCAAGGCATAAAATGGAGGGTAACAAGATGGAGAAAAAGACACAGCTTGAAATCATCACTGTGAACGTGAATGGGATGAACTCGCCCATAAAATGGAGGTAGATAGCACAATGGATTAAAAACGATAATCGTACAATATATAGCAGTTGTCAGGGGAAGTTTTATCTCTAAATGCTCACATGAATAAATAGATAAGAGGGAGATCAATGAAATGGGCGTGCAACTGAAAAAAAACTACAAAAACAACAAATTGAAAATCCCCAGTTAGATACCAAATTAGAAATACTGAAAATCAAACGAGAGATTACCAAAATTGAAATCAAGAAAATTATTGAACTAATAAATGAAACTAGGAGCTGGTTTTATGAAAAAAGATAACAATAAAATTGATAAACCCTTGGTCAATTTGATTTAAAAAAAGAAGAAAATCAAATTACCAGTATCAAAAGTGAAAAAGATGAATTCACCTCCAGTGAAGAGGAAATTAAAACAATAATTAGGAATTATTTTGCCCACTTATTTGCCAATAAATTTGATATCCTCGTGGAAATGGAGGAATATGTACAAAAATACAAATTGCCCAGGTTAGCAGAAGAGGAAGTCAATTACCTAAATAACCCCATCTCGGAAAAAGAAATTGAACAAGCCATCAATGAACTCCCTAGGAAAAAATCTCCAGGGCCGGATTGTTTTACATATGAATTCTATCTAATATTTAAAGAAGGATTAATTCCAATACTATCTAGACTATTTGGGAAAATAAGAAAAGAAGGAGTACTACCAAATTGCTTTCATGAAATAATTTTGGTAATAATATCTAAACCAGGAAGAGTCAAAACAGAAACAGAAAATTATAGACCAAATTCCCTAATGAATATTGATGCAAAAATTTTATATAACATATTAACAAAAAGATTGCTTCAACTTATCATTAGAATAATACACTAGACCAGGTAGAATTTATTCCAGGAAAGCAAGCTTGGATCAATATTAGGGAAACCATCAGCATAATTGATCATATCAATAACAAAACTAGCAGAAACCCTATGATTATCTTAATAGATGCAGAAAAAGCCTTTGATAAAATTCAACACCCATTCAACATTAGAAAGTATAGGAATAATGGAGTCTTCCTTAAAATTATAAATAACATCTACCTAAAACCATCAGCAAGCATGATATGTAATGGTGATAAGCTATATGCAGTCCCAATAAGATCTGGGATGAAACAAGGACTTCCATTATCACCCCTATTATTCAATTTGGTACTATAAATGTTAGCTTTAGCATTAAGAGAAGAAAAAAGAAATTGAAGGAATTAGAATGGACAAAGAAGAAACTAAATTATCATTTTTTGCAGATGATATGATGACTTCCTTAGAGAATCCTAGATATTCAATTAGAAATTTTCTTGAACTAATAACCAACTTTAGCAAAGTTGCAGGACATAAAATAAACTCAAATAAACCTTCGGCATTCCTATACATTACTAACAAAGCCCAACAGCAAGATATAGAAAGGGAAATTCTGTTTAAAGTTACTGTAGACACTATAAAATATTTGGGAGTCAACCTGCCACGGCAAACCCTGGGCTTATATGAACACAATTATGAAACACTTCTCACACAAATAAGATCAGATCTGTCTAAAGGGAATGACATCAGTTGCTCATGGTTAGGCTGAGCTAATACAATACAAATGACAACTTTGCCTAAATTAATTTACTTATTCAGTGCCATACCAATCAAACTACCAGAAATATTTTACAGAGCTGGATAAAATAAAAACAAAATTCATCTGGAAGAACAAAAATCCAGAATATCAAGGGAATTAATGAAAAGAAATTCTAGGGAAGGTAGCCTAGCCTTACCAGATATCAAACTGTAAGATGAAGCAGCAGGCCTCAAAAATACCTGGTACTGGCTAAGAAACAGAGTAGTAGATCTGTGGAATAGGTTAGATACAGAAGACACAGAAGTCACTGACTATAGCAATCTACTCTTTAATAAACCCAAAGAATCCAGCTTCTGGGTAAAGAATTCACTATTTCATAAAAACTGTTGGGAAAATTGGAAAATAGTATGGCAGAAACTGGGCATAGACCCATATCTTACAACATATACCAAAATAAAGTCAAAATGGGCACATGATTCATGAATAAAGGCTTGTGTTAGCAAGCAAAATGGACTCCTTAGCACTTAGTTCAACAAGTGCCGCCCTTGAAGAGTTTGTCTTTTGTTCCCTTTGAGTAATTCAATGTATTTCACTGAGTCTTACTAAGTGTAAGCCCCAGGCTCCAACCCCTATTAGGTGTAAAACCTTAGTGGGTGTGGATTGGCAACTAAGGTGGGATCCAAGGTGGGACTAACTCAGGTGAGGGCCTAGTTTACAAATGAGTTTGAGTGATAGGTTTGGGACATCAGAGGCTCTTAGACAACGTGGATTTAAGTCGCCTCTTTGTGATGATTTCAGGTCATGTGGGTGAGTCGCATGTGTGACTCACCCCTGATGCTGAAAAAGATATAAAACCAAGGGTTGGCCTTCTCTTCTTTGGAGCTCTTACCCACAGCAGTGGTGGTGTGTGTGACTCTGGGCCAGCCCTTGTTCTGAGATCCCAGGCTGAACCTAGATGTTGGTAACTATGAATCTGTATTTAGTCTGTCTGTTGATGTTTGTAATTTGTTTGTAATTTGCTCTGAAGTTCAGTGTGCTGGTATCTTCCCTTGAAATAAGTGAATGATATTTGTATGCTGAATTAAAGTAAGCTTGCAAACCCCTTCACATAGCTTTCATTAGTTAAGCCGATCAAAAGAACTTGTGCTTTTGGGGCATGCTTGTTGTTGGGGTTGTGTTGGTCTTACACTCCCACAACAGCTGCTAGTCAGATTGTTGAAACAATACTATAAGCAATTTGGGAGAGCAAGGAATAGTTTACCTGTCAGAATGTGAGAAAGGGAAGAATTCATGACCCAACAGGATGTAGAGAGCATTATAAAATGCAAAATGTATAATTTTGATTATACTAAACTGAAAATTTTTTTTTAATAAACAAAGCCAATGCAACAAAGATTAGGAGGAAAGCAGAAAATTGACAGAAAATCTTCACAACCACTATCTCTGATAAAAGCCTCGTATCTAAAATATACAGAGAACTGAGCCAAATTTATAGGAATAAAAGTCATTCCCCAATTGAGAAATGGTCAAAGGATATGAACAGGCAGTTTTCAAAGGAAGAAACAAAAGATATCTATAGGCATATGAAAAAATGCTCTAAACCACTACTGAGTAGAGAAATGAAAATAAAAAAAGCTCTCAGGTACCACATCTCTCCTGCCAGATTGGCTAAAATGACAAAAGAGGAATATGATAAATGCTGGAGAGTATGTGGGAAAATTGGAACAATGTTACATCACTGGTGGAGTTGTGGACTCATCCCTGCATTCTGGAGAGCAATTTGGAACTATGGCCAAAGGGCTATAAAAATGTGCATATCCTTTGACCAAGCAATTCCATTTCTGGGCCTATATCCCAAAGAGATCATACAAGTGGGAAACGGACCTGTATGTAGAAAAATATTTATAGGGGCCTTTTTGTGATGGTAAAGAATTGTAAATCAGGGGGTTGCCCATCAATTGAGGAATAGCTGAAAAATTTGTGGTATATGAATGTAATGGAATACTATTGTGCTATAAGAAATGC
>CM053622.1:183901992-183923470 GCA_028646595.1 Phalanger gymnotis
GCTGAACCTAGATGTTGGTAACTATGAATCTGGATTGGGTCTGTCTGTTGATGTTTGTAATTTGTTTGTAATTTGCTCTGAAGTTCGGGATGCTGGCTTTTCCCCCTGAACTAAGTGAATGATATTTGTGTGCTGAACTAAAGTAAGCTTGCCAACCCCTTCACCTTGCTCTCCTTATTAAGGCAGATCAAAAGAACCTGGGCTTTCTGGGTGCTGGCTCTGGGTGGATCTTGCACCCCCACAGAAGCTGCTAGCCGGAAACAAGGGGTTATATAGGTATTTAACCTCCTCTTCTGTTAACCTTGGCAATTTATATTTTCATAAATATTCATCCATTTCCCTAAGTTGTCAAATTTATGGGCATAGAATTGGGCAAAATAATTACTAACTAGTGTTTTAGTTTTCTCTTCATTGGACGTGAATTCATTCTTTTTGTTTTTGATATTCTTAATTCGATTTTCTTGTTTTTTTAAATCAAACTGATGAAGGTTTGTCTATTTTATTGTTTTTTTTCATAAAATCAGCTTTTAGTTTTATTTATTAGTTTAATAGTTTTTTTTCATTTTCATATTTCTAATCTATGCTATAGTTTTCAGTATTTCTAATTTGGTATTTAATTGGGGATTTTCAATTTATTCTTTTTCTAGATTTTTTGGTTGCATGCTCAATTCATTGTTCTCCTCTTTATCTAGTTTCCAGTTTTTTTATAGTTTATCTTCCTATGGTCTTTTATTACAAATAATTTTTATTGCATCATGATCTGAAGAGGATGCATTGAAAATTTCTTCCTTTCTGCACCTCACTGTGATGTTTTTATGCCCTAGTACATGTTTAATTTTTGAGCATATGCCATTCACTGCTGAGAAGAAGGTATATTCCTTTTCATGTATTTCGGTTTTCCCCAGAAGCATATCATATATGCCTTTTCTAAAATTCTATTCACCTCCTTAACTTCTTTAATGTTTATTTTAATGTTTAATTTTAATGTTTAAATGTTTATTTATGAAGTTCAGAGAGGCGGAGGTTGAGGTCCCCCACTAGTATAGTTTCGCTGTCTATTTCTTCCCATTACTGTCAATTTCTGTAAGAATCTGGTTGCAATATGATTTGGTCCATATATGTTACATAACATTATTGTTTCATTGTCAATGGGGACTTTTGGCCTGATATAGTGCCCTTCCTTATGTCTTGAAATTAAATCCATCTTTGCTTTTGCTTTGTCTGAGTTTAGAATTGCTAACCCTGATTTTTTTCCTTTAGTTGAAGCACAATATATTCTACTTCTGCCTTTTATCTTTACCCTGTGTTTATCCCCCTGTTTACTGTAGGATTATGGTTTTTAATCCATTCTGCTATCCACCTGCATTTTATGGGAAAGTTCATCCCATTCACATTCACAGTTGTGATTACTGTTTGTATTTTTTCTCCATCCTATTTGCCCTCTGCTTATGCTTTTATTTCTCCCTTCTCCCTTCCATTTCTCAAAACACTTTTGCTTTTGACCACCACCTTCATTAGCTTACCCTGCCTATTGACTCCCCTCCTTTATCTTACCCTTTTCCCCTTGCTATTTCTTCCCTCCTTTCTATCTACCCCTCCCTTTTCTTTCCCCTCTCCCCTCCTACTGTCTGAAGGACAAGTTTGTTTCTTTACATATCGGATTATGTTATTCCCTCCTTAAACCAAATATGATGAGAGTAAAGCTCAAATAATCCTCTGCTATCTCCCTCCTTTCCTTCTACAATAATGCCTCTTCATATCTTGTAATTTACCCTTTTGTACCACCTCCTTAACTCTTCTCCCAGAACTATCCATTTATACCCCTTAATTATGTTTTTATCATTATATTAGTTATTTTATACTGACATCCACAGTGTATGTATATTTCTTTCAATTGTTGTAATAATTGTACTATTTTCAAGGTTGATTATATATATACCCACACATATCATATAAAAACAATATAATCCTATGTAAGGATATAAAAAATTTGCTCTTACTAACAAGGTTTTTTCCCATTTATCTTTTTACGTCTCTTTTGAGTTTTGTGTTTTAAAACCAAATGTTCTATTGACCTCTGGCCTTTTTAACAGGAAAGTTTGGAATTCCCTTTTTCATTGAATGTCCATCTCCTTGCCTGAAAAAAATATGCTCAAATTTGCTGGGCAGTTGATCCTTGGTTGTAGTAAAAGATCTTTTGGCTTTCAGAATATCATATTCCGATCCCACTGATCTCTTAGTGTCAAAGCTGCAAGATGCTGGGTGATCCTGATTGTAGTTTCTTGATATTTGAATTGTTTCTTTCTGGCTGCTTGCAGTATTTTCCCTTTGACTTAATAACTCTGGAATTTGGCTACAATATTCCTTGGACTTTTCAATTTGGGATCTCTTTCAGGGGGTGAATGGTGGATTTTTAAATGGTTATTTTCTCTCTGGGTCTAGGAGCTCAGAACAATTAGGCTTGATGATTTCTTGGAAGATACTGTCCAGGCTTTTTTTTTTTCATCATGACTTTCTGGTAGACCAATAATTTTTAGATTGTCTCCCCTGGATCTATTTTCCAGGTCAGTTGTTTTTCCAATCAGATATCTTACATTCTCTTCTGTTTCTTTCATTTTCTCTATTTTGTTTGACTGATTTTTGATCCCTCATAGACCAGACTCAGAGTTAGCCAGCCAGAACATTCCTTGGGGCCATGAATCAGTGAGCCGTGGCAGTTACCAGACTTCTGAACCCACAAAGGCCAAATAGTAGGTTAGAGGGAAATGTCAGGATCAAGTTAGAGCCATCTGGCTGGCTACCAGCCCTGGGGGTGGTGGAGGTGGTACAGTGGCAGCAGCAGGATGCTCCTGCGGCTGCTTCCAGAGCTACAGTGTCAGATGCTTCCTGAATCCCTGGCTCACACAGTGGGAGGAATCTAGTAGCAGATGATCAGAGTGGGAGTGCCAAGAGCGCTTTATGGGCACAAAGGCAGATTCTCTTGCTGTGCCATGGTTGGATCAGTACTGCAGTACTGGTTGTTGGTTCATGGAAGATGAGAAGTGCTGCAGTGACAAAGCATGGGGTGACGGTGGAACACAAGTAGCTCTGAAAACAGCAGTGCTTGGACCCCAAAGCTAGGGACAAAGGACTCTCTACTCTACAAGCAATCATATTCTGACAAAAAGCTCAGGGGTCAAGTAGTTGTCTGGGAACATGAGCAGGCAGCAAAAATGAACCCAGACTTAAACTCAAACTCTAGATTCCTTTTTTTGGTGACAAAGTAGATCTGAACATACAGCCAGAACACATCAACAAAGTCAAAGAGCCTACATCAAAATCCACGAAGAAAAATATGAACTGGTCTCAGGCCATGGAAGAACTCAAAAAGGATTTAGAAAAGCAAGTAAAAGAAGTAGAGGAAAAATTGTGAAGAGAAATGAGAGTGAGGCAAGAAAACCATAAAAAAAAAACAAGTCAATGACTTGCTAAAGGAGTCCCAAAAAATACTGAAGAAAATAACACCTTAAAAATAGATTAACCCAAATGTCAAAAGAGTTGCAAAAAGCCAGTGAGGAGAAGAATGCCTTAAAAGGCAGAATTAGCCAAATGGAAAAAGAGGTCCAAAAAACCACTGAAGAAAATACTACCTTAAAAATTAGGTTGGAGCAAGGGGAACCTAGTGACTTTATGAGAAATCAAGATATTATAAAATAGAACCAAAGGAATGAAAATAAATGGAAGAAAATGTGAAATATCTCATTGAAAAAAAACACTGACCTGGAAAATAGATCCAGGAGAGATAATTTAAAAATTATTGGACTACATGAAAGTCATGATAAAAAAAAGAGGCTAGATATCACGTTTCAAGAAATTAGGAAGTAAAACTTTCCTGATATTCTAGAACCAGAGGGTAAAATAGAATGGAAAGAATCCATCAATTGCCTTTTGAAAAAGATCCCAAAAAGAAAACTCCTAGGAATACTGTTACCAACTTCCAGAGTTCAAAGGTCAAGGAGAAAATAATACAAGCAGCCAAAAAGAAGCAATTTGAATACTGTGGAAACAGAATCAGAATAACACAATTCTTTCAAGGGATGGAAAGGTTTGGAATATGATATTCTGGAGGTCAAAGGAGCTAGGATTACAAGCAAGAATCACCTACCTAGCAAAATGAATATAATGCTCCAGGGCAAAATACAGATTTTCAATAAAATAAAGGACTTTCAAGCTTTCTCAATAAATAGACCAGAGCTGAATAGAAAATTTGGCTTTCACATACAAGAATCAAGAGAAGCAGGAAAAGGTAAACAAAAAAGAGAATTCATAAGGGACTTTCTAAAGTTTAACTATTATGTTTACATTCTTACATGGAAAGATGATGTTTATAATTCAGGAGACCCTTCTCAGTATTAGGGGAGCTGAAGGGAATATAGACAGAAGGCACAGAGTGAGTTGAAAATGAAGAGATTATATCAAAAAAATGAAATAAATTTAAGGGGTGACAGAGGAATATATTGAGAGTGGGAGAAAGGGAGAGAAAGAATGGGATAAATTATCTCACATAAAAGTGGCAAGAAAAAGCAGTTCAGTTGGAAGGGAAGAGCGGACAGGTGAGGGAGAATGAGTGAATCTTACTCTCATTGAATTCAACTTGAGGAGGGAATAACATATACACTCAATTCGGTATCTTACTCCACAGCAAAGTAAGGGGAAGGGGATAAAAAAGGGGAGATGATAGAAGGGAGGTCAGATAGGAGGAGGAGGTAATCAAAAGCAAATACTTTTGAAAAGAGACAGGGTCAAGGGAGAAAACTGAATAATGGGGGACGGGACAGGATAGAAGAAAATATAGTTATCTTTTCACAACATGAGCATTGTGGAAGTGTTTTACATGATGATACATGTGTCATCTATGTTGAATTTCTTGCCTTCCTAGGGAGGGTGGGTGGGAAGGGAAGAGGGGAGAGAATTTGGAACTCAAAGTTTTAAAATCAGATGCCTAAAAATGTTAGGTTTTTTTGCATGCAGCTGGGAAAGAAGATATATAGGGAATGGGTCATAGAAATCTATCCTGCCCTACAACAAAGTAAGGGGAAAGGGCATGGGGGCAAGTGTGGTAACAGAAGGGAGGGCTAACTGGGGAACGAGGCACTCAGAATATATGCCATCTTGGAATTGGGGGGAGGGTAGAAATGGGGAGAAATTTTGTAACTCAAAATTGTGTGGAAATCAATGTTGAGAACTAAAATATTAAATAAAATGATAAAAAAATAAAAAGATTAAAAAAAAGATTTGATCTCATTAGTCATTTTTTCCCTTTTTTCTTCTATCTCTCTAATTTGGTTTTTAAAGTCCTCCTTGCATTCTTGCAGTAATGCTTTTTGGTCTGGCAACCAATACACATTCCCTTTTGCGGTTTCAGATATTGTAGCATGTCAATGCTACCCTCTTCTGAATTGGTGTTTTGATCTCCCCTATCTCCCAAAAAGAATCAATAGTCCTGTTTTCTGGAGTGATTCTTTATGTTGGTCAACTTTTTTTCCTGGCTTTAAAGTAGATCTCTGCTTCTGGGCCTCAGGGTGCTCTGTCCCAGGCTTGTGTTTTGGGAACTGTGGGCCTGGTTAATGGCTTTGTGTGATATGGCTTCTGGTTTCGTTAGGTGTGGGTGGTCTGATTGCTAGAAATCTCCTCTTCCCCTTGGGCTGTGCTACAGCATGGGTAGTCTCGGCTGTTGCCTGTGCTGCTGTCTGCCACTTCCCTTGGCTGTGGGAAGGCGTTTCTGGGTCCCTGGTTTTAATCCTTGCCGGCTCTGTCCCCCTGGGGCTCTGAAACCCCACTTCTGGCTCCTCTCTTTCAGGGTTTCTCCTGAAGGAGTATTATCTGTGTGAGGAGGGGAGGGATGAAACCAGTTTTACCTTGTTAGCACTGCTCTTGGAAGTTCAAGAAGGTAAGTTTCAAACCTTTAGACTGTGGGATACAAGCCTCAGTAGTGGTTGCTCGCATGACTGCAGGTGCTCCATTACTGTCTCCTGTACCTCGAACAGACTCCTTTCATGGGCTGAGAGGCCTGGAGATTGCTGTCAGTTTCACCTGCCCAGCCTTTCTCATCCTGGATCTCTGGCTGAGTTCCACAGCTGCTCTCTCTTTGGTGTGGTCTGGTGCAACTCTGAGGGCTGGATGCTCTCCAAGTCTACAGATCTGTACTATCAACCACACAGACTCTTCTGGCTAGAAAATTTGCCACACTCATTCTACTAGTGGCTTCTAACTCTCACAGATCTGCTCAGATTCAATTTTATAGATGTATCTGATGGAATTTGTGACAGAGCTCTGGAAAGAGATTGTTTTCATGTTTCTGTCTTGGCTCTGCCCCCCCCCATTCTTGTTCATTGTTTTTGGCTAATCCATGACTTTTAGTGTTGTATTCTCCTCCTGAATATAGAAGGTATTGTCCCAAGCTTCTTGTGCTGGTAGCCAGGGGCCTGGTCACTAGATTTGTCCACTGGAGCCTCAGGTGTTGGTCCTTGGAGGTTGTAGGGGTCTGGCAGCTTACCTGCTCCAGACGTGGAGTCTTAGTGGTGGTGTCTAGCATGTGCTGAGTCCAGGTGGGGTTTTTCTGCACTTTCTTGGGGCTACACTGCAGCACATGAAGGTCTAGCTCCTGGTGGATGCCTTTTTGCCCTGCTTCTCTGAAGCATGGAGACGTCTGGTAACTGGAAGATGCTAAACTACCCTGAGCTGCCCTAAAGCATGTGGGAGTCTGGCCTCTTTGGATGTCTGCTCACTGAGGGCTGAGCAAAAGCACCGGGAAGCAATAGTCCAGCAGCCAAAGGATACCTTTCCAACCTGTGCTGCATCGAGGTGAGGAGTCTGACAATTCGCCTGACTATGCTAAGACACATGGGGATGGGGAGGGGTGAGTCTTGGTGTTAGCATTTGCCTGTTCCATAATGTAGGGGCTCAGGATCTCCCACTGATTTTCTCAGGTGGAGTTTGCTGCTGCTTTGCTACTGGCTTGCTGGCACTCTTCCTGTCATGGGGTATGCTACCCTTTTTACCTGCATGATAATGGCCTTTCTTGCAGATCCTCCAAGTTAACTGGACTGAAAAAATGGTGCACCTCATCTTTCCACTTGCTCTATTTTCTGGGATTTGTTCTGGGGTGCTATTTTATGGTTGTTCCAAGGTGAATCTAGGAGAGCAACAGTAGTTTACTGTTTACTCCACCATTTTTGACCCCAGAACTTCTTAAACATTCTTTGCTGCCTTTCCAGAAAGATGACTGTGAGGATATTTCATAAACAGCGTTTTACCTTCCAAATAAGTAGCAAGAGGGCAAGGAGATTAATGTATAGAACTGGAGGGAAGCACATCTGTATAACAATTTGATGGCTGGGATAGTTTAAGTTAAGCATTAGAGGATCTTATATTCTATCCAAATAAACTATATTGAAAACATATTTATCTACTAGAAAAACAATAAACAAAAAGGAAATACACAATAGTTTTTTGGAAGAGATAGTAATCTGAGGAAGGTAGGGCAGGGAGAATGAAAGGCTTGAGATGAGCTTTGGATATGGCTAGGAAGATAGACTTGAAGGATTTGATTCCTGGCATGGGGCACAATGCATGAAAAGTTGAAATGACAGGAAAAGGAATATCTTTTGTGACATTGAGAAAGTCTAGGAATAACAGAGTATAAGTTAACAAGAAGGTTGATTTGGGTTTGACAAAAGAATTTCTAAACCATTAGAGATAACAAAAAGTAGAATAGCAGAGTGAAGGTAGCAGATACAAAAGAACAAAATGAACAGGGTTAAACGGCAAGACAACTCAGATTAAAAGATGAGTCATTTATTTTTCTAACTTACTAAACTTAAAGAATACAACTGCCCTTTTTTGATGTAAGTAACTAAATTATAAAAATTATGATGCAGTAAGCTGTAATGTGTGCATGCCTCTGTGTAGACATAGATGTTTGTTTTTGTGGGGTTGTTTCAGTCATGTTTTACTGTTCAGGTACCTTTTTGAATTATTCTTGGCAAAGATACTGGAGTGGTTCATCATTTCATTTTCTAGCTCATCTTACAGATGAAGAATTGAGGCAAGCAGGTTTAAGTGACTTGCCCAGGGTCACATAGCCAGTGAGTATGTGAGGACAGATTTGAGTATTCCTGACTCTAGGCCCAGAACTCTAACTACTGTTGTCTTTAGCTGCCCGGTAAATAAAGATGCACTTCTCTGCAAACAGGTCTATACACATAAACATTGTGAATTCCTCATCACTTTTACTGCTGATTTTCTTTGGATAACCTTTGGATCTAAGTTATAGAATACCACAATTTCAGATAAATTGAAGTTGGGAATCTATGGTGTAACCGAGACACATTTTTCAGAGACTTACTAGTTGCATACATACTAACAATAAATCAGTATATAGGGAGAGTAATGTAAAGGATTTCATCAAAAGTAGAAAAGTTCAGAGAAAGTAGATGAGTCATATAGCTAGAGTGATGAATAATAACCAATTTGTTCTCCCTCCCAATTTAGAATATTTCCTCTATGCTCCCTTTATGAATGATCTGTAGGACACATTTGAAAAAAGCCATAGAGCATTGGACATCCTGCTTATTTTATTTTTGGATGTATTACTCATATTAAGGAGATCAGAGATGCAATGAAGTATAAATGATGGTGATTATGATGATGAAGATGATCGCTATGATAACATAATATTTCAATTGATCCACATAACAACTCTAGGAGGAAAGTTCTATTATTTTTCCCATTTTGCAGATGGAGGCAAATAGTACTTAAGTGCCTTGTCTAGGTCTATGTAGTCAGTACAGGTCTGAAGCTAGATTTCAACTCAGGTCTTTCTGACTCCCAGTCCAGCACTCTATCTACTGTACCAACTCATTAAAATGCATTTATGCTGCATGTGCATAAACACATATGTTTTGCAGGCAGCTAGGAAGCATGAAAAAGAAGAGGACCTGAATGAGCAATAAATCCTACTTACTAGCTATACGACCTTGGAAAAGTAATTTAAAGTTACTCAACTCATGAGATAAAAGTGATACAGAATGATGTACCAAATTTTGCATGAGGCCAACGTGGGGATGTATTTTGTTTGACTATGATTATGTATATTTTTTATATTTTCTTTTCCTTTTTATCTTTTTTTAGCTACAAGAAAGATGGATGGGAGAGGAAATAAACAGGTATAAAAATAAAAATACTAATAACAGAAGCTATTCTAAGCCTAATTATTTTCATTTGTAGCATGGAGGTGTTATTTTTTTCTAATTATCGCCAAGGTTCATTGCAAAGATCAAATTAAATAAATTTCATAAATTTTTGCATAAACATGTAACCAATATAAAGAAAATTCTTGAAGGAGAAAACCATGGGAGATATCTTAGTTGACACAGGGAAGAGTAATTGAAATGGTTCCAATTAAAACTAGAGGGTGGAAGAAGCCAACAGCATAATTACAAAGGGAAATTTAGGCTCAGTGTGTTGAGGGATGGTGGTCCCTAAAAAATAGGGTTTACAAATACATAATGAGCTATCTCAGGAGGTATTGGTTGTTTTGCCTCACTTCAAGGTAAGTCAGGATGACAAGTTGTCAGGTATCTGATAGTTCTGAGGACAGATGCAGGTTATACCAGAAGGAATGTTTCTTTGATCTTATCATACATGAGATTCTGGGATTCTATGAAATACAAGAAATTATTTCAAAAGCACAAAAGAAATGTTTTTAAACTAGGGACTAATGACCCCAAAAAGAGTCTTGGCAGTTCATGAACTTGGGGATGAAAAATTCAACTTCATTAAATATAATTACTTTGTAACCTTATCTTTTATTTTATAAAACTAAAAACATTATTCTGATAAAGTGCCTAGACTGTCAAAGGTGTCACAGACACACACATAAAAAACTTAAGAAAACCCTCACTAGATGTAGGTTGGTCCTATTGCTCTGACGTGGAAATGATGGGAATCTTAAAATCTAGAATTTATGATTGCCAGTGAAATCTATACCTTTTGAGCATATCCTGGCACCAAAGTATCCATTCTGTCCTGCATTTTTGAATCAAAAAAGAAGAATTGTAACTGAGAAAGCTTCCAAGTAAAGAAAGAAATAGAAAAATGAGGTCACAATATTCCACATTCTTAATGAAAATGAAGATCCACTTCAATGATTCAGAGTTTAGAAGGAATGTGTACTCCTGCTCCAAAATATTCTAATTAATGAAACTTGGTCTTTGTTCATAGTTTTAGTAGGAGGTAGAGCAAAGAAAGTGAAATAAAGGCAGTGACTCTGCTGAGCTCTCTCCCAAATGCTCAAAATACCTTTAAAATGGACTCTAGACAAATTCTAGAGCAGCAGAATGCACAAAAATATGAAGAAAAACAAAATTCAATCCCAAAGAACTTGGAGATTCAGCAGGAAAGGTTAGTTTCATGTAGGTAATGGTGGTTCACAGTCCAGTGATATCCACTCCAGCACTGCACCAGCTACAACAAACCAGAAGCAGGTCTTGGAAGTGATTGAATCAGCAGCAGGCAGCAGCTGTGGCTGTTCTGGAGCTCTCAGCCCACAAACATTAAGGGGGTCAAACATGTGGTCAAAAGGAGGTTACAAGGTTCTTTTTATTAGCACTAAGGCAGGACTCTGTTTCTTTGTTCATACTCAGATTCAGGTCACAGTCCTGGGAGCCCCCAGACAAGGAGGAATACTAGTATAGCAGAGCTTATGGCAGCAGTGGAGGGGGAACCCTCTCACAGTTCCAGGACAGGAATGAGATGGTAGTCACTCACAGATCAAAGCACAGGCCAGGAGAGGAATAAACACCTTTCCTTAGATCATACCACCTTGGAAGAAATGAAAAATTATAGGTCCCTAGAAGTATCTCTGTAAACAGCTGCATAAAACTCCTGAAGCTTGAAACAGTGCATCCTCCACCTTTGAAAAATAGCCTTATATTAATAAACAGCTAAAAGTCATGTAATAAGCTGGGAAAATGAACAAACAATGGGAAAAAACTCAGACTATGGAAAGATACCATGGTGATAAGGAAGGTCAAAACACATACTCAGAAGAAGACAAAAAGTCAAAGCTTCTTCATCCAAAGCCCACAAGAAAAAAAAATATGAATTGGTTTCTACCCATGGAAGAGCTCAAAAAGGATTTTGAATATGAAGTAAGAGAAGTAGAGGGAAAAAATGGGAACAGAATCCAGGACTGATGCGAGAAAATCATGAAAAATGAGTCTGTAGCTTAGTAAAGGAGACACAAAACATGATGAAGAAAATAACACCTTGTATTGGTAATCAAGGTGGGACTTTTTTTAGTGTTTTCTCTTTTACCACTTATTTAATCAAGTGACCTTGAAAAGTCTGGCCTTTCTTCGACTAAATCAAGAGTTTTTGATGACATCCTTGTCTCAAGGGAAAGCCTACGCCACATGGGTTTAAGACACATGTTTGTGATGCTTTTAGGTCATATGGGTGAGTTGCATGTTGTGATGCCCTTTGACCCTGAACAAAATATAAAAACTCAAAAAGTTTGTGTCTTCCCTTGGGGCTGTCAGTCACTGGAAGAGTGGCATGGGACTCTGGGCATCCATTTTAAGAGGCTCCGGCTTGTAAACCCAGATGTAGATGGCTTCTTGGTAAGTATGGATTGTGATTTGGTCTGTTTATATTGTGTATGTTTTTAATATGTTTGTATTTGCTCTGAAGTTTGGGTTGCTGGCTTTTCCTCTTGAAGTAAGTGAGTTATATTTGTATGTTGGATTAAAGTAAGATTGTTAACCCCTTAAAGTTACTTTCCTTAGTAAAGCAGATCAAAAGAACCTGTGTTAGCAGAATTTTGCATGCTGGTTCTTCTTGGTTTTACAAAGACATAGTATCTGCTAGCCAAATTGTTGCTACACATCTTAAAAAGCCAAATGGTAAAAGAAGCTCAAAAAGTCAATGAGAAGAATGCCTTAAAAAAGAAGAATAGGAAAATTAAAAAGGGGATCCAAAACCTCACTGAAGAAAATAATTCCTTAAAAAAATAAAGTGGAGCAAATGGAAGCTAATGACTTTGTGAGAAATCAAAAACAAACAAACAAACAAAGCTGAAAGCATGAAAAATTGAAGACAATGTGAAATATCTTACAACTGACCTGGAAGATGGATGCAGGAGAGATAATTTTTAAAATTGTTGAATTACCTGAAAGCCATGATCAAATAAGAAACCTAGATATTATTTTTCAAGAAATTATCAGGGAAGCAGAGCCAAGCTGTTGGAGTAAAAGCAGAGACTCACTTGAACTTTCCCCCAAAGCCTTGCAAATAGCTGTTAAAAATGATGCTAAATAAATTCTAGAGTAGCAGAACCTACAACATGACAGAGTGAAACAAATTTCCAGCCAAAGACAACCTAGAAGGTTATCAGGAAAGGTCTGTTGCTCCATGCCGAGAAAGGAGCAGTATATACTGAGTGAAATTGGAGCAGGCCTCAAGGATCTGAATTTCTGGCAGCTGTGGCAGTCTCCAGACTTCTCAACCCACCAACACCCAGGACAACTTCAAAGGTCAGTAGGAAAAGTCTTTCAGACCTGATTGAGAAAGGAGTGTGGTCCAGGCCCAGCCCTGGGGTGGTAGTAGATGCAGCGGCTGCTTTCAGGGCTGTCAACCCAAAGAGGCTGGGGGAATTCAGTGGCTGATCAGAGGGGGATTGAAGGGATCTCTTTCCTGGAGCTGAGGGAGGATTTTCTTGCTTTTCCTATGCTTAGATCTGGGTTGGAGTCCTGGGTAGTGGTCCTGAGGCAAGAAGGAGTATTGATGGTGTGGAGTTTGTGGTGGTTGTGGAGAGGGAATCCTCCTCAAAGTTCCACAGCAGCAAAGAGTGCTTTTGGTCATTCACAGAGCAGAGCACAGGCCAGGAGAGGAGTAAAACGTTCTGCTTTGATCATACCACCTTGAAAGAACTGAAAAGTTTACAGGACCCTAGAAGTATCTCTAAATGCAGCTGCACAAAACCCTGAAGCTTGGGAACACACACCTTCAACACTGGAAGCAGAGCCCTTCCTTAAAAAAAAAGAGGTAAAATGCCAAGTAATTGGCTGGAAAAATGAGTAAACTGCAAAAACAAACTCAGAGTGTGGAATCTTACTTTGGTGATAAAAAATATCAAAATATACAATCAGAAGAAGAGAACAAAATCAAAGCTTCTACAGACAAAGTCTCCAAGAAAATTATGAATTACTCTTAGGCAATGGAAGAGCTTAAAAAGGAGGTTGAAAATCAAGTAAGAGAGTGAGAAGAAAAATGGGAAGAGAATGAGAGTGATGCAAGAAAATCATGAAAAAATGAGTCAACAGCTTGCTAAAGGAGACCCCCCAAAATGTTGAAGTAAATAGAATATTAAAAAATAGACTAACCCAAATGGCCAAAGAGTTCCAAAAAGCCAAAAACAAGAAGAATGTCTTTAAAAGTGAATTGGCCAAAGGAAAAGGATGTTCAAAAGCCTGCTGAAGAAAATAATTCTTTAAAAATTTGAAAGGAGCAAATGAAAGCTAATGACTCTATGAGAAATCAAGAAATTCTAAAACAAAACCCAAAGAATGGAAAAAATAGAAGAAAATGTGAAATATCTCATTGGAAAAACAAAAGACTTGAAAAATAGATCCAGGAGAGATATTTTTTAAATGATTGAATGATATGAAAGCTATGATCAAAAGAAGCACCTAGACAACATTTTTCAAGAAATTATCAAGGAAAACTCCTCTGATGTGCTGGAACCCGAGGGTAAAATAGAAATTGAGTGAGTCCACTGATCACCTCCAAAGTAAAAGTGAATGTTGAATGAATGTATAAATATTGTAGCCAAATTCCAGACTTCTCTGTAAGGAAGAAAATATTACAAGCAACCAGAAATAAACAATGAAAGTACTGGAGAAACATAATTGGGATATCACAAGATTTAGCAACTTCTATATTAATGGATCTCAGGTTTGGAACATGATATTCCAGAGGTGAAAGGAAGTAGTGTTACAACCAAGAATCTCCTAGCCAGAAAAACTGAGTATAATCCGTCAGGGGAAAAAGTGAATGTTCAATGAAATAGAGGACTTTCAAATATTCTTGAAGAAAAGACCACAGCAGCATAGAAATTTCAACTTTCAGGGGCAGAGCCAAGATGGCACTATAAAAGGAGGGAACTACCAGAGCTCTCTCACAAATTCTGTAGGATACATCTAAAGAAGTGAATCTGAGCATGTTTGAGAGAGTTAGAAGCCACTATTAGACTGAGAGGGGCAAGAGTGCCAGGCACACGGAATGACACCAGACCACACCAATGAGGAACAGCAGAGTAACCCAGCCAGCATGACTGTCTGGGAGAGCGCTGGGTGAGCAAAACACATAAATAGGAGCAGCCTCAGGGCAGAAGTACTAGATAGGGCAGTGATTGAGCCCCAGGCCTACAAGCCCAGGACGGGAGTCTGTTGGAGCTATGGGAAAAGCCAGCACAGAGCCTGTGGCCACAGGAGGGCTCTAGCCCACAGCCTAAAAGTCTGAAATTCGCCTTCCTAAACTTCGAAGAACCACAATGGTCAGATAAATCAGCTCTCCCTCCATTCCTGAGGGAATACTCTCTCAGGAGAAACAGAGGAGCCACAAGTGGGGCTTCAGTAGACTTTTAGAGAGAGAAGTTGGGGAGAGGGGTCTTCTTGTAATAGTGGAAGGAGACTAGTACAAGGAGAAAGGTGTCACAAAACAATGAGAGTTACCAAGTCCCAGGGGGTGGTGCTAGCAAATATCAACACCAGAACCCCAGACTTACTTTTGCACATCCATGGGAAGTGGCAGATACCAGCACAGACAGCAGATGAGACCATCCCTACTGTAGAGCAGTCCCAGGGAAGAGGAGACTTCCAGCAGCCACACCAACCCTCCCCCACATGTTATGTAACCAGAGGCCATAGAACACAAAGCTAGTGAGAAAGCCCACAGTTCCAAACACAAGGAGCTTGGGGCAGAGACCTGTGAGTTACAGAAGCAGAAATTTACTTTAGAAGCCAAGAAGGAAAAAAAAGCATGGAAAGCACACTAAAAGCCAAAGATCATTGATTACTATTATGGAGATAGGGAAGGTCAAAATAACAATTCAGAAGAGGACAGCATGGACACTATACCCACATCTGAAAGCTCAAAAGGGAATGTGAGCCAGTCTGCAGCCCAAAAAAGATTCCTGGAAGAACTCAAAGAGGACTTAAAAAACAAATTAGAGAGGTAAAAGAAAAAAAAAATTGGAAAAAATGGGAAAAAGTTCGCTGATGAAAACAAATCTTTAAAAAGTAAAATTTGTGAAATGGTTAAGGAGA
The DNA here is from genome assembly GCA_028646595.1 of Phalanger gymnotis. Classification (NCBI taxonomy): domain Eukaryota; kingdom Metazoa; phylum Chordata; class Mammalia; order Diprotodontia; family Phalangeridae; genus Phalanger; species Phalanger gymnotis. Next base: position 183,917,361 of record CM053622.1, read on the forward strand.
TTCAGAATAGAAATTTAGAAAATGTCTCATTGAAAAGTAAAATCAACCAAATGGAAAAATAGATGCAAAAGCTAAAGAAGGAAAATAATACATTAAAAATTAGAATTGGGCAAGTAGAAGCTAATAACTCTATGAGACATCAAGAATCAGATAATCAAAATCTAAAAAATGAAACAAATAGAAGAAAACATGAAATATCTGATGGGAAAAACAACTGACCTGGAAAATAAATCCAGGAGGGACAATAAGAATTATTGGCCTACTTGAAAGCCATAATGAAAAGAAGAGCCTGGACAATATCTTCCAAGAAATCATCAAGGATAACTACCCCAAGGTCATAAATGAGAGGGTAAAATTGTCATTAAAAGACTTCCCCTGTGATCCCTTGGAAGGGATCCCAAATTATAAACACCAAGGAATATTGTAGCCATATTCCAGAACTATCAGGTCAAGGAGAAAATACTACAAGCAGCTAGAAAAAAAAACAATTCAAATATCAAGGAAGTAGAGTCAAGATGATGCAGGATCTTGCAGCTTCTACATTAAATAACAGGAGAAATTTGAATATGATATTCTCAAAGGCAAAGGATGTTGGATTACAATCATATATCAACTACCCAGAAAAATTGAGCATATTTTTTTCAGGAAAGGAGGTGGACATTCATTGAAATAAAGGAATTCCATACCTTCCTGATGTAAAGGACAGAGTTCAATGGAAAATTTGATCTTCAAATTGAAAACTCAAGTCAGATATAAAAAGGTATACAGGGGAAAAAACCCTCGTTAATAAATAAGGAAAATTATTTACATCCTTATATAGGATCATATTGTTTTATACATGTTATATATATATATATGTGTGTGTGTGTGTGTGTGTGTGTATATGTGTGTGTGTGTGTGTGTGTGTGTGTGTGCGTGTGTGTGTGAATCTTGAGAAGAGAATATTACAGCTATCATGACAATTGAAAGGGATATACATAGACTGTGGGCATCAGTATTAAAATAACTCATATAATAATGAAAAACATCAGTAAGAGACATAAAGGTATGGTTCTGGGAGAAGAGATAAAGAGGTAGTAGAAAAGGGTAAATTATATAACATGAAGATGCACAAAAACGAAAGCATATTATAGTACAAGCAAAAGAAGGGAGAGAGAAGAGCAGTATTTGAGCTTTACTCTCATCGGATTTGGCTCAAGAAGAGAATAACATACTGTGATAAGTATAGAAATCAAACTTGTCCTAAAGGCAGTAGGAGGGGAAAGGGGGAAAAGGGGGAGGAGAGTGGTTAGAAGGGAAGAAGTAGCAAGGGGAAAAAGGTAAGATAAGGGAGGGGAATCAAGAGGGAAGGTAAACTGAGGAAGGCAATGGTTAAAAGCAAAACTCTGCTGAGGAGTGGAAGTTAGAAGAGAGAAATAAAAGCATAAGGAGGGGTGAAAAAGGATGGAGAAAACGATACAGTAATCATAACTGTGAATGTGAAGGGGATGAACTCCTATAAAATAGAAGTGGACAGCAGAATGGATTGAAAACCATAATTTCACAATATGTTGTTTACAAGAAACTCATTTTAAAAAGGGGGGATACACACAGGATAAAGGATATAAAGCTCTAGGAGATTTTACTTTGCTTCAGTTAAAGTAAAAACAAGAAGTAGAGGTAGCAATCCCAATCTCAGACAAAGAAAAAGCAAAGATAGATCTTATTAAAAGAGATAAGGAATGACACCATAGCTTGCTAAAAGGCAACATAGACAATAAAGCAATATCAATATGTAACACATATGTCCAAGTGGTAAAGCATGCAAATTGGTAGAGGAGAAGTTAAGGGAGTTACAGGAAGAAATAGATAGCAAAATATACTAGTGGGGGTCCCCAACCTCACCCTCTCTGAATTTGATAAATGTAACATCAAAATAAGCAAGAAAGAAGTTAAGGAGGTGAATAGAATTTTAGGAAAAGCAGATGTGATCAACCCCTTGAGAAAAGTGACTTGGGATAAAAGGAATATACATTTTCCTTAGTGGTACATGGCACACACTCAAAAATTGATCATGTACTGGGCCATAAAAACCTCACAATCCAGTGCAGATAGGCAGAAGTAGTCAATGCATCTTTTCAGATCATGATGCAATAAAAATCATTTGTGAAAAAGGACCACGGAAAAATAATCTAAAAATTGATTGGAAATTAAATAATCTCATCCTAAAGAATGAGTGGGACAAAGAACAAATCACAGAAATAATTAATAACTTCATTCAAGACAATGATAATAATGAGACAACATATCAAAACTTATGGGATGCAGCAAAAGTTGTTCTTAGAGGATGTTTTATATCTCAAAATGTTTATGTGAATAAAATAGATGCAAAGGAGATGAATGAATTGGGCATGCTAAGGAAAAAAAGATAGAAAAGGAATAAATTAAAAGAGCCCAGTTAATACCAAATTAGAAAATACTGAAAATCAAAGGAGAGATTAATAAAATTGAAATCAAGAAATCTATGGAATTAATAAATAAAACTGAGTGCTGGTTTCACCAAAAAAACAATAAAATTCATCAGCCTTGGTCAATCTGATTTTAAAAGAAAGAAAGAAGAAAACCAGAATTATCAGTATCAAAAATGAAAATGGTGAATTCATCTTCAATGAAGAGGAAATTAAAATAATAAGTAATTACTTTGCCCAATTGTGTGCCCATAAATTTGACAATCTTAAGGAAATGGAAGAATATTTACAAAAATATAAATTGCCCGGGTTAACGGAAGAGGAAGCAAAAAACCTAAATAACCCCATCTTACAAAAAGAAATTAAACAAGCCATCAGTGAAGTCCCTAGGAAAAAATCGCCAGGGCCAGATGTTTTTGCAAGTGAATTCTATCAAAAATTTAAAGAACAATTAATTCCTATACTTTATGGACTATTTGCGAAATTAGATGAAGAAGGAGTCCTAACAAATTATAAATAGCATCTACCTAAAACCATCAGCAAGCATTATATGTAATGAGGATAAGCTAGATGCATTCCCAGTAAGATCAGGGGTGAAACAAGGATGTCCGTTATCACCCCTATTATTCAATTTAGTACTAGAGATGTTAGCTATAGCAGCAAGAGAAGAAAAAGAAATTGAAGAAATTATAATAGGCAAAGAAGAAACTATATTATCACTTTTGGCAGATGATATCATGATGTACTTAGAGACTCCAAGAGAATCAAGTAAAAAAAAAAACTACTTGAAATAACAGATGGCTTTAGCAAATTTGCAGGTTATAAAATAAACTGACATAAATCCTCAGCATTCCTATATATTACTAGCAAAGCCTGACAGCAAGTGATAGAAAGAGAAATTCCATTTAAAGTTACTGTAAACCCTATAAAATATTTGGGAGTCTACCTGACAAGACAAACTCAGGGCCTATATGGACATAATTACAAAAGGCTTTTCACACAAATAAAGTAAGATTTAAATAAATGGAAAAACATCACTTGCTCATGGTTAAGTCAAGCTAATATAATAAAAATGACCATTTTACCTAAATTAATTTGCTTATTCAGTGCCATACCAATTGAACTACCAAAAATTATTTTATAGAACTGGATAAAATAATAACAAAATTCATCTGGAAGAACAAGAGGTCCAGAATATCAAGTGAATTGATGAAAAAAAAATATTAGGGAAGGTGGCCTAGCCATGCCAAATATTAAACTGTGCTATAAAGCAGCAGCCATCAAAACTACTTGGTACTGGCCAAGAAACAGAGTGGTGGATCAGTGGAATAGATTAGGTACACAAGATGCAGTAGTCAAGGAGTATAGCAATCTGCTCTTTTTAAATCCAAAGAATCCGGCTAAGAATTCACTATTATACAAAACTTCTGGGAAAATTGGAAAATGGTAGGGCAGAAACTGGGTATAGACCAATATCTTAGACTACGTACCAAAATAAAGTAAAAAATGGGTTCATGATTTAGGAATAAAGGTTAATACTGTAAACAATTTTGGAGAGCAAGGTATAGTTTACCTATCACATTTATTGGAAAGGAAAGAATTCACGATACAACAAGAGGTAGAGAGAATTACAAAATGCAAAATGGATGATTTTGACTATATTAAATTGAAAAGTTTTTATACAAACAAAGCGAATGGAACCAAGATTTGGAGTGAAGCAGCAAATTGGGAGAAAGCTTTACAACTGGTGTCTCTGATAAATGCCTCATGTTTAAAATATACAGGGAACTGAGGCAAATTTGTAGGAATATGTCATTCCCCAATTGAGAAACAGTGAAAGGATATGGACAGGCAATTTTCAGAGGAAGAAATTAAAGATATCTATAGGTATATGAAAAAATGCTCTAAATTACTATGGAGTAGAGAAATTCAAATAAAAACAGCTCTTAGGTACCACATCTCTGTTAAATGCAGGAGAGGATGCGGGAAAATTGTAACACTATTTCAATGTTGGTAGAGTTGTGAAAAGATCCAGCCATTCTGGAGAGTCATTTGGAACTATGCCCAGTGGGTTATAAAAATATGCATGCTCTTTGACCCAGTAATTCCACTTCTAGGGCTGTATGTCAAAGACATCACAGAAGTGAGAAATGAATCCATATGCACAAAAATATTTATAGCCGCTCTTTTTGTGGTAGCAAAGAATTGGAAATCAAGGGGATGTCAATCAATTGGCAAATGGCTAAACAGGTTGTGGTATATAAATGTAATGAAATACTATTGTGCTATAAGAAATGGGGAAGATGTGGACTTCCAATTAACCTCGAAAGACCTACAACATATGATGCTAAGTAAGCAGAGTAGAACTAGGAGAACATTGTACACAACCAAAGGTATATTGATTCTGTAATAACTAACTTTGATAAACTTGGCTCTTCTCAGCAATACAAGGTTCAAAGACAACTCCAAAGGACTCATGATGGAAAGAGCTATCTACATCCAGAGAAAGAACTATGGAGTCTGAAAGCAGATTGAGGCAAACTCTTTGCTTTCATGTTTTTTTTTCCCTTTCTTTTTTTCTTTCTCTCTTTTTTTGTTTTGTTTCTTCTTTCTCATGATTCATTCCTTTTGTCACAATTCTGCTTTCCTACTTGACTATTGCATAAATAAGCTTAATGCAAAGGCATATGTAGAAGATGTATAGAATTCCATGCTGTCTTGGGGGAAGGGGGGAGGGGAGGGAAGGGAAGAAAAACTGGACCTCAAAAACATGTGGAACTGAATGTTGTAAACTAAAAAAAAATTAATTTAAAAAAAATTGACTTTCAGTCACACTACTCAAGAAAAGCATGAAAAGGTAAATATGAAAGAGAAATCATGAGACTTATTAAAGTTTACATTCCTACATGGAAAGATGATAGACGATATTTGTAACTCATGAGGCCTTTCTCAGTATTAGGGTAGTTGTAGGGAATATGTATATGTGTGTGTGTGTATGTGTATATGTATATACATATATATATATATGCATGTGTGTGTATGTATGTATGTATATATACACACACATATATATTATATATAATATGCATGCATATATGTATATATGGATTATGGTTTTGTATATCTGTACAAATATATGTATATATTCACACTCATTCATTTATTTATATGCATTTTATATATTTATTACTATATATGTATACACATATACATGTGTACATGTTTATATGCATATATGTATAAATGGATGTTTGTGTGTGCATGTGTATATATGTACATGTGTTTGTGTATACATGTATATGTATATGTATGCATATGTACACTTGTATGTGTATACATATGTGTGCATGTAGAGAGAAAGAGAGACTGAGACAGAGAGAGACTGAGACAGAGAAGGGGGTATAAGGTGAGTTGAATATGAAGAAATTACATCTAAATAATAAAATTAAGTGGTGAGAAAGGAATGGACTGGGAGAAGGAGAAAGGGAGAGGTTGATTATGGTAAATCATCTCACGTAAAATAGGCAAAAAATACCTTTTACAGTGGATGGAAGGAGGGGGAAGGTGAGAGGGATTGAGTGAACCTTACTCTCAATGGAGTTGGCCTAAGGAGAGAATAACACATGATTAATTGGGTATGGAAATCTGTCTTACCCTACAGGA
>CM053622.1:183923970-183940042 GCA_028646595.1 Phalanger gymnotis
GATTTTTCCTCTACTTCTCTAACTTGCCTTTCTAAATCCTTTTTGAGTTCTTCCATGGCCTGAGATCAGTTCATGTTTTTCTTGGAGGTTTTTGTTGTAGGGTCTATGACTTTGTTAACTTCATCTGACTGCATGCATTCTCCCAATTGTTAAATGATCAAAGGATGTGACCAGTTTTCAGATGAAGTTGTTAAAACTATCTGTAGCCAAATGAAAATATACTTTAATTTAGTATTGATTGGAGAAATGCAAATTGAAGAAATTCTTAGTTACCGCCTTATATCTATTAAATTGGCTAATAGGTCAGAACAGGTAAATGACAAAAATTGGAGGGGATGTGCTGACAATGTGGCATTAATACACTGTTGGTGGAGTTATGAACTGATTCAACTGCTCTGCAGAGCAATTTAGAACTTTGTCCAAAGGGCTATGAAACCAGGCTTCCTTACATTACCATTACTAGGTCTGTATCCCAAAAGAGTTCAAAAAGAAAAGGAAAAAGATTTATGCGTACAAAAATATTTATATCTCCTGTTTTCTGGAGGCAAAGAATTGGAAATTGAGGAGATGGTAATCATTTGGGGAATGGCTGAACAATTTGTGGGGCATACGATTATGATGGAATATTACTGTACTGTTAGAAATGATAAGCAGGATGCTCTCAGAAGAAAAAAAACTAGAAAGACTTGCATGGGATGATACAAAGTGAAATGGGCTATGTACAAAGTAACAGCAATGTTATAGGATGATCAGCTATGAATGACTTAGCTATTCTCTGAAATACTGTGATTCAAAACGTTTATGAAGGGCTTATTATGATGAAAAATGCCATCCACTCCCAGAGAAAAAAATGATTTATGAATATAGATTGAAGCATACTTTTAAAAATTTTCTTTATTTTTCTTGAGTTTTTTCTCTATGTTTTCTTTCACAAAGTGACTGTTATTGAGGTATTTTGCATGCCTATACATGTATGTCCTATATAGAATTGCTTGCCTTCTCAATGATGCGAAGGAATGAAGAAGGGAGAAAATTTAGAACTCAAATTTTCAAAGTGAATGTTGGATATTGTTTACACATCTAACCAGGAAAAACAAAATATTAAAAATAAATACTTAAAAAACCAAAATGGTTGTAGTATCAAGGTCATATGTATAATACAGCTTTCAATTAGCAGTGACTAGAAAATAATCAATTTGAAGTTAAGGAGGAAATGTTAAGGAAAAAAAAAAAACAAAGCTAGATGAAAAGCTAAGAGTTCACCAAAGATCTACAAATTATAAATTTTTAGCTCTGAGACTGTTTCTTTGTAACCCAAAGTTTAATAATGTGAGAAGAATAGATTTTGGAAGTGAAGAAAAGTATTCCAAATATACAAATCCTTTAAAGAAAATGATGATCTACACCTTGAAATCCTGACAATTATTTTAAATTGCATTGATGACATTGATTTGTTAATGTACAATATAAAGTTTTGTAGGAGATATACTTCATGTTAAAATCATTTTCTTGTGGGAAAGGATATTTCTAGTCTAAGTAATACTGATAACTCAAAACAAAATCATTTATTCTGAGAGACTGTGGCAGGTATACAATGAACATCTCACCACTATATTTATTGTGTCCTGTTACTGAATAAAATAGCTACTATCTTGTAATTTATGGCTACGTGGCTATAGTAGGGGGAAGGCACTCTGAGGAATAGACAGTTAAATAATGAGGCTTTTCCTCTTTAGATTATGTTGAAGTGACTAGGCCAATGGCCCCCAAAAGAAAGTGACAAAATAGAACCATCCCAATAAGAATAAAATAGTGTGAAGTCAATGAGAAGAACTCAATTCCTAGTGTCATTAAGTTGCCTATAGTGAAGATGACATACTCTATTTAAAAAAAGACAAAAATGAGGCTACATAAGCTACTTCTAGGTATTATTTGTGGACAAAGTTTCATCTGAAAGAATAAACACAAAGACAATATATGTTAAATACCAGAAAGAAATAAAAATAGAAACAATATCAAAGAATTTAGAGAGTGTAGGGTAAAGTGCAAGAACTCTTTGGCGTTCTAGATGTTGTTGGTGCTTTTCCCTTCAAGGTCTATATAATTTTGTAAGTTGAATGGAAATTCTATTTTTTAACCCTCCAATTCTATTTATGTGTGTATGTAACATGTATATATATGTGCATATATATGTATGTATGCAAAACTAGATTATATACAAACTTGTATGTACATTTATCACACACATACATAAGTAAACAAATATGAAATAAAGTTGTTGTATTTTCTATCTTAGATGACTAGAAATAGTATCTTTAAAATAACCAAATATTCTTATTAGGAAGTTCCTGGATACATCGTGTAGGGTGTTATTCCAAATAAATATAAAATATCAAAATACTAAAATTAGTCTGATGTTTCTTTAATAATTAATACATTTCCTCACAATTCTCTAGTTTTATAGGGGCATGATTTTGATATATTTCATGATGGACGACTGATAATCTAATACGCAACTTTAATTTTAATTTTCACAATCTTAAAAGACAGAGCAAGTAATCTTTAACGGGGCAAGTTCCAGAATGGAAGTAGGATTGGAAAAGATGACAATCTCTGAAGAGACAAATCCTGAAGATGCAAAGGGAAGGAAATTTAATGAGAAAGAAAAGGAGAAACTGTTAGATAAGATGATTGTAGATGAACAGAGGAGTCACCAACCAATTTCTAACTGTAAAGAACATGGGCAGAAGATGAAAATAATGCCAAGTAACAAAGGATGAGCAGCTAAGTGGTGGAGTAGAAGAGTGCTAGGCCTGTAGTCAGGAAGCTCATCATCCTAAGTTCAAATCTGGCCTCAGATACTTATTACCTGTGTGACCTTTACCAAGTCACTGAATTCTTTTGTCTCAGTTTCCTCATTTGTAAAAAAGCTGGAGGAGAAAAAGGCAAACCATTCCAATGTCATTACCAAGAAAACTCCAAATGGGGTCACAAAGAGTGGGACAAGATGGAAAAAATTGAACAACAACTGAAAAACAAAGGATGAATATGCAACGTATTAAGAACATTTTCAGAAGTGCTCACTATTTGAATGAGCTAAAGATGTCAAAGGAATAAAAGAATACAACAGATTTGTGAAGAAAAAAATACATATATTGAGCAAATTAGAGCAGTGTGGTGTAATGAATAGACTGTCCTTAGAAGAAAACCTGACTTCAACTCTTGCTTCTCAAACACACTGGTTTTGTGATCCAAAGAAAGTCATTCGGTTCCATGGGCAACTCTTCACTCTTTAAGACTACAAAATGCAAAGAATATGACAATCTTCATAGACCAACAGAGGAAGATCAATAAAATAAAATTATATGTACAAATCCTACTCTTTATATTATGGAAAAAAGGAACACCCAGTGAGAAACTGGAACACAATCAGGGGTGGATGAAATAGTGATAGAAGGACAACTGAGAGAAAGCACAATTACTCAAGAAAGAAGGAAAGCAAAAGGTAAAGGAGAAAAGGAAAGACATACCCACTGAAGGCAAAATTCCAGAGAATAGCAAGGAGACATGAGATTTTCATAAATAAGCATTGGTAAAAATTGAAGAAAACAATAGAATTAGAAAGACAAGGTATCCCTTCAAGAACATTGAGAATTTCAAAGGAATATTTCATGCAAAGATGGTCATGATAAAAGACAAAAATGGTAGGAATTTAATGGAAGCAGAAGAGATTAATAAGAGGTGGCAAACACACACACACACACACACTATGCAAACAGATCTTAATGTCACAGATAACCACAGTGGTGTTGTTACTGATATAGAGCCAAACATCCTAGAGAATGAAATCAAGTGAACTTTAGGAAATATTGCAAACAAAACGGCTAGTGGAAGTAATTGAATTTGAGCTGAGTTTTTTAAAGTCCTGAAAGACGATATTTTTGAAATGTTTTATTGAGTATGACAGCAAAATTGGAAAACTCAACAATAGCCACTGGATTGGAAACGATCAGTTTATGTCTCAATTCCAAAGAAGGGAAATGCCAACAACAGTTCAAATTACTGAAAAAGTGTGCTTAAACCAACAAGGTATAAGGTTCTTCAAGCTAGGGTTCAGCAGTTTGGTCTATTTTTTGCCTCTCTTCTTACTAGCCCTTAGTAATTGAATGGGCATTGCCTTAGACAAACTGAATCCTTGGAAAGACTTTAATTTAGAAAGGCTAACATTCCTCATTAAATTCCAGGCCATCGCCAGTTGTCTTGACTTTGGCCTTACCCCTGGACTTTGATGACTCTGTCCAGTCTTTGATGATTTTATCCAGTTCTGCCTCACTTAAATCTGATGCATATGCAAGTTAAGGCATTATCCCTGTGAGATGATTGGTCCTCTTCTAGAAGAAAGGATTAAGAACAAGAATAAGAACAGCTGGTTCTCTATCCACTGTTCCCCCTAGATGCCCCTGATTTAATATGTTTTTAGACAAATTTTGGTTCTCAATTTAGTAAGGTTTTCAGGAGAAATTGAACATTGTGATGACTTTCATGTAAATGTTTCTAAATCATACCCTTTTTGTTAACCGTATTCATCTGGCTGTTATATCCTGAATGTTTTCTATATAGATGACATCATTTTTCAAATCAAAAAGCTTCTATTTCCTTCTCTTTTATATATGGTTGCTGGATACATCTGAAGGACAACAGTGAATTTATGTTAAGAACATACATATGGGAAATTAGTGAATGAAATAATTAGACTACTGTTTAATGTGTTAAATTATGAGAGACTGTCCTTTTGTTGGCTTAAGTAAAACTCTGGACCTTGAAGCAACAGTAATTATGTTATAATATTGAAAATTCAGACTTGGAGAGACATGGGCAATTCACATATATGGATTAAATTCAACTTATACTCTTAGGCAGTAATAAAGTAAAGAGAAAACTAGTACAAAGAGCTAATTACCAATTAATAGATTATAAATCTACAAGGAATTTGGGGCAGTGATCATCCAGTGGAACTTATCATTTTACAGAAAGAAAACCAAATACTATATGGATGAAATAGCTTACCACATATCACAGAAACAGTAGTAGAGTATAAATATGACCTTGATTTCCTGAGAAATATTCCCCCTTTGTGAGATATTATTCTAAATTCTATCTTTAGTGATGACATAATTTAAACAGAAGCAAGGGATCATGATAATTAAAACATAATAAATCATCATTGTTTTAAAGGCAAAGCTTATCAAGTATGGAACACACTCTCCCTTTACTGAATGAACAAAAATAAAAGGCTCAACTATATAAAAAAAAGATGTTGAAATAGCGGCAGTAAAGTATAACCCCAGGACAGGTAGAAAAATCTTCCATTGCTTTCTTCCATTTCTCTTAGCATTTCTTTATTTAATCAGTCCCCAAGTTCAGAAATCCACCCTGTTTACTGGTTCTGATATAGTCCAAGGAAAGTTATAATTGGAACATTAGAATTCAAGTTATTGCTTCAGATTTCTAAGGCTGAATCTGGACTTCAATGTAAAAGTAAAACTAGTGAGAGATTTAATAACTTTACTTTTCTTTATGTGCATATATAAACATATATGTTGTTCATGTAATTACTTCTATTTGAATTTCTTTAAAGGTGTTTGAGAAAAACAATAGACGTCACCTATCTACATGAGGGTTAATGTATATCCTCAAACTCTAATATTTTCATTGAAATGAAAGACTGCATTAAAAATTCTGTGACAATCTTTTTTTTTTTTTTTGCATTTGTGCCACAGTATAAATCCTTTTGGATTTTGGCAATAACCACTAAATTTAAAACTCAATCTCCCATCTGAATATGAAGTCAGACACATAGCCTAAAAGCACAAAAAGGGGTGGGGAAGTGGATTTCTCTAAAATATTTTATTACTTAAAAGTTCCCCCATTTTTCCCCATCAGTATTAACTATGATTTCTGCACACCTTTCTTTCTTCTTTGCCTTTCAGTATGCTGAGGAAAAACAGAAGGAAAATATCTGTTTCTAACTCAGTGTAAGGTTTTCAGGAATTTGAATACCATTTTTCATATAATAATTCTACCCATAATACCGTGCTCTGAAATCCTCAGGGATTCCTTTACTGAATGTTTCTGTTAGTTCATTTAAAATTTACATACACACACACACAAACACACACACGCACATATATATATATATATATATATATACATATATATATATATATTTAAGATTAATAATAGCAAAGGTCAAGGACAAAATGCCATTGCTGACATTCAAAATTACTTAGTACTGAATTGCCTTCCTCACACTTAAAAATATCATTTTTAAGGCTCCTGGTGCTGTCCTCATTAATCCTTTCATACCAGGAGTTCAGGTTTCCTGGGACACTGAATATATCACTTGCTGTAGAGGGAGTAATCTACCTAAAACTAAGGAGTTAAGTCATTCGGGCAATGATCATATCATATTTTAAAATTATGTTCCTAATCATTTATTCCACTTTGAGTTTTTCTACTCTTTTGTGTCATGAATTATAAAATAGCAGCACTTTATTTTGAGGTCATACTAGTCAAGGCTAACAGAGGAGTAGAGGCTTCCAGCAGGGATGATGGGTCAATCAGACACCTCTCCTCACAGCATGGGGCTTTTGCTGTGGGAAAGGTAGAATGGATCAGCCTTGGACATTTCCCAACACACTAATGGTTTCTACTTTAGTGACAGGATATTATTATTGTGGGTTTTTTTGCTTTGATCTATTTCAAGTGAGACCATTAAATCTCCTTTTTGTGATAGGGAACTATTTAAGTGTGTAAACTAAAAGTAAAACTAAAAATTAGGCTCTGAAATGAGCTTTGTGTATGTTTCATCAGCTTTTATACATCAGATTCAGGTAGAAATTCTGTTTTACTGCCCTCATATGTCATTAATAAATGATGTGTACAAAAGCAGACATGAGCATTTCTTATGAAAGATTCTTATGTAAAAGTTTTGGACATCCATCTATGTCATATTAGTCAATCCTGAAGGGTGAAAGGATAGCTGTTTGTTATGTTATTCCAATGATATTCAAATGCAATGCTACACCTTTTCATCGTGGAATAGTAAGTCTAAAGATAATTTTAGAAAATTGGGTTAACTTTCTTTGAATAAAGTGTCAGTGAAGATTTATAGTACATGAAGATAATAATATTTTTGCTTGGTTTCATTGTTTGTTCCCTGCAGCTTTTTCAGGATTTTTTCCCTTTTACTTTGCTTGCTCATAGTCCCAAGTTTCTTTAGGACATGATAAAACATATTTTTAAACACTAATATTTTACCCAGTGACATGGCTAATAATAATGAAGATATATATATATATATATATACATATATATATATATGTAGTAGTTGTATGTAGATTACTATCAAAGGTGATCTGTGCACTAGGAATTGAAAGAAAAACCACAAAAAGAAATGTATGATTAATAAAGGATATGGAATAGTCATGTATCTATGGCAATGGATAATGGAAAGAAGCCTCAAGTGCTATAAGCACCAATACCCAGGAAATGATGAAAGATCAAAAGGAAATATTCCATCTACAACATTTATGGGAGAATATAAATTGCACATGGTGAGAAGAAATGAGTTGTGAATTCTTCGGCCTAAAAAGATCCTATGTTGAATAGTTCATATTTTAATCAGAGTTGATGTATAAAAACTGTTGTTGCTTTATTTCTTCTCATGTGTATTTTAACCTAAAATAGATAAAAATGTTGGAAATCCTATGATAAACATTGGAATTTTTAAATATAATTACAAATTTTATTTGAAAATTTTCGTTTTTAAATATTCCTGAACATTCTTTTGTTTATTTTTTTTATTTTCATGTAAGGGGAGATGATGTCCATTACAGTACTTTTATCTACCTATCTATCTATTTATCTATCTGATTTGATGTGAGAGGCAACATAGTAAAGTTGATGAAGAATAGACCTCAAAGTCAACAAGACTTGAGTTCAAGTTCGGCTTGTTATACATAATGGGTACGTAACTTTAAGCAAGGGCCTTAACCTCAGCTCTCTAATTCTCCAAAACCAAATTCTGTAGAGAATATATCGGTTTGTACTGAGAGAAAAAAAAAACATTCTTTCCCTTAGAGTTTCCTGTATTAATAAAATCATAGACTTATTACATTCCAATATATATTTATGTATGTTCAATAAATATATGTCTATGTAATACCATATAACATAGAGATATATGCATAAAATATTATATATTTTCCCTCTTTAAGGGGAAAAGTAGTTAGGGGAAAAAGCCTTTAAAAATTAAAAAAAAAAAATAACCAAATAGATAAATCAGAAGAGGCAGCCAATTTAGGGCATGTCTCAACTAAATATTCATCTTTTTAATATTTGCCTCAAATATTACTTGGAAAAAGCTGCACTTTTTTTTTTATTTTTGCACAATGGGTGAATTAATTTATTCATTTTTTCAGCAAATACCTATTCAGTACCAATTACAAGTTGCTTTCCTAGGTTTGGGACATAAAAAAGGATCACTGAAATATAGTCTTTGCCCTCAAGCAGTTTACAATCTAGTAGAGGTGATAAATTAAGTATATATTATATATATATTTTACAAGGCATAATAGGATATAAGTTGCAAAGAACATGCCAAGCGCATGGAGAAGAAATCTTCTCTATTTGGAAAATTATGGAATATTTTATGAAGAATTCTGTATTTGAAATTGGTTTTCTAGGGTTTATAGGAATTTGACTTACAGAGAACCACGGGCACTTTGGAAGCATGGAGTAACATGAGTTAAATCACACAGCAAAAAGTTCAGATAATGATGACAATTTATGGGGTTAAACTATGTTAGAAAATTAATATGAGATAAGGCATGAATTACGTACTAAACTTAGTTGGTGCATGGCCTTGAAAACTTTGGCCTTTTTTTAATCAGCCATGATACTATTACAGCTCTGATTATGAAGATTTAATATATTTTTTCCTGATATACATTATAGAATATGAGACTAGTATGAGAATTTTCCCATCAAAATTACAAATAACAACCACAACTAATAAAATACATACAATTTTAAGAATTATTTTTGATGTGTATGCAGAGACATATTAATGAATGAATAACAATGCCTAAGTAGCATACCTTCTTAACTCATTTCCTCAACCTCTCCCACTGTCAGTTGGATTTGAGAAGAAGCCTGAATAATTCTCTCCCCTCAGGGTTCAATGGTGAACCCTAAGGTCTTGTGGAGGTTTTAATACTACAACTTATGATTTGGTGTGCCCCTTAACTCACATGACAATTAGCCAGGTGATAGTAATTAGCCTTACACACACACACACACACACACACACACACACACATTTGTTGAAGTTATATAGCAAAGATCAAAATTACAAAATATGCAGCTCTGCCACAAAAGGAGGCTGTTTCCCCTCTCTACATTCTTATTCCTTTGGAGAGTAAGCTCAAACTTGATGCATAAATATGAAGCACAAATTCAGTGGATATGTGGTAGCAGAGGGTAACCCAATTGCTGCTGACCCTGGGAATTGTTTTCTTCTTACTTTTACGTAGTTCCTATTGTGTTCACTTTGCTGTATTGTGACTGAGTATCTCCCTTGTCATTTGGACTGACATGGTGGTTTGAGTGATGGGTTGATACAATGTTGCATGGAGTTCAACAGGTATGCTGGCTACTATTCTGGTACGTAATAAGACTCAGCTACTGCCACTACTCACTGCACTGGTCTCTTCCTCCAACGACACTTGTAGAAAGGACTTCTGATAGCTCTTATGGCATTTCAAAGCTTACAAGATTATTACCTGATCATTACAATTCTGTCTCCGGATACTCATTGATCTTAGATCCAAAAAACTAAATGCAAAAAAGAGAAGAGGAAAAAGAAACAGAGCTGTCATGTGAGCACAGATACATGACAGCCTGGTGATGGGGTGAATTAAAAATTCATTTAAAGTAATAATTTGCAACTGTTGCTCCTGCACCTACTAGTATGTAGTAGCTTCATCCTCTTGAAAGCCACAAAGGAAAAATGCTTGTGATGATCTATTTGAAATGTCTTTTATGCACACTCAATTCTTAAGCCTTTTTAACTGACTAGTAGATACTTGTGTCACAGTACCAGTGTCTCAATCACTTATAGGCAGAAGCTCCCTAATCCTCCACATGTAGCATTGAAGTCAACCAGGGAATATTCAGTATAATCTGAAAGTGGGAAAATATCCCATCATTACTCATTAATTGAAGTAATCTCTCCTGTAAGATTCCATGTACTATATTGGAATGGTGTCTGAATAAAGAGGAAGGGGAGATGGGAAGAGGAACCAAGAGGGTTATCTTTGTGATTTCCAAAAGCAAATGTTTATTAAATGCTCAGATATAGTTACACAATTGTAATCATGTGGGACAAAACTTGGCCATTTAGAGAAAAAAAAATGTCCATTTATATCCTTCCTCTAAATATCTCATTCTCTTCAGGCATTGAAAGTCATACAGTAGGAGTATCTATCCCCATGTGTATTCTGTCAAGTAAACCTTGTTACACTGGGAAGAATTTTTATTATCCTCCTTCTTTGGTGGCCTCTAGGGTCGAAGAAAATCATAAGATGAGCTGAGGGAACCGGTGAGAAAGCAGACTGTCCAGAAGTATTTATCACCAAAGCTGCACTATGGAAATTATGTATGTGTAACTGAAGATTGGATGGTTCTACAGGGGTTAGAGGTGTATCTAAATGATATATAATAAATATCAAAAACACTTGTTTTCAAGTAGATTCAGAACCCACCTTGGAGAATTATACAATTTCTTCCACATCATTTTTGCCTTAGGGAATTTAAGAGGTTTTTTTTTATTATTTTTCCTGGCATGGAATATAAAATAAATAAACATTAAGTTGCCATAAGATTCATGAACTTCTATACATAGCTCAATTTCTCTAGGTACACAGCACAATATCAAGGACTTTCTATTAAGGAAACAAACATCTCCAGGAACCATTTGGATTTCTCATTATACATAGACATTGAAGAAGAAAACATTTTAAGCAACATTTACTATAAGTACAACCACATACTAGAAATGCCATACTTGGGCTAATGAGGAGGCAGTGTTATTTCTTAATAAAAGCATTGAACTTGATGTGGTAAGACTTTCATCTGAATCTCAGCTCAGCAACTGGATATCTTATGTAACTTTCAGCAAGTCATTTTGTCTTGGATTCATCTTCCTCATCTCTATAATTGGGATGTTGGATTAGATGACTCTAAGGGCTCCTCTGGTTCCAAAAATCTATGATGCTAATTAGTTAGAATTAGAAACCTTGTCAAGTGTATAACTGTGGGAAGTGTTACATAGTAGAGCCTAACAGGAGACAAAAAAATAAGGAAAATTGGGAGATAGATGGATTTGATGTTTTGTTTGCTTGTTCCTCATGTCCCTATACCCCAAATAAAACCTGGAAATCAGGTGTAAAGGAAGGAACTGATGCAGGAAGAAAGGACTAGGAACCTGTAGAAGCCCGAGTAGACAATTTAGAAGGTATTGAATGGAAAATGGTGAATTTCATTAGACAAATAACTTGCAATGTTCTTAGGGAAATGACGTTGAGCTCATGGATACCACCCCACAAAGGGTCTGTGGACCACAATTTAAGAATTGTTGATATACATGACTAAAAGCATAAATCTAGATACATATAGTTTATTTTTCTTCATACATTATGAGATAATGGTTATCCATCTATTTTTCATATCCATGATTGCATATCTGTGTGGTGACCTCTTTGATAAGTATCTGACCTATGTTTAGGAAAAAATATTTAAATCTATATTTTTCTAACAACTTAAGAAAAAAACCTTTACTCTTTAGCACAAACTATCCCATCTCAAATGATTATTTTATGACATATATCATAAAATTATGATGGCCTCGATAAAGGAATATCAATTTAATCTTGTGTTGATTTAAGAAGCAGGAGATATTAATAATAAAAAGAAGAAGAATGTTGGAACTAGAATCATGAAGATATGAGTTTGAATCCCATCTTTGACATATATTACTTATGGAAGATTAGTGAATTATTTCTGAATTTCAATTTTGTTATCTGTAAAATGTAGGTAATTATTATATGCAATAGCCCCATCACAGAGTTGTAACAAAAGTGTTTTGAAAGTATTAAAGCAATATAATCAAGTGAGCTGAAATTTGGGTGTAGCAGTATCTGTACCAGAAATCATATTGGACATCCTATTTCCTCAAATTCCTCAGATCCAGCCCCATCCCAATTCTAACTCTGACTATACCTTATTTTCTTAAAACAGTGCTTTATTTTCTCACCGTGTCCCCTATTTCCTCACACTCCAATATATTCTTTTATTCTGACTTCACTTTACTGTCTTCTAAAATCTGAGCATCCACTTCAACACTATAGTTTCTTTCACTTTTAAATTTTTCATTTGTTACCCTATTTGCTCCCATGATTTAAATTATATCTATACATATCAATACCCAATATATATATCATGCTTCAATCTCTCTACTAAGTACCAGTCTATTCTGTTAACCTAAGTCCCATATTGACAAGTACACATACTGGCCATACCAAACTTGGTGTCTCAGAGATGTATCAAACTCAACAGGACAAATATAGAACTCATTATCTTTAGCCCCCCTAAAAGAATCAGGTTCATAACTTCCTTATTTCTATGGAGGCAAAATGATTATTTCAATTGCCTAAGGCTCCAATCTCTTTTCTCACGAGGTCATTCTCCTGTACTCTGCATATCCAATCAGTTACCAGACCTTTTGCAAATTATCCCCTTTGCTATTCCTCACAAATGAAAATCCATTATGTACTTGTCATCTCTTATCTGTACTTGATCCATACATCCCTACTAATCATTGTCCAATATCTAGCATTCCTCTTCTAGTTAAAATCCTTGAGAATGGAAATTTAAAATAGGTACCTCAGGAAACAGGGTATTCAGTGAAACCAATATGGCAGAGTAAAGGCAGAGAAACATCTGAGCTCTTCCCCCAGACCCTTAGAATACCTTTAAAAATGACACTTAACAAATTCTAGAGCAGCAGAACACACAAGAAGAAGGAATGAAACAAATTTCCAGCCCAACATGACTTGGAAGGTTGGCAGGAAAGATCTATTGCACCAGGGAGAGAGAGAAGCACAGTCCAATGCAGGTTGCTCCAGTGTAGATGGGAAACCAGCAAACCAGGAGCTTGCCTCAGAGTGATTGAATCACTGATAGCAGGGGTGATTTCCAGACTTGCCACACATACCAAAGACAACTTGGAAGGTCAGCAGGAAAGCTTTGTCACACCTGAGCAAGAGTGGAGCACAATCCAGCACAGGCTCCACCAGCACAGCCTTGTTGTAGCAAACAAGGAGCAGATCTTGGGAGTGACTGAATAGGCAGCAGCAGGGAGGCTGCTGCTTCTAGAGCTTTCTTCCCACAGATGGTAAGAGGGTTGAATAACTGGTCAGAAGGAGATTACAGGGGTCTTTTTGCTAGCACTGGGACAGGACTCTGTTGCTTTGACCATACTCAGATCCAGGTCATAGTCCTGTGTAGCAGTCCTAGGGTGAGGAGGAGCAGAAATATAGCAGAGCTTGTGGCAGCAGTGGAGGGAGAACACTCCTCACAGTTCCAGGGCAGAAAAGAGTGCTTGTGGTCACTCACTGACCAAAGCACGGGCCAGAAGAGAAGTAAACATCTCTTCTTAGATCATACCACCCTGGAAGAATTGAAAACTTTACAGGTGCCTAGAAATATCTGTGAAAACAGCAGCACAAAACCCCTGAAGCTTGGTACAGTGCACCCTGAACCTTGGAAGCAGAGCCCTATTTAAAAAAATAGAAGTCAACTAATAGGCTGGAGAAATGAGCAAACAACAGAAAAAACCTCTTGAAAATTATGATGGTGACCAAGAAGATCAAAATAAACTCAGAAGAAAACAGCTAAGTCAAAGCTACTACATCCGAAGCGCACAAGAAAAAAATGAATTGTTCTTTAGCCATGGAAGAGATCAAAAAGGATTTTGAAAATCAAGTAAGAGAGGTAGAGGAAAAATTGGGAAGAGAAATGAGAACGATACAAGAAAATCATGAAAAAAGAGTCCTCAGCTTGATAAGGGAGACACAAAAAATACTGAAAAAATAAGACCTTAAAAAACCAGACTGGGCCTAATGGTAAAAGAGGCCCAAAAAGCCAATGAGGAGAATGCCTTAAAAACCAGAATTGGACAAGTGGAAAAGGAGGTCCAAAAGCTCACTGAAGAAAATAATGCCTTAAAAATTAGAATGGAACAAATGGAAACTAATGACTTTATAAGATATCAAGAAATAATTGTCAAAAAACTTTAAAGAATAAAAAAGGCAATGTGAAATATCCCACTGGAAAAATAACTAAACTAGAAAATAGTTCAGGAGCGAGAATTTAAAAAAAATATTGAGTGCCTGAAAGTCATGATGAAAAAGTGCACAAACATCATTTTTCAAGAAATTATTTAGATATCAGAGCTAAGATGGTGGCTTAAAAACAGACACTCACTTTAGCTCTCCCCCAAATCCTTCCAAACACCTGTAAAAATGACTCTAAACAAAACCCAGAGCTACAGAGGCCAGTAAATAACAAAGTGAAACAAGTTTCCAGCCTAAGAAGTCTTGTGTGATCATTGGGAAAGATCTATCACACTGCACTGGAAGCAGAGTGCAGGCCAGAGGGGGACACACAAGGACAGATCAGGTGCGGAATAGTCCAGTTCAAGCAGGCCTCAAGGGCCCTGAATCACAGATATGAAGCAGTTGCCAGAATTCTTAACACACAAATGCTAAAGAAAACAGAGCAGGAGAGTGGGAAAACAGCTGGATCTGGGTGAGGGAATTGTGCTGTCTGTCCTCACCTCCACAGTGGCAGAGGTGGCTGCAGTAGTGGCAGAAACAGCAGAAGCAGCAACAGCAGCAGTGTGGCTGCATCTGACCCCAGGCCCACACTGTGAGAGGAATCAAGCTGTTGTTTAGAGCAGGAATGCAGAGATTGCTTTGCTGGCACCTAGACAAGGTTCTCTTGCTTTGCCCTGCTTGGATCTGGGTCGTGGCCCTAGATGGTGGTTCTTGGGGGAGGAGGAGCCCTGGTTTGGCAGAGCTCTGTCATGCTTCATACCACCTCGGAAGAGAAGTAGCTCTGAAAACAGCAGCTCGAAACCCCAGAAGCTGGAGAAAAAGCCCTTGCCACTCTGAAAACAGTCATACACCGACAAAAAGTTCAAAAATCAAGTGATTAGCAGGGAACATGAGCAAGCAGTGAAAAAGGACTCAGACTATAGAATCTTTCTTTGCTGACAAAGAAGATCAAAACATACAGTCTCAAGAAGTCAACAAAGTCAAAGATCCTACATCAAAAGCCACCAAGAAAAATATGATTTTTTTCAGGCCATGGAAGAGCTCAAAAAGGATTTGGAAAAACAAGACAAGTAGTGGAAAAATTGAGAAGAGAAATGAGAATGATGGAAGAAAATGATGAAAAATAAGTCAAACACTTGCTAAAAGAGATCCAAAAAATACTGAAGAAAATAATACCTTAAAAAATAGACTAACTCATATGGCAAAAGGCTCCAAAAAGCCAATGAGCAGTAGAATGCTTTAAAAGGCAGAATTAGCCAAGTAGAAAAGAAAGTCCAAAAGATCACTGTAGGAAATACTACTTTTTAAATAAGAGTGGAGGAATAGGGAGCTAGTGACTTTATGAGGAATCAAAAAAAAAAAATTAAAACAGAAACAAAAGAATGAAAAAATTGGAAGACAATGTGAAATATCTCATTGGAAAAACCGCTAACCTGGAGAATAGATCCGGGGGAGATAATTTAAAAATTATTGGACTATCTGAAAGCTATGATCAAAAAAGGTGCCTAGACATCATCTTTCAAGAAATTATCAACTGCCCTGATATTCTACAACCAGAGGGTAAAATAGAAATTGAAAGAATTCATGGAACCTCTTGGAAAAGGTCCCAAAAA
>CM053622.1:183940542-183963044 GCA_028646595.1 Phalanger gymnotis
TTTACATGTGGAGATATCAGTTCTCCATGGCTTCAACCATCACATTCATATGCATATACACAAATCTATTAATAGCCTATGTAAGTTCTAAGGATTTTTATCTCAGTTCCCCTGATGATTCAAGTTCCTATATCTCCCCATTTAAATTTTTTGAATATGTCTGTGGGTCAACAAAGATTTTTTTTTCTCTAGTTCCATAGGTTTATGTCCCTTACCAATTTGCTTTTTAAGATTACAAAATGGGAATCATTTAGTCTGCCAGACATAGACAGCATTTAAAACAGGATATTTACTAAGATTTTACACTAATAAGAGTACAAAGCTTCACCTTAAAATTCTGTGACACACATTCCTTATAGTAAGTTCTTCTGGAAAAAGAATAGTCAAGTTTAGAAAACCTATATCACAAAATGTTAAGTTGCAGTTCCTGAAAACTGTTTTCTCTGATTTGCATGATGCTTAAGAAGCTCCCCTTAAGTATGATAAATCCATATCCATTTTTCCTTGACTCCTGGTATAGGTACTGTCATCAAATGATACAATGACATGAAAAGAACATTGAGTAAAGATGAGAGAACCAATATCCTCTGGATTCTCTAAAGCTCACAAGTCCTTCTCCCAGACTAAACAAGATGGAGGGGTAGGAGGAAGGAAACTTCTTCTTTGATTTTGACCAAGGTCAAGGCTGAGTTTTTGCCTTCTCTATCAGGAACTCCCTCCTCAGGGGTGTCCTGGAAAACCACATTTACTCCACCTTTTCTCATGAAAGTCTTATCCACCCATTAGACTTCTAGCCAACATCTAATTTTCCATGCATACCAAGTCTTATCAGAGTGATTTTTAATATGTACTATGACTTATTTTATATGGCATGCAGTTGAGTAAATAAGTCATCTTACCCTCAAATATATTTAGCTGATGTAAATTTCTGTCTAGAATCTCAGTATATGGATTCTCCAAAGATATCTCAAAATTAACATTATTTTATACAGAAACCTTGACTTCTTCAAAACTTCCTAATTTATTCCAAGAATGTTAAGCTTAGAAAAGAGATGACTTAGAGAGGAAGGTTTGTTGATAACAAGGATTTTAAAAGACATCACTTGGAAAAAAGAATTACATTTTATTCTGTCTATATCATTAAGGCAAGATTCATGACCTTGAGGATGACCATGAATATTCCCAAATGGTTCAGAATCACCAAGTATGAAAAACTCTCTATGAAGAAGGCAGAGGAAGTATAACATTTATTTAGGCTCCAGAGGATTGTATCCAAAAACCAATACCCCAGATCTGATATAGTAGCAATTATATTCCAAAACCAGTAAGCCCACCTCAATATAGTAACAAGGAAATTATAACACAATGTTATAGCAAAGAACCAGGTCATCCTGTAACCTTCCCCCCTGCTAGGGTGTTCCTGTAATCAACCACTCATGAAATCTAACTCTCCGCTCAACACTCTCTTCTGCAGCTCTGCCAATGCTGGTTGTCTCAATGTCTTTTCTTCAGCACACTCTTGATGTCTGCTGCCTCAATGTCTTCCTCTTAGTTCTGCTGCTCTCAGTTCTGTTCCTCTTCAGTTTTCTTCTCCACTTTATTTCTCTTCTCCTCTTCAATTCTGCTCTTCTCCAATTCTGCACTCTCCTTTTATATAGTCCTAGCCAGCATCTGATTGGGTAGAACTTAGGTTTCTGATTGGCCAAATTCATGATTGACTAGAACTCATCACACATATCATTGTCTCTGGTCTTAGCAACTCCCCTTAGGGTCTGGAGGGTTTCACTCTCACATGTTATCAGTAATGCAATAATCAATATAGATGATAATTGTCAAAATGCCTATGTGGTTCTGCATTGTGAAGTATATGACAATCTCCACATAGAAGGCAGCAGAGTTAAACCATATATTCAGACACCAGAGAACCATATCTCACAAGCCATTTACTCAATATATCAGAGCCGCAAAGCATTCAATACATAATATCACAACATGGAGCCTCACCATCACCAAACCTCTGACCTCCTTCTGGGGTCTTCCCAAAAACAAACCCACAGTGCAGCTAAGTCAGTTTGCTCAGCTCTAGCTATCATGATGGCCATCATCAGCCATCAGCAGCCATAACTACCTCTCTCTCTCTCTTTCTCTTTCTCCCTCTGCATTCCTGTCACATAACTTCCTTTTCCTGTCAGGAAGCTCCTCCCACCACACGACTTAGGTTTCCTGTGATGTAAGCAAGTCACATGGCCTATTAATGGGTGGGAAAGATCTTCAAATCTAAATTGCTACTACACCGCATTGGCTTAGCACCTAGGAAGTAGGGGCTTTTACAAAGATTTAATCAAGTTTTCTCACCTAGGCCTCTCTGAGGCCTATTGAATGGGCAGGGAAGATCTTAGATCATATTAATACTACACTGTCTCATAGAGAAGTAAAAGCAATAAGTGGATGTTTTTGAGGCAAATTCAAGCTCTCTAGAAGAGAGGAAAGTCCTAATAATTATAGATTTCTTAGCAGGATATGGGTAATCTGTGATAGTAATGGGTTCTCTCTCACTGAAGGTCTACAGGTAAAGGCTGAATGAGTATTTGCTAGGTGTGTTAGAGGCAGTATTATTTTTAACACGTGTGGGACAAAATAGGCAACCTCCAAAGGTGTCACTCCCATTCTGGAAATTCTAGAACTATATGAAATTAATCTTCGGCTAAGCTTATAATTATTTAAATAATTTGAACAAATGCATACAGATGAAGAATAGCAAAATGGATTATTTTTAGATTTTATGATTCATTTTCTCTAACAAAAATCATAAAATATAAAAGATGGAGGAAATTTTGGATACCATTATATCCAGGTTTTTGTGCATAAGAAATCCCTCTATCATATCCTCAACAAATAGTTCTCCAGGGCGAGTTTTAAGACCAAAAGTAAGGTCAGTTAGTCAGTCAATAAGCATTTATTAACTATTTACTCTGTGCCAGGAAGTGTACTAAGCATTGGAAATACAAAGAAAGCACCAAATACAGTCATTATCCTCTAGTAGGTCACATTAATGGCAGGTGTAAATATCAGAAGTTTTGTTGTTCTTATAAATTTTTATTTGTTTTTTTTTAAATAAAATTTGTGGAAGTTTGCTTTAGTTGACTGTCAACTCAATAGGAATACACATATGCAAATTTAGAGAAATTATATCTATGCATAGATCTCTTTTTCTCATATATATACATATTATATATGCATGCACATATATTTTCACACACCTATGAAGTAAGAAAAGAAAAATCAGGGAAAAGTAAAAAAGTTAAAAAAAAAAGTAAAATTCACCTCCAAAGGAGGCTTATTCCATTTCTATGGAGTTCTAGTTGTATATTTTCCTTGTATCAAACCTAAATCTACCTCTTTCCACATTCTACTCATGCCAGATCCTTGTTTTGCCCTTGGGGGTCAAGTAATGCAATTATTCATCTATTTTCACGCAGGGGCCTTTCAAAATCTTTCTATTATATCATCTCCAAATCTTTATTTTCTTCAGGCTTAACAACTCCAGTTCCTCCAACCAGTCCTCATATATCATGAACATTAGGCCTTTCACCATGTTGAACAGCTTCTTTTGTACGACCTTCCACTGAAAAATATCCTTCTCAAAATGATTTGCCTAGAACCAAAAACAAATGCTCTAGCTGAAGCCTTAACAGTGCAAACAGTTAATAAGCATTTATCATGTTATGATCATTACTCTTATTGTGTGTTGATGTGTGTGTGTACATGTGTGTGTAGTACATCATTAGTCTTTCTGAGATAGAAAATTTAAATGACAAATTTCTTTCACTTTATGCAGCTCAGAGTATGATAGAGATACTTCAACATACTAAAGACATAATCCAAAATAACACACCAAATGCTTGAGAGGTTTAACAAATGTATCTTTATAGGTTAAGGAAGAGAATCACTAGCGAGCAGGGGAGTGGCTTCTTTAAAGGGCACATGTAAATTTATCCTTAAAGACTGGGCAGATGTGGGGGTGATAGAAGGGAGGGCATATTTTGCGAAGTGGTAATCAGAATGCACACTGTCTTGGGGTGGGAGGAGGGAAGAGATGGGGAAAAAATTCAAAACTCAAAATCTTGTGGAAGTGAATGCTGAAAACTAAAAATTAATAGAAAAAGGGGGGAAGAGAATTTTTAAAAATAAAAGCCCACTGGGAAACTTTGAAAAAATAATGTGTATATCCCTTTGATGCTTGGTTATCCAATAATTCTCAGAAGAAGAATATCTTCAATAGGTCCTACCAATGGAAAGGGCACCTTAATAAATCCAAAAGATGCCCACGTAGTGTGTCTCAGACATGGCATTCAGCATTGCACCTTCACTCCATTTTGTCTTCCTCTTGCTGGATTGCTAACCCCACCTGTGCTCACAGTCGTAGGTCAAATTGGTATCTGCACAGGGACAATTGTATGCCTACTACTTAACTCTCTCAGGTCTGTGAACAGTTTGTCTATTCCATCTTCTTTTATTGTCTGAAGGTTATTTTATCAATGCTCCTTACAGAAATGTTTTGCTTCTGACCCCTTTACCAATCAAAATGTTCATGTGTGAAAAGGGATGTACCTGATACCTATATTAAAATAAAAAGAAATTTGATGGTGGGGGAAAAAAGAATGGGCAGATACTTAACAAAGGAGACTCTTTGGATATTGGAAACAGGCTAAGAATACAAAGAGCCAAAATGTCCATTACATGTTCACTATAAAGTAAATATTGTAGCTTAATTGAAGTTTAAGGGACCTGAAGGGTACTTGTATGAGATAGCTCTATAAAAGTTATGGTATGCTAGAAAATGGAAGGTCTTGAAAGTTGGCTATATGAGCCTGAGGTTTATTGGCTGATAGTAGGGGGAAACCTTGTGGATTTTAAGCATGAAAGTGGCATGACAGAGTTGGAACTTAAGACAAGATGTGTTGGCAATAGGGATAAGGAGAATGGAACATGTGAAAAAAGTATTTCTTGTTACACTAGGCATTTATTCCTGATGATAATTTTATTGTGTCAAAATATGTAATTTAAATACCAAATAAAATTAAAATGCTGCTTTGGGTTTTACTAAAGTCCTACAAATCACACAATAAGAATCCCAACTGTATCTACCCTATCATCCTAGATAATTTTCTTAAGTTTATTAGTAATAAACGGTTCATTTGTTCATTGCTTTATTAAACCTTTTTCTCCCACAGTAACTATCTTTCTGAGACATGGAAGAAGGAAAATGCTAGCCACCGCACCTACAGCAAAGAGAAATTAATTATCTTTCACTCGTGTATAGTAATAAAGGGCTTTATTCCACAAGTTTATAATAGGTTCACTTCATAACCATGCATTGGAGAATTGAACTGATTATACCCTTCAATTTTATGGATTTCTTTCACATATTTTGGGATATCATTAATCTTATAAAGGCAACCAGACAGGGATATGCAACTTATAAATACAAAGCCTCCTGAAGCCTCTTGAAAGCTATTGTGATTATTGTTGCAAGAGTATCTAGGAGTCATCAATATCCTAGATTTCCTTACTTCAAAACCAATAGAAGATTTGAGGGAAAGTAAGGATAGGAATCAGTTGGCTTATGATGTAAACTTTTCATAATGTTACCAACTAATATTTAAAGCTACAAAGTGAAATATATTAATAAATATATTGAAATAGCATGTTTAATTCCTTCAGAGTAGTAACTTTATTTTTTTGCTGTAATTTACCTTTAATGAGAATTTGATACACGAATATTAACAAATTAAAACCTAATAATATAAATTATTTCATTGCACCATTTTATCTTTTCTGCAGCACATAAATGCAAGCATATTTTGACTTATGAAAAATATTAAAGTATAACTTTTATTAATTGGTATGCTTAGAGTATGGGTCTGTATAACTAATGGCTAATGTTTAATTCTCCTAGGTAAAAACCTTTAAAAAAATATAATAGTTCACTTTTTTTGTCTTAATTTTACTGCCTTTACTAAGCTGACCACATTGTGATGGCTAAGAATCTTGTTGTGCCCCAGTCATAATTAATATCAATCAAATCCAGCTTTCTAGTGCCACATATAACTTTACAACACCAAAAACATTCTTCAGAAAATACACATAGCTAGATAAGTTGCATTTTTTTATAAGAATCTTTTGCTTTTTCAATGAGCATTAGGTCAGAAACTGGAATATCATGGGACAATATCACTGAAAACAAATCATAGAAAACTTGGTTTAGGGGTGCTAATTCATACGCTTACCAAACACAGCTGTGTACACCAGCTGTGTTCTACCACAAAGTAACAAAGAACTTAAGCTGCTTTTTTTTTCTGAGCCTTGATTTCATACAATGCACATGGGCCAATATACCTACCACATATTATACATGTGTGTTAATGCTTTCCTATTATAACCCATTTATTTTTTTCTTTTAAGGATTTATCTCTTCTTTTCCTTACAGGTTTATGGAAAGGTATGTTTTATCCTCTACAGTAGTTAAAAAAGTATATACTTGGCTCTCTTCTGCTGCTTGTTTACATAATCCAGTATTAACTTTTTTCTTCTCCACTCTGTTGCTGCTTTTATTTCAACCCTTTTGGCACCCATTCTCATTCCTTCTGGATTTTGTGGGTCACTGTGATGTTACTTCTTATCTCTTGTATGGCTTGCTCCTTTCTTTCATTCCTATCACTTCGGTTTTAACTTGACTTTTCCATGTTCAGTGATCATGGTGCTTAAACTGTCTCCTTTTCCCCTGCCAGCCTCCTTGAACTTTGGCTTCAGTACACTAAAGGGTAGATTACAGCACTTCCTTGAGCTTTGTGCGATTTTAGGTCTTCTCAATGGTATTCATTCCCTTTCAGATTTCAATGCAGAATTATCCACATCAAAGATGATTATATGAGAGTTCTTAGAATATACTCATGGAGGGATATAACTCAGCCACAGATATATTTAAATTCCCACTGCTATATTCAATTCTACAGGAACATAGGTAGACTAGCTAATATGAGATGTCATTTTCCATAATTAGAATAAGTTCATATTGTTCAGTCGATGGTACTTCTGAGTTACCTGGAAATCCAAATGAAATATTGGAGTCAACTGAAACCTAGAAAATACAAATGATAATAAACACAAATATTTATGCATTAATTCATGTTCTTATCTTAAATTGTATGTAAAATGCACATTTGTTCACCTCTTTCTATGTTCTCCAGCAATTCTTATTTGCAATTCAGACAAATAATTTACTCTATGGTTGACACATGATTTTAAACAAGAAATTTTCATTTTCTTATTTTACTGGTAATATCATCTTTCTATTTTAAAATGAAATCGAAACTTCTTTCATAAATGTAGTTAGGTAGCAGAGGAGAGGTTGGCTTCTTAAGGCAGCTGTTTTATTCATGGGATGTATTCCTTCTTTAATGTAAAGGGTCAGTGTCCTTATAGAAGTAGGTACATAAAACTGTAGATAGTCTGAATGCAAAGTTACAAAATAAATATCAATGTTTATTCGGAAAAATAATGGTAAATTGTCATTCAGCTTAAATTAACAACTCCCCACACGATCTCTAGGAATTATTCGTAGTTCTGAGCCATGCTTTAGGAAAACATTCCCGCAGTCTGTGCAGGATTTATTCCTATTCCATATGGATTAGAAGACCGTATGTTTTAAGTCAATTTAAATAAATTGTGCCTCTTTCTTCTTACTCATTCGCTGTAGCTGTTATAATATGTGATTTTAAAAAGAACTCTTACCATTTGTGATTATAGCACTTGTTGCTGCAGGAACTTTAAATTCTTCTGCAGCAAACTTTAAGACTGCTGTGAAAGGAGTATTTTCGGGAACACTGAGTACTTTGTATGGCAGCCGCGGGTCCGAGGTTAGCGTGATCTTAAAGGAAACTTTCGACATAGTGAGGCCGTGGCTGGACTTTAGGGAGCCTCATGGCAGTGCTCAGTTCGCTTCCGCCGCTCAATTCTTCTCTGTCCCCGCAAGCAAAACCCAGGCCTCCTCTTCCTCACTCTCGGACGTTCCACTTCTGATCAGAGTAGTAACCTAAGGTTAACCAAAAAATGGGAAAAAATAACAGAAATATAATTAGAATCTTTAATGTTATTTCATTACATATACAAAATTTATTCTTTCATATTTAGTTTTCATATTGACATTTATTTTCACGAAACAAATCTTTTTTTTGTGTGTGTTTCGAGAAAGAGCAATGTACCATATAACCTATCAGACTCCTCAGGTAAAAAGGCACGAGTTTGGTATAATTCAAATCAGCTCATTCAAAGTACATTTTTTTTCCCACCCCTGAATTGGATCACCAAACTATTAAATAAATACTAAGAATTACACGTTGGATGGGAATTTATTTTAATAATATTTTATTTTACCAAATTACATGTAAAATCAATTTTAACATTCATTGTTTTTTTTTAAAGTTTTGAATTCCAAGTTCTATCCCTCCCTTTGCCTTCTCTTCCCAATCTGCAATGGCAAGCAATCTGATAAAGGTTGTACAGATGCAACACAAAAAAGTTCCATATCATTCATTTTTGGAAGAAAACTGAAACTAAAAGAAAGACATGGAAAAATAATATGCCTTGATCTATATTAATATTATACCAATTCTTTCTCTGAAATTGGATAGAATTTTTCATCATGAGTCCATTAGGGTTGTCTTGAACCATTGTACTGCTGAAAATAGTTAAGTCATTCATAGTTGTTCACCATAAAAGATTGCTGTTATTGTGTACAATATTCTTCCAATTTTGCTTACTTTATTCTGCATCAGCAGTAAATCTTTCCAGGATTTTCTGAAATTATCCTGCCCATCATTTTATATGGCACAATATTATTGCATTGCAATCATATATTACAACTTGTTCAGCCATTCCCTCAACCTCTAATTCTTAGCCACCACGAAAAGGGGCTACAAATATTTTGTATAAATAGGTTTGTTTTCTTCTTTCCACTTTTTTTTTTTTTGGATATAAGACCTAGTAGTGGTATTGCTGGAAACAAGGTCATGCACAGTTTTATAGTCAAAAGGAAATTATTAATAAGGAAAAGTGTGACTTGAACCTAAACATTATCTAAACTTCTTTTTATAATATCAAGGTAATTTCAAAGGATGAATTTTAGAAGAACTTAGTTCCCTTTAGAAAGATAATTAACTTTAAAGTCTTTTGTGATGAATCATTACATTTAAGTATATTTTTTTAATTTTCAAGCAATCCAGTGTGTTTTAACACTCGATAGAAAAACGAAACAAAATTTCTCTTTCCTTCTGAGTATTAATGAATGATGCCTAGTCAAAACATGTTACAAGATGCATCCAACAAGATATGGTTGAGATAGGGAAAACTCAAGGGTCTTCTCTTTCAGCCTTAACTAAAAAATTGAAACCTGGAGAAAAAGAGGTAGGAAAGTGAAAGTAAACGCTTTCTGAATGGTTAGAGTACAACAGTGGTGGGAAATTTAGTTCAGTTTTGGCCAAATCCTGCTTTCTTTGGAATGAACACACAAACATAAAGATTCTGTGGATAAGCTATACAAAGTGATGGCTTTGGTACAACAAAATGATAAATAAAACATTTTCATTTGCTGTTGCCTTAATAGTAATGGACCTCTAAGTTTCTGAATCCACAAAAGTCTAAGTATTAGTCAATACAATGAATTCCACTTTCAATGGGCTTTAAATGTTTATTTTCACTTTCAAAGTGCTCTAATACAAAACATAAAAAGTAGGTTTCGAAATAAGAGACAATGAGAATTGTAAATTAAATAGTAAACATGCATCCAGGTGTACATCCATTATTCAGAATAATTTTATCTAGTTTTAAGAGAGAACATATACTATAGAGTCACATGTTGCCTTTTGGTGCCAGACTTCTTCAGGTAGGATTATGTAGACATATATTTTAATAAAAATATAACACATGTATGGCTAGTAGTTATAAATCATAATCTCATCACCTCCAAGCACTATGTAGAAACATCCTTCACCTTCAATATCAATAAAACTTCAGGCCTTTTATAATTCAGTTAATTTAAATTCCATCATATTCCTGCTTAAAATTTAATCTTCCTAGAAATAAAATCTTGTACTTTGTTGCTCCAAATGTTTTAACTTATTTTGAAATAAAGGTTATTTTTAATTACAAGGAATATTTTGTAAAACCCTGCCATTAGAAAGCACAACACATGCTGAAAATAAGTTATCGTTGGAGTTCTTTTCAGATTCCATATTTACTTGATATAATTACTGCTTTGAATTAATTTCATCAGAACAGAAAAGTATGAGAGGTTTTCTTGTTATTTTTGCCTAAGGAGGGTGGTTGTTGATTAATGGTTTGAAAACTTTATGCCTAATAATGTACTTTTTATTGTTTTTAATTATTGTAATTGACCAAAATCACAAACAAATAATAGCATACTTGAAGATATTCATTTAAAGAGCACCCCATCTTATGGTTTAATATTGCATGCAATGAAAGCCCAGCTCTTTACCTTGGGATAATTACCTTTATATTCCTTTTTTTTTTTGATCACCGATCACATTCAACCACATAGAAGTATCATGATTATAATGGATTTGTCTATATCATCTCAAATAGATATAGTATATAAGTTTGGTAATGAAAGAAAGCTAATAGGTTAATAACACAACTATCAATAACTAGATATTCTTTCTTATGTTAATGTTTTATTTTATTTT
This sequence comes from Phalanger gymnotis, assembly GCA_028646595.1. Taxonomy (NCBI): domain Eukaryota; kingdom Metazoa; phylum Chordata; class Mammalia; order Diprotodontia; family Phalangeridae; genus Phalanger; species Phalanger gymnotis. The sequence continues at coordinate 183,951,306 of CM053622.1, forward strand.
GCCTTGGGATGTAAACATAGAATTAAAATATTTAACTTTTTTATTAAGACCTATTAATTGTGTCTCATTTAATATGAAAATAGTCTATCCACCTTTCTGTGCTCTTGCATATCACAGTCTTTGCATGTTTGCTGTCTACATGTTGCAGAATTATTTCTTAAATCTGTTTCAGTAAAATCTTTGGGAAAAAAAAAACGTAGATTGTGAATATTATAAAATTTTCTGGATCCATGATCTTACTGGTATGAGATTGCTTCACAAAAATTTAGACTATAAACTTCCTCTGACATTCAAGGTTGACCTTGATCTACTTCAACCAAAGATGACAGGAAACCCATTCTTCTGGGGATGAGTATCTTAGCACAGGCTAGTATGGGCTTAGATATATGCACAATCTTAGAAATACAAAACAAAATTAAACCTGTTCTTCAGACCTCTCAACTACCAGCTGATGAGCAGGAATGAGGTTTTCCATTGTTTTGTTGTTGTTGTTGTTGTTTTGGCATTGCTCCCAGGAGTGCCTTCCTAAAAATGTCATATCACTCAATATGATCATCACTATGTTCAGAAATATACTAACTGTGAAGAGATATTGAGTATCTTACTCTGACATTTCAATGCAACATGTCAGCATGAAAAAGAAGGTTTACATGTAGATTGCATGCAGGATATAATTTTATTACCTAGGAGGAAAAGTGCAAAATTCAAGTATATTTGAAATTTCAATCATATGGCTGTCTTTACTTGTGACAATAAAGCCATTTTTCAATTGTTTCTGCTTACTAGGATTCCAATGTTCTGCTTCCAAGACCATTTAACTAAATGACAATGAACTAAAATCCCCACTGTTTTCCACAGTGAAATCTGAGCCCTTGTCCAGCTAAATTTCAGAAAGTTTTGTTTTCTTTATTCATATTTTGGTATGTTTGGATTAATAGAGGATTAAATAATTAATTAGCTAACTGAAAAACTTTCTCTAAGAAAATTACCTCTAATAGTTTCCCATGTACAATTTAAAGTATTTCCAACAGTTTGGTTTGAAAGTTGAAAATCAAAGCAAATAACTTGTAGGAGTATGCTCTTCACCAGAATAGCTGAGATCAAAAGTTTCTGGGTCTTTAGGACACCTATGTCAAACAGTATTGCCTTCAGGAAAAGATGGCAATTAAATATATACACATTGTCCTTTGCATTCTGTTGTAGAAAATTTCTGTTTTTGTTGTGGTAGTAGTGATGGTGGTGGTTGTTGCTTTTTATTTTAGTTTGTTTTAATATTATGCAAAATAGGAACTGCATTAGGTCATTGAAGAAACAAAGACACTCTCTCAGCTTCATTGCCTATAAGATGAGGAGATTTGGGCTAAAGCATGTTCAATTCTTTCTCATCCATAACATTCTATAATTATAGGGTAGAGTGGTAGATTCTTACTTATTATTGGGTAAAACATTACTTCCCTTAAAAAGTTACAGCCATATATGTATATATGTATATATATTTACAGCATATACTTTGATTCCATTCAAGTACATAAACTCAAAACATAAAAACAAACAGAGTATAGATTTGTGGTGGATTTGGAGGGGTCCTTTACATCTCTTTCCAAAATATCACATGCTAATGAATGAAATTAGATATTTAGTTCCATTAACTTAGTGTGTGGCTTTATCTTACATTTAAAATACAAATATTCCATAAGAAGAGTAATTCTTCCATTTAGTAATTGAGTTTAATGGAATTGTTTTATTTTGTGTTGTTTTCTTTGTTTTGGATTAGCCACACTAAATGTTGAAATTAAGATGGGTGAAGGAAGCATAGAGAAAGAAGAAGAAATTTGTGAAATGACTCAGAGAATTCATTATGGATAATAAAAAAAGATCAGAATTTGGGAGCTTAGCACCATTTTTCCAATGCTCTTCCCCAACTCCCATTGCACTTCTCCCAGCCCTCAGTCCCTCAATACATGCTCACAGTCATCTCTACTGAAATGACTAATTAACAATTAAAGCATTTATGTAGAGAAGACAATATTAATGAGAAGGACTTGAAAAGAAGTGTCAAAAGGCCAAGGCATTCAGGGAAAATAAATTTAACCCCCAGCAGTGGATATAATCTTTACTAGTCTTTCTGCATCTATCTTCCTATCTTGTTTAACAATGTATTGTTTAAAATCCCTTAATTGTTGCCTCCCACACTTCTGGCATTACTCCTTCTAGACTTTTTTAGATGCTAATACTCACAGGCTGTGGTTCTCCCTTTGTTCTTAAAAAGGACCATAACATCAGGGAGATGATGACATAGTTGAAATTGACATTGCTTTGAGTGAGGGAGGGCTGGGCAAAGTTGCCAGCCTCACTTTCTAATACAGAATCATCTGGGTCCTGTGACCAGATATTCATCGGGATGACTGGAGATAGCCTAGGATGCAGTGTGAGACCTTTGCCCTTTTAAGATAAAGCCTTCTTTAACAAGTGATTCAAGGTATGGTCCCTTTAATAAAAAAAAATCAAATTTGAAGGAAAAAACCCTCAAGGTCGCTTGTCAAAAGAGAAACAGTTACTATTTACATTCACTCTGACCCAGGAGGGCCCAAAAATAACCATTAAGGCTTATTTGGGTGAGGACCTATTGTTATCCAATCCATGAAATACAGATTGAAACGGGTTTAAGGTTTCTACTAAGAAAGAAATCTAGCCAGTAAGCCCCAAGATAACTAGGTAGCATTTGACAACCATCAAAATCCTGACTGTGGATGTGAATGGGATGAACACTCCCATAACATTGAAGAGGATAGCAGAGTGGATTAAAAATCATAATCTTACAATATGTTGTTTACAAGAAATACACTAGAAACAAAAGGATACACAAAGTGTAATGGTAAAAGGCTGGAGTAGAATATGGAGTAGAATATATTATTCTTCAGCTAGAGTGAAAAAAGGCAGGGGGAGCAATCTTGATCTGAGACAAATGAAAAGCAAAAATAGAACTACTTGAAAGAGATAAGGAAAGAAACTACATCTTGCTAAAAGGTATCACTAACAATGAAGTAAATTCATTACAAAACATATATGCACCAAGTGGTATAGCATCCAAAATCTTAGAGGAAAAGTTAAGAGAGTTACAGGAAAAAAGAGCAAAACTATATGAGTGGGAGAGCTCAACCTCCCATCTCAAACCTAGATAAATATAACCTAAAAGTAAACAAGAAATTAGGGAAGTGAACAGAATTTTAGAAAAGTTTGATATGGTAAACCTCTTGAGAAAATTGAATGGGGATAGAAAGGAATATATATATATATTTTTCCTTAAGAGAAATAGCACCTACACAAAAATTGACTCTGTATTATGCCATAAAAACATCACAGTCCAAGGGAGAAAGGCAGAAATGTTAAATGTATCTTTTTCAGATAATGATGCCATAAAAATGACATGTAATAAAGCACCGTGAAAAGTTAGAATAAAAATTAATTAGAAACTAAATATTCTAATTCTAAAGAATGTGTGGGTCAAACAATATGTCACAGAAACAGTAATGACTTCATCCAACAGAATGATGACAATGTGACAACATACCAAAACTTGTGGGATGCAGTGAAAGCAGTTCTTAGGAGAAATTCTCTATCTCTAAATGCTTACATGAATAAAATAGAGAATTAGGAGAACAGTGAATTGGGCACATAACTAAAAAAAGAAAGCTAGAAAAAGAACAAATTAAAAATCCCCAATTAAGCATCAAATTAGAAATTCTGAAAACCAAAGGAGAGATTAATAAAATTGAAATTATGAACACTAAAGAATTAATAAATAAAACAAAGATCTGGTTTTATGAAAGGGGAGAAAATAAAACAGATAAACCTTTGATTAATTTGACATTTAAAAAAAGACAGAAAAAAACAAATTATCAGCATCAAAAATGAAAAGGGTGAATTCACCACCAGTAAAGAGGAAATTAATACAATAAATAGAAGCTACTTTGCCCAACTGTCTGCCAATTAATCTGCCAGATTAAGTGAAATGGATGAATAGTTACAAAAATATAAATTGCTCAGATTAACAGAAGAAAAAATAAAATGCTTAAATGAATCCATTTTAGAAAAAAAGAAATTGAACAAGCCACTAATGAAATCCCTAAGAAAAAAATCTCCATGGCCAGATGGATTTACAAGTGAATTTTATGACATATAAAGAATAATTAATTTCAATACCACATAACATATTGGGGAAAATAGGTAAAGGAGTCCTACCAAATTCTTTTTTTTCATACAAATATGATGCTGATACCTAACCAGGAAGAGACAAAACAGAGAAAGAAAATCATAGATGAATTTCCCTTATGAATATAGATAGAAAAATTTTAAATAAAATATCAGCAATGAGATTACAGCAACTTATCACAAGGATAATACAATGTGACAAGGTGGGATTTATACAAAGAATGTAGGGCTGGTTCAGTATTAGGAAAACTATCAATATAACTGACCATATCAATGACGCAGCTAAGATAAATCATATGATGATCTCAATAGATGCAGAAAAAGCTTTTGACAAAATGCAACATCCATTCTTATTAAAAACACTAGAGAGCATAGAAATAAGTGGAATCTTCCTTAAAATGATAAGTAGCATCTATCTGAAATCATCACCAAGCATTATATGTAAGGGGGCTAAGCTAGAAGAATTTCCAACAGGATAGGGGGTGAAACTAGGATGTCCATTATCACCAATATTATTCAGTATTTCACTATAAATGTTAGCTTTAGCAATGAGAAGAAGAAAAATGAAAGAATTAGAACAGGCAAAGAAACAAAGCTATCACTCTCTGCAGATGATATAATGGCATACACAGTGAGTCCTAGAAAATCAAGCAAGAAAAAAAAAACTTCTTGAAATAAGTGACATTAGCAAAATTGCAGGATATAAAATATACCCACATATAACATTGGCATTTCTATGTCTAAAAAAGCCAAAAAAGCAGGAGGTAGAAAATAAAATAATTGTAGATAATATGCCAAGACAAACCAAGGGACTACATGAACATAATTACAAAACACTTTCATTCAATTAAATATGTAAATAGTTGGGAAAATATCAGCTGCTCATGGAAAGGCAAAATTAATATATCAAAAATAGTAATTCTACCTAAATTAATTTTCTTTATCAGTGCTATACAAATCAAACTATCAAAAATATTTTGTAGAGATGGAAAAAAAATAATGATGAAATTCTACTGGAAAAACAAAATGTCTGTAATATCAAGGGAATTGAAGAAAAGAAAAGCAAGGGAAGGTGCTCTAGCTGTACCAGTTCTTAAGTTTTATTGTAAAGCAGCAATCATCAAATCTAATTACTACTGGATAAGAGTGGTACATCAATGGTGTAAGTTAGGTACACAAGACACAGTCTTCAATGACTATAGTAATTGACTGTTTGATAAAACCAAACATTCCAGCTTCTGGCATAAATACTCACTATTTAACAAAAACTACAGGGAAAACTGGAAAGTAGTGTGGCAGAAACTGCTCATAGATCAATATCTTACACCATATACCAAAATGGGAACATGCTTTAGATATCAAGTTTGATACTGTAAGCTAATTAGGAAAGCAAGGAATAGTTTACCTGTCAGAGTTATGAAGACCAGAAGAATTTATGACCAAACAAGAGATTGAGAACATTATAGAATGCAAAATGAATGATTTCCAATTACATTAAGTTGAAAAGTTTTGTACAAACAAAACCAACTCAACCAAGATTAGAAGGGAAGCAGAAACCTTGGAAACAAGTTTTACAACCAATGTCTCTGATAAAATCTTCATTCATAAAACATATAGAAAACAGAGTTAAATTTACAAAAATACAAGTCATTCCCCAATGTGTAACTGGTAAAAGGATGTGAGTAGGCAAGAAGAAATCAAAGGTATCTATGTTCATACAAAAATGTTCAAAATCAATATTGATTAGAGAAAAACAAATCAAAACAATTCTGAGGTACCACATCACACCTATCAGATTGACTAACATAACAAAACAGGAAAATGATAAATGTTGGAAAAGATGTGAGAAAATTGGAACACTAATGCATTGTTGGTAGAGTTGTGAACTGATCCAACTATTCTTGAGATCAATTTGGATCTATGCCCAAAAGGCTATAAAATTGTGCATACCCTTTGACCCAGTAATACCACTTCTAGGTCTATATACCAATTATTATAAAAATGTGGAAAGGAACCACATGTACAAGAATATTCACAACAGATCTTTATGTGGTGATAAAGAATTGGAAAGTGAGGGCATGCATATTAATTGAGGAATGGCTGAACAAGTTGCGGTGCATCATTGTAGAATACTATTGTTCCGTAAGAAATTATGAGGAGACAGATGTCAGAAAAACCTGAAAAGACTCATAGGAATTGATGATGAGTGCAATGAGTAAAACAAGGAGAACATTGTACACAATAACATCGACTTTGTGTGATGCCTACTTTTGATAGACTTATCTCTTCTCACCAATGCAAGGATCAAAGGCAATTCCAAAAGTCTCATGATAGAAAATGCTATCCATATGTAGAACAAACAAACAAAAACTATTGAGTCTGAATGCAGATCAAAGCATACTATTTGCTCTCTTTTCTGTTTCTTCTTTCTCCTTATTCCTCCCATTGGTTCTAATTCTTTTTAAGATGACTAATGTGAAAATATATTTAATATGAATGTATATATGGAGCCTATATCAGATTGCATGCTATTGTCATGAAGGGAGAAGGGAGGTAAGGGAAGTAAATTTATAACTCAAAATCTTATACAAATGACTGTTGAAAACAAAGAATTAATTATTTTTTAAAGAAAGTCTTAATTGTGAACATGTTGCTTTTGGATAGTCTTTTGATTCCTGAAACTTAGCCACACTGAAAAGTGTTGCATGGGGATTAAATTAAAAGATCATTGGAACATAGATAAAATTTAACTGCTTAAATTAAAAGCTTCAAAATAGCCTTAAACATTAAGTATTTTTTTAATTAAGTGGATACATCATAAAATGTGTTTATATCATGGTAAATTAAGAGGCCTCTGATAATTTTTTTACAGCTGTGAACTGACTGCTGTTCGAATCTGATATTTAGAGGAAAAGGAGATTCTCATTAGTCAAAATTTCTGCATAGTTCCTGTGTGGATATGTTTAAATGAATGTCCTTTTTGTAATAGCATTTCTAAGATCAAGAGACCAAACATTTAGCTGTTATACACCTCTATTATTGGTCAAAATCAAAATGCTGATTAATATTTAATTATAGAAAAATTTGTAATTTTTTAACTATAAGGGTATATTATATATATAGTATATATATACACACACATTATGGTGAAGGAAAATAAATTTACATTATAGCTATTTATAACATGTTTCAATGCATCATTCTGCATCAATCAACATAAAGCCTTTGGGTTTCTCTTGTTTCCACTGACTAGTTTTAGTGTACCTGTTTTTGCCCACTCAAAAAGCACTTCCTTTTTTTTTCTTTCCATTCCCCTTCTGTACATTCATTAAAGGCTCTGGTGTGGGGGGCAGAGCCAAGATGGCACTGTAAAAGGAAGGAACTACTGGAGCTCTCTCACAAATTCTGTCAGATTCATCTAAAAAGGTGAATCTGAGTAAATTTGAGAGAGAGCCACTAGTAGACTGAGAGGGGTAGGACCACTGGGCACACGGATAGGCACCAGACCAAATGAACCAGGAACAGCAGAGGAATACAGCCAGCATGCCGGGCTGTATGCCTGGGTAAGCAAAATGCAGGAGCAGGAATATGCTCAGAGCAGAAGTACCAGCACCGACTATGGCTGTGATAGAGTCCCAGGCCTTCCAGACCAGGACAGGAGTCTGCCAAAGTGCAGAGCCTGCAGCTGCAGGAGCAGCTAGCCTGGAGCCTCCAATCCATAGTCCAAAGGCATGAAACCTCTCTTCTTGGATTCCTGGTAGCCAGGATGTGCAGGTAAAATGACTCACATCCTTCCCTTGAATAAACTCAGAGAATAATACCTCAGGAGAAAGAGAGGAGACAGAAGGGGGGCTTCAGTAGTGAGAGAAGTGGGGGAGAAGGCCCTTCCTGTGGTGGCAGAAGGAAACTAGTGCAGGAAGAGATGTGTTCCAGCAGCCCTCACCTTAGCAAAAGAATGAGAGTAACTGAGCTCCGGGGGGTGAAGCTAACTTCAATGCCAGGATCCCAGACATGGCTTTGCACAGGCATGGGAAGTGGCAGAAACCAACACAGACATAAGTTTAGACCATCCCTGCTGTAGCACAGTCCTGAGGAAGAGGAGATTCCCAGCAGCCAAACCACCCCTCTCCCACACCTCACAAAACCAGAGGCCATAGCACATAAAGCTAGATCCCAACACAAGAAACTTGGGACAGAGACCCCTGAGCCTCAGAAACAGAGATCCACTTCAGAAACCAGGAGAGAAAAAAACATCATGAAAAAGAATTGTAAGAAGCTTTCAAAGACCATTAATTCATATTGTGGAGACAGAGAAGATCAAAATACCAATTAAGAAGAGGACATCATGGACAGAACACTCACATCCGAAACCTCAAAAGGTAAAGTGAACTGATCTCCAGACCAAAAAGCATTCCTGGAAGAACTCAAGGAGGACTTTAAAAACCAAATTAAGGAGGTAAAAGAAAAAAATGTAAAAAAATGGGGAAAAATTCATTGAGGAAAACAAAATTTAAAAGGTAAAATCAGGGAATTGGTTAAGGAAAATCTGAATATAAATGGAGAAAATGTCTCATTGAAAGGTAAAATCAACAAAATGGAAAAGGAGATAGAGAGGACAAAAGAAGAAAGCAAAACATTGTAAATTAGAATTTGGCAAGTAGAAGCTAATGACTCTATGAGACATCAAGAATCAGTCAAACAAAACCTGAAAAATGAAAAAGATAGAAGAAAATATGAAACATCTGATTGGAAAAACAACTGACCTGGAAAATAGATCCAGGAGAGACAATCTAAGACTTATTGGTCTACCTGAAAACTATGATGGAAAAAAAGAGCCTGGACAGTATTTTCCATGAAATCTTTAAAGAAAATTTCCCAGAGGTCCTAGAACCAGGGGGTAAAACTCTCATTGAAAGAATCCATCCATCACTCCTGGAAAAACATCTCAAATTGAAAACTCCAAGATAGGCAATTTCCAGAACTACCAGGTCAAGGAGAAAATATTGTAAGCAGCTAGAAAGAAACAATTCAAATGTCATAGAAATACTGTCAGGATCACTCAGGATCTTTCAGCTTATACATTAAAAGACAGGAGAAATTGGAATACAATTTGCTGAAAGGCGAAGGAGCTAGGACTACAACCAAGGATCAACTACCTAGAAAAATTGAGCATAATTTTCCAGGCAAGGAGATGGATATTCAATGAAATAAGAGAATTCCAGACTTTCCTGATGAAAAGGCAAGAGCCTTATGGAAAATTTGAACTCCAAATACAAAACTCAAAAGAGACACAAAAAGGTAAATGAGAAAAAGCCCTAGTTAATCAAAAAGGCTAATTAATTACATCATTATAGAGGATTATTTTGTTTTGTATATGTTTGATATATATGTATGTGTACATATATATGTATATATGTATATATATGTCACTCTTGAGAATACTATACTTATTATGACAATTGAAATAGATATTCATAGCCTGTGGATGTCAGTGTGAAATAATCAATATAATGATAAAACATATAATTGTAGCGATATAAAGGGATGGTTCTAGGAGAAGAGGTAAGGAGGTAGTAGAAAAGAGTAAAGTACATTACGTGAAGAGGCACAAAAATGTATTGTAGTAGAGCGAAAGAAGGGAGGGAGAAGAGCAGTATCTGAGATTTACTGTCATTGGATTTGGATCAAGAAGGGAATAACATACCCTCATAAGAATAGAAATTGAACTTGATCTACAGGTAGTAGGAGGAGAAGCGGTGAAAAAAGGAGGGGTGTGGTCAGAAGGGAGGGAAGAAATAGCAAGGGGGAAATGGGAAGATAAGGGAGGGGAATCAAGAGGGAGGATAAACTGAGGAAGGTGGCAGTCAAAAGCAAAACTTTGTTGAGGAGGGGAAAGGGAAAGGGATAAATGAAAGCATAAACAGGGGGGAAAAAGGAAAGAATAAAAGACACAGATATTAATCATAACTATGAATGTGGATGGGATGGATTTTCCCATAAAATGGAACAGACAGCAGAATGGATTAAAAAGCATAATCCTATGATATGCTGTTTACAAAACACACATTTGAAACAGGGGGGTACACACAAGGTTAAGGTAAAAGGCTGAAGTAGAATATATTGTGCTTCAGCTAAAGTAAAACAAAAAAAGCAGGGGTAGCAATCCTAATCTCAGACAAAGAAAAGTAAAGACATATCTAATTAAGAGATAAGGAAGGACGATACATCTTTCTAAAAGGCACCATAAAAATGAAGCAATATTATTGTTTAATGTATATGCCCCAAGTGGTATGGCATGCAGATTCTTACAGAAGTTAAGGGAGTTACAGAAGGAAATAGACAGCAACACCTTAATAATGGGAGACCTCAACCTCCCCCTCTCTGAACTTGATAAATCTAACCTCAAAACAAACAAGAAAGAAGTTAAGGAGGTGAAGAGAATTTTAGGAAAGGCAGATATGATAGACCTCTGGAGAAAAAAGAATGGGGATGAAAAGTAATACATTTTTTTTTCTCAGCAGTACATGGCACATACTCAAAAACTGACCACATATTAGGGAATAAAAACCTCACAATCCAGTGCAGAAAGGCAGAAGTCAAAAAATCCTTTTCAGATCATGATGGAATAAAAATTATTTGTAAAAAAGGAGCAGGGAAAAATAAGCTACAGATTAATCTTAAACTATGTAATCTAATTCTGAAGAATGAGTGGGCCAAAGAACAAATCATAGAAACAATTAATAACTTCATTCAAGTGAATAACAACAATGAGACAACATACCAACACTTATGAGATGCAGCAAAAGCAGTTCTTAGGGGAAGTTTTATATCTCTAAATTCTTACTTGAAAAAAATAGAGAAAAAGGAGATCAATGAATTGGGCATGCAACTGAAAAAGTTAGAAAAAGAACAAATTAAAAATCCCCAATTAAATATCAAATTAAAAATACTGATAATCAGAGAAGAGATTAATAAAATTGAAATCAAGAAAACTATTGAATTAATAAATAATAACAAGAGGTGGTTTTTGGAAAAAAAAAAACAATAAAATTGATAAACCTTTGGTCAATTTGATTAAAAGAAGAAAATCAAATTACCAGTATCAAAAATGAATAGGGTGAATTCACCATCAATTAAGAAGAAATTAAAACAATAATTAGGAATTATTTTGCCTGATTGTATGCCCATAAATTTGACAACCTTAGGGATATGGATGAAATTCTACAGAAATATAAATTGCCCAGGTTAACAGAAGAGAAAATAAAATTCCTAAAGGACCCCATCTCAGAAAAAGAAATTGAGCAAGCCATCAATGAATGCCCTAGGGAAAAAATCTCCAAGGCCAGAAGGTTTTACATGTGAATTTTATCAAACATTTAAAGAATACTTAATTCCTATATTTTATAGACTATTTGGAAAAATAGGTGAAGACAGAGTCCTACCAAATTCTTTTATGACACAAATATGGTACTAATACCAAAACCAGGAAAAGACAAAATAGAGAAAGAATATTACAGACTAAAGTCC
>CM053622.1:183963544-183984846 GCA_028646595.1 Phalanger gymnotis
TTTCTTTTCTCTCTCTATAATACATACTGGCTATATGACCCTGATTTGGGCATTTAACTCCCCAGTGTCTGAGACAGCTCTAAGACTACATGTTTCAGAGCAGGGGCCAACCTACATTGGTAGAAGAAATTTCCTCACTAGGGACCAATGAAACCAACAGAGTAATGTTACATTTGGCAGTTCACGGGTTTGCAAATTTATTGCAGTACCTTTGAAGGTAAACCCAAATGAGTAGTGCCAATTCAATTCAATTCAATGAGTAGTGCCTCTTCCTAAATGTTCTATATTAAATGAATTTTATACTTCTGGTCATCCTGGGGGATTTTTTGCCATGTTGTGCAGAAATTTCTATGGAAATTAGTTATGATGATTGTTGATGAGATTATGTGAGGGAAGCAGAAACAAGAGCTGAATTTGGTCATTCGCTATATAATTAAATAGCTTAATGCCATTGCCAACTCTAAAAGATTTCAGGTCCACTGAAACCTTGAAATATTTAATAGAAAACCTTTCTGTGATATATCACATACTTTTTTTTTTCCTCCAAGAACATACTGAGATCAGTTTAAACTTTTCTTGATGATTTATGTTCATCAGCATGAGCATTACTCATTGTGTTGTAATAACTCTGGCTCCTCATCCCCTGTACTCATAGCTTAGTCATTTAGAGTAATTTGAGCATGTTATAATATAAACATTTCACATATATTTAGTTGCTATTTGGTGAGTAACCTTTGGTAACTCTTTGTCTACTTCCTCAGTCATTAGCTTCTGCTTCCAATATTTTAAATACCAGGCTTTCCCATTGACCTTTTGGGTTGTCTTGAGCTGGAAATTTGTTTCACTGTCATTTTGTGGGTTCTGCTGCTCTGGAATTTGTTTAGAGTCATTTTCACAGGCATTTGAAGGGGTTTGTGGGAGAACTCAAGCAAGTCCTTGCTTTTACTCTGCCATCTTGGCTCCACTCTCTCTGCTTTATTTCTTAAAGTATAATATTGTTTCATCACATTTATACACCATAATTTGTTCATCCATTCCCTTATAGTTGGGCACACCTTCAGTTTCCAATTCTTCACCACCACAAAAATAATTATAAATATTTTTGTATATATGGGTCAATTGCTTCTTTCTTTGATCTCTTTGGAATATAAACCCAATAAAACTATTGCTGGTTCATAAGGTATTCACAATTTAGTAACTTTTTTAGCATAGTTCCAAATTGCTTTCCAGAATGATTGGGTTAGTGCAAAGTTCCATCAACAATGCATTACTTTATTTATTTTTCATTTGACCTATATAATTTATCATTTTGTCTATTATCTTAATTAGTCTGATGACTGTATGTGGCACCTAAGAGTTGTTTTTTTAATTAATTAATTATTTTTATTTTTAGTTTACAACACTCAGTTCCACAATTTTTTGATTTTGAAATCTCCTCCACTTCCAGACCACACCCTCCATCACATAGATGACATGTAATCTGATATGGGTTCTACGTATACATTCACATTAAACTTGATTACACAATAGTCAAGTGGTAAAGAATTATAACCAATGGAATGCACAATGAGAAAGAAGAAACAAAACGGAGAAAGAGAGAGAGAGAGAGAGAGCGCAAATAGATTACTTCAATCTGCATTCAGATTCCATAATTCTTTGGATATGTATAGCTTTTTGCATCATGTGTCTCTTGGAGCTATCTTAGAACCTTGAATTGCTGAGAATAGTCCAGTATATCAAAGTCAGTCATCACAGATACCATGTGTGTGTAATCATGTATAATGTTCTCCTGGTTCTCCTCTCAGTCAGCATCAGATCATATAATCCTTTCCAGGTTATTATGAAGTGTGTCTACTCCTCATTAGGACAATAGGATTCCATGACATTCATATACCACAACTCATTTAGCCATTCCCAATTGCTGGGCATCACCTTGATTTCCAATTATTTGCCAGCATAAAAAGAGCTGCCATGAATATTTTTGTACATAATTGTCCTTTTCCCAATTGTATGATTTCTTTGGGATACAGCCCTAGAAGTGGTATTGTAGGATCAAAGGCTTTGCATATTTTTATAGCCTTTTGGGTATAGTTCCAAATTGTTCCCTAGAATGGCTGGATCAGTTCGTAACTCCACCAACAATGCAATAGTGCTCCAATTTTCCCACATCTTCTCCAGCACTTACAGTTTTCCTGTTTGGTCTTGTTAGCCAAGCTGACAGGAGAGATGTGGTACCTAAAAGTTGTTTTGATGTGCATTTCTCTAATCATTAGTGATTTAGAGCATTTTTTTTTTCATATGACTATAGGTACCTTTAATTTCTTCCTCTGAAAACTGTTTGTTCATATCCCTTGACCATGCAAATGTTGGGGAATGACTTGTACCCTTATAAATTTGACTTACTTCCCTGTATATTTTAGAGATGAGGCCTTTATCAGAGACACTGGTTGTAAAAATTTTGACTTTATTTTGGCATACAGTGTAAGATATTGGTCTATGCCCGCTTTGTGTCATATAAATTTCCAGTTTTCACAGTAGTTTTTGTAAAATAGTGAATTCTTACCTCAGATGCTGGATTCTTTGGGTTTATCAAAGACTAGATTGCTATAGTCATTGACTACTGCACCTTGTGTACCTTGTGTTTAATGATTGCTGTTTTATAATACAGTTTAATATCTGGTGTGGCTAGGCCACTTTCCCTAGTATTTCTTTTCATTAATTCCCTTGATATTCTGGACCTTTTGTTCTTCCAGATGAATCCTGTTATTATTTTATCTAACTCTATAAAATAATTTTTTTGGTAGTTTGATTGGTATGGAACTGAATAAGTAAATTAATTTAGGTAAAATTGTCATTTTTATTACATTAGCTCAGCATAACAATGAACAACTGATGCTTTTCCATTTGTTTTGATCTGAATTTATTGGCATGAAAAGTGATATGTATTTGTGTTCATATAATTCCTGGATTTGTCTTCGCAGGTAGATTCTCAAATATTTTACAGTGTCTACAGTAACTTTAAATGCAATTTTTTTCCTGTCTCTTGCTGTTGGGCTTTGTTAGTAATATATAGGAATACTGAGGATTTATGTGGCTTTATTTTATATCCTGCAACTTTGCTGAAGTTATTGATTATTTCAGGTAGTTTTTTACTTGACTCTCTAAGATTCTCTATGTTTATCATCATATCATCTGCAAAGAGTGATAACTTAGTTTCTTCTTTGCCTACTCTAATTCCTTCAATTTCTTTTTCTTCTCCTATAGCAGTTCAATTATCAGATTGAATAATAGCGGTGATAATGGACATCGTTGTTTCACCCTGATCATATTGGAGGTGCATCTGGCTTATACCCATTATATATAATGCTTGCTGATGGTTTTAGGTAGATGCTACTTATCATTTTAAGGAAGTATCCACTTATTCTTATGCTTTCTAGTGTTTTATTTAATCGGAATGGGTGTTTTATTTTTTTGAAAACTTTTTCTACAACTATTGAGATAATAATATGGTATCTCCTAGTTTTCTTGTTGTTATGATTAATTATTCTTATAGTTTTCCTAATATTTAACAGGGCTTGCCTTCCTGGAATAAATCCTACTTGGTCATAGTGTATTATTCTTGAGATAAATTGCTGCAATCTTTTTGCTAACATTTTACTTAAAATTGTTTCATCTATATTCATTAGGGAAATTGATCTATAATTCTTTTCTCTGTTCTGAATCTTCCTGGTTTTGGTATTTGTACAATATTTGGTTCATAAAAAGACAATGGTAGGGTTCCCTCTTTGCCTATTTGCTGAAATAGTCTTTAAAATATTGGAATTAATTTTTCTTTAAATGCTTGATAGAATTCCCTTGTAAATCCATTTGACCTTGGTCATTTTTTCCTAAGGAGTTGGTTGGTGGCTTGTTCAATTTATTTTTCTGAGGTGGAATTATTTATTTTACTTCCTTTTCTGTTAATCTGTGAAATATATATTTTTTGTAAATATTCATCCATTTCCCTAAGATTATCAAATTTATGAGCATGCAACTGGGCAAAATAATTCCTAATTGTTGTTGTAATTTCCTTTTCACTGGAGGTGAATTTACCCTTTTCATTTTTCATACTGGTAATTTGGTTTTCTTCTTTCTTTTTTAAATCAAATTGACCAAATATTTATCTATTTTATTGTTTTTTTTTCCATAAAACCAGCTCTTACTTTTATTTATTAGTTCAATAGTTTTCTTCATTCCAATTTTATTAATCTCTCCTTTGGTTTTCACTGTTTCTAATTTGGTATTTAATAGGGGATTTTTAATTTCTTCTTTTTCTACCTTTTTCAGTTGCATGCTGAATTCGTTGATCTCCTTTTCTCTATTTTATTCATGTAAGCATTTAGAGATATAACATTTCCCCTGAGAACTCCTTTTGCTGCATCCCATAACTTTGGATATGTTGGTTTATTATTGTCATTCTCTTAAGTGAAATTATTGATGGTTTCTACGATTTGGTTTTTGCCCAACTCATTCTTTAGGATTGGGTTATCTAGTTTCTAATTAATTTTTAGTCTATCTTTCCATGGTCATTTATTACAAATAATTTTTATTGCATCATGGTCTGAAAAGGATGCATTGACTATTTCTGCCTTTCTGCATTAGATTGTGAGGTTTGTATGACCTAGTACATGGTCAGTTTTTGTGTATGTGCCATATACCACTGAGAAAATGTATATTCCTTTCTATCCTCATTTAGTTTTCTCCAGAGCTCTATCATATCTACCTGTTCTAAAATTTTCAACTTTTTTCTTATTTATTTTGAGGTTATATTTATCAAGTTCAGAAAGAGGAATGTTGATGTCCTCCACTTGTCTAATTTTGCTGTGTATTTCTTCCTGCAACTCCCTTAACTTCTCTAAAAAATATGGATGCCATACCATTTTGTGCATATATGTTAAGTAATGATATTACTTCATTGTTTATGGTGCCTTTTTAACAGGATATAGTTTCCTTCCTTATGTATTTTAATTAGATCTATCTTTATTTTTGCTTTATCTGAGATTAAGACTGCTACTCCTGCTTTTTTTTTAATTCAACTGAGGCATAATATAGTCTACTCCAGCCTTTTATCTTTCCCTGTGTGTATCCCCCTGTTTCAAATGTGTTTTTTGTAAACAACGTATTGTAGGATTACAGTTTTTAAATCCATTCTGCTATCTGCCTCTGTTTTTTGTGAGAATTTATCCCATTCATATTCACAGTTATGATTAATATCTGTCTTTTTTTTCCCCTTATCCTATTTTTCTGCATTTATACTTTTATTTTTCCCTTCCCCTTTCCCCTACTCAAAAGAGTTTGGCTTTTGACCACTACCTACCTCAATTTTCCCTCTCTTATGTTACCATGTTCCCTTAATACATCCTCCCTCCCTTCTAACCACCCCCCTTTTCTTCCCCCTTTCCCTTCCTACTGCCTGAGGGGAAAGTTTTATTTTTACACTTAGCAGAGTATGCTACTCCCTCCATGAACCAAATCTGATTAGAGTATAGATCGAACACTGCTCTTCTCCCTCCCTTCTTTCCCTCTACCTTAATATGTTTTATGCCTTTTCATATGATGTAATTTACCCTTTTCTGCCTCCTCCTTACCTCTTCTCCCATTACCATCCCTTTGTACCCCTTTATTATGTTTTTATCATCACATCAGTTAAGTTATACCCACACCTTCTGTCTATGTATATCCTTTTTAAATGTCATAATAACTATACCATTCTCAAGATTAACAAGTATCAGCCTCCCATATCTGGATGTTAACAATTTGCCCATATTGAATAACCAGGGATTTTTTTTTCTTTCTTTTTCCTGTTCACCTTTTTATGCCTCTCTTGAGTTTTGTATTTGAAGATAAAAGTTTCCTTTCAGCTCTGGCCTTTTCATCAGGAAGGTCTGGAATTCTCTTATTTCATTGAATGTCCATCTTCTTGCCTGAAAGATTATGCTCAGTTTTGCTGAGTATTTGATTCTTGGTTGTAGTCTAAGTTCCTTTGCCTTATGGAATATCATATTCCAATCATTCTTCTCTTTTAATGTAGAAGCTGTAAGGTCCTGTGTGATCCTGACTATTGTTCCATTATATTCAAATTTTTTCTTCCTGGCTGCTTGTACTATTTTCTCCTTGACCTGATAATTATGGAATTTGGCTACAATATTCCTTGGACTTTTCAATTTGCTATCACTTTCAAGGGGACTGCTTTACTCCTAGTGCTGGCTCCTCTATTACAGAGTTTTTCCTAGGGTAGTATTCTCTGGGTTATTCAAAGTCAGTAAGGAAGTGATGAGAGCACTTATAGTTTACTCTGCCATCATGGCTCCAGGAAGTCCAAGAAGATGACTTTCAAATATTTAATTTGTGGGCTGATAGCCACAAGAGTGGTTGCTGTTGCTGCCACATACTCTGTCTTTCTGTCTCACCTAGATCCAGCAGACTCTTTTCCTGTGCTGAGAGGTTTGCGCATTGCCACGGCAGATGGTGATTCAGTGTGCAGGGGTCCACATCCACTCTGCTTTGGTCAAGTATAGGCCTGTGTGTCCTCTGTGCTTTCCCAGCCTGGTGCAACAGATCCTTCCCATTTACCTTTGGGACTCTCTTGTGCCAGAAATCTGCTTCACTCTGTCTCTTAGCAGATTCTACCTCTCTAAAATTTGTTCAGATTCACTTTTTTAGAGGCATCTGAAGGAATTTGTGAGAAAGCTCAGGTATGTTCCTGCTTTCACTTCACCATCTTGGTTCTGTCCCCTCCAGGGGTTGTTTTAATGTCTCTTTCTGTAATTATTGTAGATTTAGAATAGTTTTATATGACTATTAGTTGATTTAAATTATTCCTCTGAAAATTATCTTCATGTTGTTTGACAACTTATAATTATGAAATGACTCATTAGCTCAGTTCCCTATACATTTGAGAATTGAGACTTTTATTGGATATATTTGATGCAAATTTCTTCCCCACAGTTTCCTGTTTTTCTTCTGTTTTATCTGAGTAGGAAATTTTTATGGTTCCTCTATTTCCTCTATTTCCCCTATTCCTCTATTTCTTCTATTTTCCTCTTTCCTCTGATAAATTCTGATTTTGAAAAAAAAAATATTTTCTTCATTATTTTGTACCTCTTTTACCAAGTTTTAATTCTGTTTTCACAATATTCTTGCATAGCTTTAATTTACTTTCCATTTTTTTTTCTATTTATCTTACTGGATTTATTTTTTCTCCTTTATGTCTTTCTTTAATTGTTTTAGAAATGTTTGTTGTCCTTTTTCTTCATTTTTATTTGTGGCTTAATTATAGATTTTTTTTCAGGTCATTGTGTTTTTCTGTGTTTGTGTCTCAAGTTTCCCTTTCCTATCACCATAGTCACTTTTTATGTTCATGTTCTTTTTGTTTGCTTACTTTCTGACTTCTTTCTTGACTTTCAACTTTATATTAAGGTTGGGCTCCGCTCACTTCTCAATGAGGTCAAATGGATGGTGATATCTAGCCTGAACTTATGTCTTTACATGTCCTTTTACTATTTTTCAGTTCACATAAGAGACCTGGCAGTTTTTATTTTATATTTCCTAGGTTGTATGATCAGAGGAATTATTTGTTAATTTGCCTTCAAATATGATTTCTGCAAGTTCTTGATGAAAGTTTGGTTCTATTGGCTTGTACATGGTTGAGTTTCAGTAGAATTTGCGGGACTCGGTCGCTGTAAGAATAATTGAGCTTTCAACAGGTCCAGAGTGACTGAATTGTTGACTGACATTAGTTTTGATCTCCCCTTGTTTATTCCACTACAGGTTTTTGTTAAGAACCAAAGATTAGAGCTAAGTACCCATTCTTCTCTTGAGCTCAGCAAACCATAGCTGTGTTTCAGAAATTTATTCCTTGTATTTTATGCAGGTAGGGCCTTTACTCCCATTTGACCACTGATCTGTGCACTGAACAGTGGGCAGGGACTGGCTATTTGGCAAATATTTTGTTATATTGCTTCTATTCCTGCTCCCAGTGTTAGTACAGGAGTTCAACAGAATTTTTTTTTGCCCAGTTGTTTAGCCTTCTTTCCATCTCTGGGACTATGATGCTCTCTGTACTTCTGTTAATGTCCCAGCTTGGTGCTGCTGCTACTATTTACCACTATTACAGCCTTATGTTATGACTACTGTACTGTGTTCTGGTCAGTCCCTGACCAAATTTCTGAAAGCTTTTCTATCTAGCTTCCTAAGTTGCCCTAGGATGGAAAAATCCATCACTGAGAATTTGTCTTGACTTTCTACATCAGAATTTGATCTGGCAAATTTTTTAGAACATTGTAGAGGAAGTGGTGGAAAAGCTAAGGCAAAATACTGCCTCTTACCCAGTCATTTTGACTCTGTTCCTCCATGATATGTTCCAAGTACATATGTGATATTACTATTAAAGACCACAATTAAAAAAATAGAAGAGAAGCAAACCATATCTTTCTCTTACGTATGGGTAGGAGGGAGATGGATTCTTAACCAAACAAGGGTTAGAGATAATTATCAATTATCAAAGACAAAATAAATAATTTTGATTAGATGAAATTGAAAAAAAAAAGCTTCACAGAAAAATAAATGGGATAAAAATGATGGAGTTGAATGAGGAAAATATTTTCATCAAATCTCTTTGATAAAGGTTTCGTTTCTAAGCTATATAAACAATTCATACATGCAATACATACATACAAACATATATGTATATATGTGTATGTGTATATACACATATATATGTATATCTATCTCTACATATATCTGGATAAATAGTCATAGGAGATACATGATCCAAGTATGTGGACATAGTTCTAAACAGAATTACAAAGTATTGACAGTCACATAAAAAATGTTTCAATCATTTATAACTAGAGAAATTAAATAAAACAGAAACACTGAGATGTCACTTCCCACCCTCAAAATTGGCAATGATGACAAAATGGCAATTATCAATGTTGATGGGATGAGACATTTGCCACTGCAGTTTTAGTGGTTCTTTGAATTGATACAAGTATTTTGGAAGGCAATTTGGGATTATACAAACAAGGTGATTAAAATGTCAGTAACCTTTCAACCAGAGACACCATTATTTGATTTATATGACCAAAGAAGACAATCATAAGAAGATAGTGTGTGTAGTGACCAAAATATTTTTAGCATCCCTTTTTGTGCTACCAAAAACAGTGCAAATAAAGTGTATATACTTCGATTGGAGAAGTGATCTTTACATAACCTTTATTTAAAAAAAAATGACTGAATTAGAACAGAATTTGGTGTTTAGGGTTCAGGGTTCAGCTAAACTCTTCAATTGTATGAGTGTATACACCATCCACAGACTCAAAAATTATCCTAAGGCTAAATCGTAGCAACATGGTCATTACTTTAGAGTCCAGTGACTTGCCATAAAAAATTACAGGGTGTTTGAACAAGGCAGTTTAGAGAAAGAAAAGATAATCAAATGAGTGCAGGTGTCAAACTACATCCTACTCAATAAGTTCCCATGTTTTATGAAAAATTTCTAACCACATAGTTAATCAATATACTGATATAAAAGACCAAAATTACTTAGGTTTCCCAAAACTGTGGCTTCAAAATAAATACCTGAGTAGATATATGGAGAATTAAAAAAAAATGTATCTGTACCAAGATCTTGATATATTGACAGAAGGAAACTTGGTACTCATTATGATACACAATCAGTCATAACAAATTTGTCCTTAGAGATCATAAAGATGTTGTCCAAACAAGGTTAAGAAGAATATAGGTCTGGATAATGTAGATAATGCACATGCAAGTGAATAAAACAACTTTAAAAAATCATTAAATTGGGTGAGAATTTTTAAAATATATTATTAGGAGAGAGAAATATATCTAGCTTATGTTGAATTTAAGGAAATAATGAATTCAGGATGTAAATTTAAATTTCCACCAAACCAAAATCATAAATGACTTCAACAATATAATATAATACCTCCTAAACTGTTCATGGGGGCAGCAAGATCAAGGAAAAACAAAAACATTTGATAGCAGAAAGGAAGTAGTCTTTTAAAAAAGTGAGAACCCAAAGAAGATTGAGAAAAAGGAACACCCCTAGTTCTGCCCTCTGGGATAACGTAGAGGAAGTAACATCAATCATACATATGGTAAAACTTCAAATATTTGAAAACAGCTCTCATGTCATTCTAGCTCTTTTGTTCTTCATCCTTTATGGATGATATTCCAATTATCAAAGCACTTCTTAAATGTGGGAAATAGAGCCAAACACATTAGTCTTGATGTGATCTAAGCAGCACAGAATACACCAGGAATTTATCATCTTTTCTACTCCTAGACATTATAGCTCTCACTGTACCTCACAATTATATGAGCTTTTTTTGGCTATCAAATTAGTCTGTTTCTGTCCACTCACATACCCAAATATTTTTCCAATGAATTGTTACCTGTCAGTTCCTCTCTCATCTTGTACCAACGTGGCTGAGTTATTTTGTACCCAAGAGTATTACTTTGCATTTGTCCTTATTAAATTTCTTTAAAATTATCCTTACTACTCTTTAAATTTAGTTTCTAAAGTAGGATTTGAACTGAAGTCTTTCTGATTCTTGGCCCAGCACTCTATCCATTGTACCACCTAGCTACTCCTTAGAGTATAATTGACATTATACTAATTTTCAGAACGCAATTTTAAAATTGCTGAATTTTCTCAAATATATCGTTGATATAACCATGACTAAAATGAACATATTGAAAGTAAAAATATTTTTTCTTTGAAAATTTTCACCAAGGATGCATCAAAACAAACTTCATGCCAAAATAAATTGGGTGGGCAAAGTGATAGAGTTAGGCCAATTGATTTCTAAGGACTATCATTGATACTCTATGAAAAGTAAATGTGGCTAGTTCCAATATTATTTGCATTGTCCAAAATCATTTTAAGACAATGTATCTTTTAGGGAGAAAATCAAATTAGGGTCCTACCATTGACAACCAAATAATTGCACTAGGAAAGGCTCATCATCAGTATGCACTGTTTGAATTACATGATTTTCTTTTCTTAATTTCTTTTTTTGGTAATTTTCTCCAGTTATGTATTCACACATGTTATGGGCCAAAATGATCAGGTTAAGAAGGGATGATTGTAATATGTATGGGTGGAGGGAGTATCCTGAACAATGGAATAGTAATGGATTGCTGCATATTTTATCCAGAAAATATTGTCTTAAACATTTGAATCCAGAGAATGTTACAGATCTACAGTGTATAAATGCATCATGAAATGTGTTTTCTTTTTTTTTTCTTTCTAGGCATCTATTAGGAAATAGATTGTATTATTAGTGTGATATTAGGTAGGCATAGCTCAACATATGGTCTGGTGACTAGGTCCTTACATGGCAAATGCTATATAAAAATTCCCGATCAGAAAAATCAAACTAAGAAAAAGGTAGCCTCAGCAGATATTAGGGATGGCAAAAAATTTGAGAAATTCTAATTAACTATCCTCCATTTCACTGATTTTGTTTTCCAGGAGAGTTAGCCCAGGCCTGTGAACAGATGAATTAAAGATTTTCATAGAGCCCATTGTAAAGGATCATTAAGGAAAAGAAACAAGAGTGACTAAGAATAGAGCATTTACTGAAGACTTCATTTTTACACAAGAGAGTGGTCAATAGGAGATTTTATTAAATATAAGACTAATTTCTTCTTTGACACTCTCAGAGAAAAGAAATTCCATCTGGAGGAGGTTTTAACCAACCAACTAATGATTTTACCCTTCAAGCTGCAAAGGAAGTTGTTTGCAAATAGAATTCTAATTTTGTTTTATTGATTGTTTCTCTATTGCTTCCTTAAGGTCATTCACAAGTGTGCTGTATTAAAATTTTGCAGCTGCTTCTTGGAAAAGAAATTACAGTCCTAAATTTCAGTCCTAGGATGTCAAACAGTTATTTTAAAATATGTAACTCCTGAGAGCTTAAAGAAATTCACTTTGGGGATAATGTATAGTGATATATAAATCATACTGAGAAAGTGATTCTATTCCTTAGAAGCTTTGGTAAACAGGCATATTTGAAATTGCTCCAATTTCTTAGCATTACTGGTTTTTCTTTCTAATTTTATTTGTGCTACAGTCAATCCTCAACTTTCATAGGGTTTATGTTCTTAGAAAACAGCCCAAAACAAATAAGAAAACATGAATGTTGTTATAGGGAACCTAAAGGAAATAGAAAATTAGGTTCCTATGTCCACCAAAACCTGTAATCTTTTGCTAGATATTGCTCTACTACTAGAAAGATAAAAAATGTTTTGCATGTTACCAATTTTATTTTGCGTACTGCATTTAACAGGTTATTTTCATGTTTACTGTGCTAGGAAAAGTGCATATTCTCAGGTTAATGTTTTGTTTATAAAGAATTATATGCAGAAAAGTACAGCTGTTCTTGTGTGTCTGTGTGTCAGTCTACTGCTTAGGGCTTCTGAGGAAAGATGCTACTGCATAGTGTGGACATTAGGAGACATCTCTTTCCCCTCTTGGTTTCCCAGTAATTTTCAGTACCCTGCCTCTCTTCCTGGGCAGCCTACATCCTCCAGCACCAGCCTTACTCCCTGGGGCAGAAGAAGGGAGCTGCTGGTTAGTATCCTCCTGGGATCTTACCTTAAACATTTTTGAAACTAGCTTGGGAGGATCCACAAGGTGACCCTTCTTTGGGGGCATAATTTCAATGTAAAACTGCAGTTTCAAAGACAAACAATGAAAATAGGCAAGGCATGCCTGGGGAACTCTTTACTAGGGCAGAGTGAACAAAATATGCAAAGGGTCTATTAGAATACCAACTTGTGTTCATTGTGCCTTTCGTTTTGTTCTACTGTGCATAGCTACCAATGTGCCTGTTTTCCAAAAAAAAAGTGAAAATTAGTTTTCTAATAAAATCCTGGTAATGCTTGAAGACAAATGTTGAGGATTTATTATATTTTTTCCTCTGGAATTTTGATTTTCTCAGGCATTTTCTGCATTTTCTTTGACTTTTACAATACATATAATTACTTAACTCTGGGAATATTTTAATGAACAGCTGTCACATTCTGCCTGTTTTGAGCGGTTGGTACAAGATACAGCAGTGTGACTTATTGTATGTAATTGACAGATGTAAGAATCAGTGCAGATAGCCAGACAAAAAACACATTTAGCTGTCACCAAATTTCTCTATCAATGTGAAAAAAAATAATGTCAAAATATCTGGAATTCCATAGGTTTTATTTTTGTCACTTTTAGAGTGATGTATTTGGAAGCAGTTTTAGACTAGGAATCAAGAAAATCAAGTATATTCTCAGTTCTGTCATTAATTTGCCTTATGATCTTTCTCAGGTTACTTAAATCTATGGACTTTTACATCTATAAAAGACAAGAAAAAAGAGGACTGTATATGAAACTAAATTTGTCATTTACAATTTTTAAGTATATATGAAATTTAACATGGTGATATCCATAATGTTCTTCTTATCTTTGTTGCTTCTCCTGTTTTTTAAATATTTTAAAATGTTTAGCCACTGTTTTTCTTCTTTCTTTTATTTTTCAATAATATCATTACCTTATTTCCCACCAAATATTACTCCTTACTCAAATAAAGGGCCTTTCTTTTAACAAACAAGTATCATCAAGCAAAACTTTTTTTTGTATTGATAATGTCTGAAAATATATATCCTTCTGTACCTACTACCCATTGCCTCTCTTACAAGAAGTGGAAAGCATTCTTCATCATTAGTCCTCTGGTGTTGCATATAGTAATAGCATTGATCAAATTTCTTAACTCATTCAAACTGTCAGGAAAAAAAACCTGAAAGACAAAGTTTTCAGGTATTAATAATCAATTTATTAATTAGGCTAGCCAATAATCAATAAGTGATCAGTGGATTTTCTGGATAACCACAGACACCAAGGGAAGTGCTGAAGCAACTTGTCAGTTGTATACCATTGAGAGGAAAAATCCCCTGACAAATGAAACTCAGAATGGATTGGTAGACATTTAATGAGATGATGGGCTAGAAATTTCCAGTCCCTCACAATTACCATACTGTTGAGGGATTAGAAAGTCAGCTGAGGAAATGGCCTGATCATAAGTTTTGAGCTCCTTCTAGCAATATGAATACCCAAATCAGGTTCTCTCTGCTTTTGCTTCTCCTTCATGACCTGGGTTGCCTCAAATTTTAATGAAAGGGATCAAGGACAGCAGTTCTTTTAACTAGAGAGAGTGCTCACCCCAACTAGATTCTGTTTATACCCTAAATAGAAATATGGTTTCCCATTTGGGTGAGGCCCAAGCCAATCTAGTTAATAAGAGGTGCCTTGGGGGATAGAAATAATCATCACTCAGTCCTGCTCTTCAGAGACTGACTAGTTTTTTTCAACAGTAGGGTCTTAAAAAATAGAAGGAAAGAGATGAATCATAATTTAATAGATAGTTATTGATATAATAGTATAATAATAATTTCTCTTACAATTGTTGTCCTTTATGAGTTTATAGTCAAATTTAAGTTTTCCTCTTGGTTATATTTAAAAAGTTTGAGATACAGAGTTTCTTTGTATTTAGTCATATTATTAATAATGCTAGCATTTTAATAAAAGAGGTCAGTGGCACTTTCAAATGCCAAAACCCCTCATGGGACTGGCCTCACAGTTTATGTGCCACTGTAAGAGTGGATGTCTCTGAGGGTGCCAATCCCCTTCCCTGCTCCTTTAATGTGTTGATGATATTATAGTGATTTTTTTGACCCTTGAATGGAAAATCTTTTGGGCATACTGTGGTCTGCTATTAATTTAATAGGGATGTTTATCTTAGAACTGGCTTTATATCTCATTGGGCTTTAAAATGGATTTTCATCTTTACTTTACTTTCCACTGTGCAACAAGGGGGCATTAGAATAGGATTAATACAGAGATGTGTGATCCACCTGATCCATAAGTCAAACTTAAGTATTCTGAAGAGTATAACATTGTTATGAAAAATCTGACATGGCTTCCAATGATTATTTTAAAGTGAAGACCTAGTTCATACATTTATTCAATGTTATGTCTCTTTAATGCATTTTCCAAAATATCATATTTATTCTCGTCCTTTAATTTAAAGGACATTTCCTTTCAAAGGCAAAATTCTTCAGTAGCATATTCCAACTCTTTAAATTAGAAGACTGAAAAAATATATTTTAATTAAAGAATTCCTGTCTTGATTGAGGTACAAAGGGATGAAAGTGAGTTTTACCATCCATTATTTAACAGCCTATTACTTTTAATTTTTCAACTGAATGACCAGAAAATAAATAAAAAAATAAAATTATTCTATGTGAGCTAAATCAGGAAATTGACTTGACCATCTCTAGATATAAATAGGTTAATAAATTCAGTATAAGATCATCAGTAAATTCAATCACTGTGTTGCTTAAATAGAATATTTATCTTTAAAGTTAAAAGTAAGAAGAATAATATTTTAAGGATTTAAAAGAATTTACTTGAAAATCCTATAAATTGAATGATTGATTGACTGTGATACAGATCTAGGGTCTTAATATGCACATCTACTATTCATAAAGGCACATCTAAGAATTAAAAAGGTAGGAAATGTTGCAATTGAGAAATTTTTAAATTGAACTTTAATTTTGTAAAAGAAAAACAATGCAATCATCAAGAATTCAAGTTGTATCTATGATTTCTTCCCATGAGCTCAATAAAGCAGGTAATTATTTACAAGCTGGAATACAATCTGAATTAATGAACACATATATGTATTCCATATTCATGAGATATTTAACTTGATTAATATTATTTGACATGTATTCTTTGGAAAACTTCCTGTATCTAGACTATAACCACTGGTCACCAGTAACAAAGCCATAGATTAAGTTTTAGAGTTTGCATTATGAATTCCATTTGCATGTATTAATCTCCTATGTAAAAAAGGGAGATATAAATTGAATGAATGTGTATATATAATATGTATGTATGTGTACATGTATATATGTATGTGTTTATGTATGTATGTATGTATAATATTGAACTTTAAATGTCTTTCCAAATGACTGAATCATATTTTTTCTTTGAATCATCATTGGTAGTCAACACTTGCCTCATTTTGTTGTGTTATTGCATATACTATGCTTGCTGCCATAGAGGTTTACTATTTCATAAAATTATCAGAATGGAATCCTATTCCCATAGCAGTGAACTTTTATATTTTAGCACATTTCTGAAGCTGTGTTACAGCTAATGGTCTATAACATTATTGGATTTAGTTGTATAATGGCTAATTCATTTCACAATGTTCCACATTCTTTCCTTTCTTTTCTGCCCCTAAGAGATGAATCAAATGCAGTTTCCTTAGCAGCAAATGTGATCAGTGCACTTGATTCCACAATTTTATTTTACTTGATATAGAACCTTTTTAAGATTTCTAAGCGAGCACTTAGGAAACACAATGGTACTTTAGTTTTCAAGAAGAAGATTTGGAAGGAAGGCCAGGATACAGTCAGAATTATGCCAAGTTACTAAGAGATCTATTCTTTCTTTAATGTTGTCACCGGTTTAATAGTCCCCTCCCCGTCCCCCAGATTTATTGCATAAGATTACAAATATTTTTAACTATTATTTCAACATCATTTCTGTATCATTACTATATTACGAGATAGTGTATCTGTATGTTCATACACACCTTATTTATAGACCCCTACATTTCTTATATGTATATCTATTTACATAGCATATGTATATTTATGTACGTATGCATATATGTGTAACTAAAATACATATTACATATGTATGTTTAGCTAGGTAGATGAACAGAATAGATAGTTACATACATAGATGGATAGATAGAGATGATACATAGAAAGTACTTAAACTTTATTTCTATATGTTGGAGGTGAGTAGAGAGTGTATCATAAAGCATGAAGATAGATAGCCAGTGAGTGAACATGGGGATGAGAAATAGAATGTTTTGTATAATGGTCAGAAACAATTCCCATTTGATTAGATTGTAGAGTTCAGGAAACAGAGTAATGTATACTGAGGCTCAGAAGACAGATTGGGAATAAGTTAAGAAAGGCTTCAAAAATCAAACAATGACATTTATACTTGATCCTAGAAAGATAGAGTAAAGCTGGATGATTATGAAGAAGCAGTACAGCCTAGTTGTTTTTTTTTCAACTAAGCTTTCTCCATAATCAACTAGAAAACATTTGAGACCAATTTCTGATCAGGAAAGCCAAGAAAAAGACACCATGAGTAATATTTTTTTTCAGTTTGGGATAACTTAGAAAGAAACATAGAGATCTGCTGCTGCTAGTGGGCATGAGCCTGACTCAGACCCAGAATCAAGGGCCTGAAAGACAGCAAAGACTGGGTATCAGGGCATCAATGCTGACAAAGATCCTATGGGAATGTGGAACTATTATTGGATATAGAAATGGATGCAATCTCACCATTCTTTCACTAGCTATACAATTTCTGACCAAAAATTGACTGCATGGAGAAATGGTTATGAACCTAGAGTCCCTATCTGTATACTGAGCAAGTAACATATTCCACTAGTAAAAGTTACCTGTGTGTCTTGGATCCCAGGAACATAACATTGACTCATTTCTAGCAATTAGCGCAGCATGTAATGCTAAGGTGGGATAATCAGGGCAGAAGTCTCCAACCAAAGGGGAGCCTGCTATTCATTGTCTCTGAACCTGCAGGGCAGCCCAGCAGGCTAAAAGTGAATGAGTGCAGCAGGTTTCTTTTTAAAATCCCAAATAAGAAATAGCCAAATCTGGGTCAGGAATTTTCAGAGCTCAAAAAAAGGGGGCAGTGAGCAGACCTCACCCTTAATGATAGAATTTTGGGAGTACTGAAAGCTTGCAGGCCCCCAGCCTGAGCTATCAGTAGGAAGCTCAGGCCACACATCATCCTAGAGGTGCTCAACAACCAGAAATAACATGAATTTCATAATACACACACACACACAAACATATACATACATATGCATATGTACACACGTGTACACACAAACATGTAATTTCCAAATACTTATACAAATATTTTTACCATTCAGTTTTATTTTTTTAATTTTGAGTTACAAATTCTCTCTGTCTGCCTCCTCATTCCTTCTGGAGAAGGGAAACAATTTAATATAGATTACACAAGTGCAGTTACAAAAAAACATATTTTCATATTAGCCCCACTATAAAAAAAGCCCAAAACACAGAGAAAACCCCCAAAGAAAAATAAAGTTTTAAAAATAGGCTTCAATCTGTGTTCAGACTCCATATATTTTTAATCCAGAGGTTGATAATATTTTAATCATGTCTTTCAGAATTGTCTTGGATCACTGTATTTTTCAAAATGGCTTATTCATTCATAGTTGGTGATAGTATAACATTGATGTTACTGTGTGCAGTGTTCCCTAGGTTCTACCCACTTTACTTTGCATCAGTTCATATGCATCTTTCCATGTATTTCTGAAGCCATCTTGCTCATCATTTTATTTTTTTAAAATTTAGCATTTAATTTTCCCCCAATTATAGGTAAAAATATTTTTATCATTTCCATATTAGTCATGTTTTGAAAGAAAACATACACCCTCCCACCAAAAAGAAACCCTCAACAAATATGTAGAAAGTAAAAAACAAAGTATGCTTCTATCTGTATTCATAAACTGTCAATTCGTCTTCTAGGGATGGAAGGCATTTTTCATCAGAAGTCCTTCAGAGTTGTCTTGTGTCATTCCATTGCTGAGAATAACTAAGTCATTCACAGCTGATCATTTACAATATTGCTGTTACTTTGGACACAGTATATTTCACTTTAGATCAACTTATTTAAGTCTTTCAAAGTTTTTTTTATGAGAGCATTCTGTTCATAATATTTATGGTAAAATAATATTCTACTACAATCACATAACTCAATATGTTCACCCATTCCCCAACTGGAGGGTACACCCTCAATTTCTAATTATTTGCCCCCTGAAAAGAGCTACTATAAATATATTTTCTACATGTACATCCTTTTACTTTATGTTTTTTAATCTCTTTTTGGATACAGAATTATTAGTAATATTGCTGGGTCAAAGGGTATGAATGGTTTTATAGCCTTTTGGGCATACCTCCAAATTGCTCATGGAATACTTAAATAAGTTCACAACTCCATTAGCATTAATGTCTCATTTTTCCCACACCCCTTCCAACATTTGTGATTTTTCTTTTGCCTCCTATTAGTCAATCTAATGGGTGTGTGGTAGTACCTCAGAATTGTTTTCACTTGCATATCTGAATCAAGAATGATTTATAGCACTTTTTCGTATTGGATATTGATAACTTCATCTGAAAACTGTTCATATCTTTTGGTCATTTATCAATTGGGGAATGGCTTTTACTTTTTATAAATTTGACTCAGTTCTCTACATGTTTGAGAAAAGAGGTCTTCATCAGAGAAATTTGCTTC
The DNA here is from genome assembly GCA_028646595.1 of Phalanger gymnotis. Classification (NCBI taxonomy): domain Eukaryota; kingdom Metazoa; phylum Chordata; class Mammalia; order Diprotodontia; family Phalangeridae; genus Phalanger; species Phalanger gymnotis. The sequence goes on from CM053622.1 coordinate 183,983,028, forward strand.
AAACATTTTTCACATTTACTATTGCTAACTGCACTTACCCTATTCCTATTCCTCCCTCCACAAATTTATTCTATTCTCTCTATCCTTTTCACCCCTTCCCTCTGCAAAAGCAGTTTGTTTCTGCCTACCATCTTCCCTAATCTGCCCTTCCTTCTATGAAACCTCCCTTCCCTTATCCCCTTCTCCACCCACTTTTCTGTAGGATAAAACAGATTTCTATACCCAATTTAATAGGTATATTATTCTCTTTTTGAGCAAATTCTGATAAAAGATTCACTCACTTCCCTGCCCACCTCCTCCATCTTCCTCCCCCCACTATAAGATTTTTTTCCTTTTTTATATTAGATAATTTACCCCATTCTACCTCTCCCTTTCCATTTCTCCCAGTGCATTCCTTGCTCAATCACAATTTTATTTTTAGATATCATCCCTTCATTATGAACTCACATTTGTGACCTCTGTCAATATGTACATACACACACACACACACACACACACACACACACACACACACACACACACACATATATATATATATATATATATATATATATATATACACACACACCTTCTATCTGCCCCAATAATGAGAAAATCCTTATAAGTTACATGTATCATTTTACTATGTAGGAATGTAAACAGTTTAACCTTATTAAATCCCTTATGATGTTTCTTTCCTGTTTGCCTTCTTATTCTTCTCTTGAGTCTTATATTTGAAAGTGAAATTTTCTATTCAATTCTTTTCATCAAGAATGCTTGGAAATCATCTGTTTCACTGAACACCCATTTTTCCCTCTGAAGGATTATACTCCATCTCATTGGATAGTTGATTCTTGGTTATAATCTTAGATCCTTTGCCCTCCAAAATATGACATTCCAAAGCCTTCTGATCCTTTAAGGTAAAGGATGCTAAATTTTGTGTTATCCTGACTATAGCTCCATGATACTTTATTTCTGGCTCCTTGCAGTATTTTCTACTTGACCTGGGAACTCTGGAATTTGGCTATAATATCCCTAGGAATTTTCATTTCAGGATCCCTTTCAGGAGGTGATTGGTGGATTTCATCAATGCTTATTTTACCTTCTACTTCTAGAATATCATGGTGCTTTTCCTTGAAAATTTCTTGAAAGATGATGTCTAAGCTCTTTTTTGATCATGGCTTTTAGGTAGTCTGCTACATTTTAAATTATCTCTTCTAGATCTATTTTCCAGGTCAGTTGTTTTTCCAATGAGGTATTTCACATTGTATTCTATATTTTCATTCTTTTAGTTTTCTTTTATTGTTTCTTTTTTCTCATAAAGTCATTCACCTTCATTTGCTCTATTTTAATTTTTAAGGAATTATTTTCTTTTTAAAAGAAATATTTAAGTTTAGTTCTCAACATTCATTTCCACAAGATTTTGAGTTTTAAATTTCCTCCTCATCTCTCCCCTACCCCTACCCCAAGATGGCAATGCATTCTGATTACCCCTTCTCTCAGTCTACCATCCCTTCTCTCACCCCACTCCCTCCCTTATCCTCTTTCTCCTTATTTTCTTATAGTGCAAGATAGATTTCTATGCCCCATTGCCTGTATAACTTATTACTCAATTGCATGCAAAAACAGAATGAATTACAAAAAGTAAAGATGGATTTAATTAAAAGAGATAAGGAAGGATATTACATCCTGCTAAAAGGCAACATAAACGATGAAGGAATATCATTGTTTAACATATATGCACCAAGTGGTATGGCATAGAAATTCTTAGAGGAGAGGTTAAGGGAGTTATGGGAAGAAATAGACAGTAAAACTCAACCTCAACTTCCCCTTTCTGAAC
>CM053622.1:183985346-183996492 GCA_028646595.1 Phalanger gymnotis
CTTTCTTTCGCGCGCTCTCCCTGTGTACGGGTAAATCCGGAAAAGAACCCTGCACCACGTTGCCAACAAGGGTGAGACCCTTCCTCCAGACTCCATCTTGTTCCTCCCATACCTCACAGCTGGTTCTGGGCGTGGAGGTCCAACGATAGCTAGGGTAGGCTCTAACTCGTCCCGTTACACTGTTCAGCTCTGGTCTTTTCACTGAGAAAGCCTGAAAGTCCTCTAATGAAAATCTGTATTTTGCCTTGTAGCATTATACTCAGTTTTGCCCAGGTAGGTGATTCTTGGATTTTTTCAAGAGGTGATCATTGGATTCTTTCAATTTCTATTTTATCATCTGGCTCTAGAATATCAGGGCAGATTTCCTTGATAATTTCTTGAAAGATGATGTCTAGGTTCTCTTTTTTATCATGGGCTTCAGGTAGTCTGATAATTTTTAATTTCTCTCTCCTGGATCTATTCTCTAGGTCAGTGGTTTTTCCAATGAGATGTTTAACATTGTCTTCCATTTTTTCATTCCTTTGGTTCAGTTTTGTATCTTGATTTCTTATGAAGTCACTAGCTTCCACTTGCTCCAATCTACTTTTTAAGGTGATATTATCTTCGGGGGTCTTTTGGACCTCCTTTTCCATTTGGCTAATTCTGCCTTTCAAGGCATTCTCCTCCTCATTTGCTTTTTGGAGGTCTTTTGACTTTTGGTTTAGTCTATTTTTTAAGGTATTATTTTCTTCAGTATTTTTTTGGATCTCCTTTAGCAATTCATTGACATTTTTCATGGTTTTCTTGCCTCACCTTCATTTCTCATCGCAATTTTTCCTCCAATTCTCTTACTTGCTTTTCCAAATGCTTTTTGAGCTCTTTCATGGCCTGAGACCAATGCATATTTTTCTTGGAGGCGTTTGATGTAGGCTCTTTGACCTTGTTGACTACTTGTGGCTGTATGTTTTGACCTTCTTTGTCACCAAAAAAGGAAGCTGGAGTTTTAAGTTTGAGTCTGAGTTAGTTTTCACTGCCTGTTCATGTTCCTGGCCAACTACTTGATCCTTGAGCTTTTTGTCAGGATATGACTGCTTGTAGAGTAGAGAGTACTTTGTCGCAAGCTTTATAGTCCAAGCACTGCTGTTTTCAGAGCTACTTCTACACCATCACCCCTGTCTCTGTCACAGCAGTACTTCTCCTCCCCCAAGAACCACCACCTAGGACTGCAATCCAGATCCAAGCAGGGCACAGCAGGAGAATCTACCTTTGTGCCCATAAAGCACTCCTCCCACTGTGTGAGCCAGGGACTCAGGAAGCAGCTGATACTGGTGCTCTGGAAGCAGCCTCAGGAGCTTCCTGCTACTGCCCCTGCCCCCATTGCACCACCACCTGGTGGCCAGACCACTCTGAACTCGATCCTGTTGTTTCCCACTAACCTGCTCTTTGGCGTTTGTTGATTGAAAAGTGTGGTAACTGCCACAGCTCAATGATTCATGGCCCTAAGGTCTGTTCTGGCTGGCTGATTCCTGGTCTGGTCTGCCTGGTGTGGCCCATGCTGGGCTATTTTCAGCACCATGAGATAGATCCCTCCTCATGACCATCAAGGCTCTCCTGGGCTGGCAACCTGTTTCCCTCTGCTATTTTGTGTGTTCTACAGCTCTAGAATTTGTTCAAAGCCAATTTTCCAGGTATTTGGAGGGATTTGGGGGAGAGTTTAAGCAAGTCCCCGATTTCTAGCCACCATCTTGGCTCTGCTTCCCCCCACCAACATTTTCTCTTTTCTACAGTATGTAGGCTCCTTCAGGGCCAACTGATCATTTTTATCTATGTATCAATCTGTCTCTCTATGTCTATTCATTAATTCAACTATTTATTCTCCTCTGAATTTAGTAAATTACCTTGCACATAGTAAAGGTTTAATAATTGAAATGTGTGAATTAAAAGACTCAATCACACCTCTGATTTAAAATGCCTTCAACTACAACAACTATACTATCATGTCTGGGTTTCCCCTCCCCAGGAAGCAATTTGTGAACTGTTGTTCTCATCAAAAATGAACTGTTGTCATATACCTGGCTCCCTCTGGGTTTTGTCCATGCCAAATGACAACTAGCAGGATCAAATTCAATGTATTAATTTGTTAACAAGTCTTGATATTGATTGTTAAAACTCCCAGGAAATAGGCAACATGAACATTTGAACAAGAATTTGAACTAAAAATAACAATAGTCATGATAGCAATCTCAGACCTGAGAAAACAAGAGTGAAGCTCAAGCAGCGTTGGAGAGATAAGAGCAATTTGGGATTTATTTGTATCTCTCAAATATCTACTTATCTATGGGTAGACCTGGTCTTGTTTGTAGCAAAATTAATATATTAGGAATCTGAGCAATTAAGTAAATTCTCTTAGATCGTCATTTGAAATTATTCTTTTTTTCTTATTAATCTTCAGTTTTAGACTACATTTTTTAAAAAGTGTGGGATCTAGCAAATACGGTTCAGCTCTTAATTGAAGGAAAACTAATTTACTTTTCAATATTGGTTAATCCTATTCACTTAACAATGAACAGTCCAAATAGTTTATAAAATGTCCAAACCTTGGTTTACATCGAGGCAGGACTTTTATGAAAAGTTCAGATTTACACATTTGTAGAAAGAAGCTTAACTTCAGTACTTAGCTCTGTGACTGTGGAACTCTCCTAACATATTCGATACTCTGTTTCTGAATATTTATAATGGGCATAATATTTATTCTACCTACATCAGAGAGTCGCTACAGTAGAAAATTATTTGAAATCATGAAACTTTTACCTACTGTGAGCTATTTTTCTAAATATGCATTTGATGTGTATATTTAGAATGAATAGATTATGGAAAGAGGCTAAATTGTGAGCTATAGTTAAAAATATAGTTAAAGGAGCGTTATATTTAGGGTGCAGAGATCTGTGTCTGAATTCAGACTGTGTGAACTTGGACAAGTCACATATTGAATTCACTCAAGGCCACAGTTTCAATTTCTATAAAATAAAGCCATTTGGAATAGATGGACTTGAAAGTGTTTTACAGTTCTAAATCTGTTGGAGTTAAGAGATTTAAATTGTAATCCTAGTTATGTCACTAACTAGCACTTTGATCTTAAGGTAAATCACTTAAATCCATCCACACCTCATTTTGCTCCTTCTCTTTACTATTTGGATGCATCTGTGCTTGCCTCAATATGAATGTTTCTTGTGATGATCCAGATAGTAAAACAAGACTTCTAGGGCACTTCCAGTAGAATTCTTTCTATAGCATAGATAACAACATAAGGCACAGCTTGTCACACATATATATGTGTATAAACTCTTGCCATGAATGTTGCCTTAGCATATGGGTGTGTGTATACATACATACATGTACATATATATAATATATATGTGTACACACACACACACATATATATGTATACACACATATACATGCATATGCATATACATATTATTTGATTAGTTGGTTACTTGGTTGTTGTCCTTTGTTCTCCAAGAGGAACAAGATAGCATCATATTTCAACAATTTGGCTAGCAGCTGCTGTGGGGGTGAAAGACTGTCACAAGCCCAACAACAAGAATGCTGCCAGCAGAGGTTCTTTTGATATGCTTTAATAAGGAAAGCAATGTTAAGGGGTTAACCATCTTATTTCAATCCAACATACAGATCTCATTCACTTAGTTCAGGGGAAAAAGCCAGCACCCTGAACTTCAGAGCAAATACAAACAAATTACAAACATACGTTATAAACAGATCAAATACAATTCATAGTTACCAAGAAACCACAAACATCTGGGTGAGCCGGGAGGTTCTTACAGCAGCTGCCAACAATCGCACACCAACACTCTTTCAGGAGTAAGAGCCTTAAGGGAGAATGTCCTCTGGGTTTATGTATCTTGTTCAGAGGCAAAGGTGAGTCACACACACGACTCACCCACATCACCCAAAAGCATCACAAAAATTCGTCTTAAACCCATGTGGTCTAGAAGCCTCTGATGTCACTAACATGTCGCTCAAACACATGCAAACTAGGCTTTCCCTTGAGGCAAGGAGGTCATCAAAGACTCCTAATTTAATCAAGGAAACAAAGGCCAAACTCTTCAAGGGCACTTGATTGAATAACTGCTAAAGGCCCATCTTAATTACCAATACATATCACTATCAAGTTACAATGCATCTGATTGTGACTAATTAGACGAATGCAAACTCAGCATACTCTACCACAAGTCAGGCACAAATAGTTCATGTGAACATTTGGGGTGGATTCTCTAAATTTATGCAGCTCACATTTCTTTTGTGCTACTTTGAATCTGCTTCACTCATAAAGCACAGCACCTTGTTGGGGGCATGCCATGCTGGGCGGTCCTGGGCCAGTGTCCCCCATATCACACTATCAATTCCAAAGTTCTTAAGAGAGACCTTGAGAGTGTCCTTGTGTGGCTTCTTCTAATACCATGTGAGTGCTTGCCATATGTGAGTCCTCCATAAAATAGTCTTTTAGGCAAGCATTCATTTGACATTCAAACAACATGCTCAATCCATTGAAGTTGCACTCTCTGCAATAGAGTTTAAATGCTTGACAATTCAGTTCGAGAAAGGACGTCAGTGTCTGGTGTCTTATACTGCCAGGTGATATTTATAATCTTTCTATGACAACACAAATGGAGGCAATTCAGTTTCCTTACATGGTATAGCTATACTGTCCAGCTTTCACAGGTTTGCAATGATGATATCAGCACAATGGCTCAATAGACCTTCAGTTTTGTAGTCAGTCTAATACCATTTATCTCCCACACTTTCATCTGGAGCCTCATAAACACTGAAGTAGCTCTGGTAATCATGTATCAACCACTTTATCAATGTGTGCATCCCTAGAAAATATATTGCCAAGGTAAGTGAATTATCCACAGCATTCAAAACTTCTTCATTTGCTGTGACCAATGGTTGCATATATAGATGGTGTAGTGCTAGCTGATGAAGTACGTGTATTTTCTTGATGTTACTTGTTATGCCAAAACTAACGCAAGCAGCAGAGAACTGGTCCATATGTCGATACATCTCAGCTTCAGAGGCTGCATCAAGTGCACAATCATCTGGAAACAGAAAATCATTCACTAGTATTCCCCACTTCCCCCTCCCCCCCAATTTGGTCTTGGCTTGTAGCATTTTAAAGTTGAAGAATTTACCATGAATATGGTAGCAGACCTTGATGCCGTGGTTTGTCCTCATTGAATGTTTTGATGATATGGTTAGAGCATCATACTAGAAAGCTTGGGAGCAAACACACAATTTTGTATCACTCCATTGGCAACTGGGAAAGAATGAGATGATCATCCATTATCCAGAACCTGACCAGTCATGCCATTGTGGAATTGAAGTACAATACTGATGAACTTCACTGGACAACAAAATTTGGACATAATTTTCCACAAGTCCTCATGACTGACTGTATCCAAACCTTGGTCAGATATACAAAACATTATGTAGAGACCTCTGTTCTGCTCTTGGCATTTCTCCTGGAGTTGTCGTACAGCAAACACAATAGCAACCATTCCTTAGTCCTGTCTGAAGCTGAACTGGCTCTCAGGTAGGTGACCATCTTCTAGGTGAAGAATGAGACTATTCAGGAGGACTCTGGCAAGAATCTTGCCAGAAATGACTAAGCAAGGCCCTCTGCCCCCGCTACCCCCCACTGCCGTGATTATCACAGGAAAATCTATTTACCTTTATAGAAATGGACAACATAGCTGTCCTTGAACTCATGGGGGATAACCTCTTCTTGCCATATAACCCATCAATTTTCAATCAGCTTTTGTATGAGCAATAGATCCCTTACCTTGAAAATATCTGCTATAATAGAGTAAGCATCCAGTACATTGCCACACAAAAGGAATTTAATGGCATTCAAAATCTCTTCTTCAGTTGGAACTTCAGCTAGGGAGGGATTGACTTCAATCTCAGGTAAACAGACAATGGCTTCAGCAGTGATTGATGATAGTCTGTTGAGAACACTAAGTGTTCACTAATCAAAGTGGCTCCATCAGAACTGTGTAGTTGAGATACACCATAGGACTTTGACCCATAAATATCATTCAGAGCATCATAAAAGTTCTAGAGATTGTTACTGTCTACATAAAATTGAATTTCATCTCCCTACTTACTGAGCCAAGAATCTTTCATCTCTCTAAGCTTTCCTTGTATTTTTCTCTTGATGAAATTAAATGCAGCCTTCTTAGAGAAGGATGAACTATCCTGCTGGTAAACCCTCTAGAGTTCTCATTTTGCCTCTAGCAGCCTCTGAATTACTCCATCATTTTTTGTCAAACCAGTTGTGATATCAATTAAGTTGAGTGTCTTTGATTGAGTCTTATTAGGTGCTAAGCCCCAGGCCCAAACTCCTATCGATTAGGTGCTAAGCCTATGTGGATGTGAAGCCCTCAGGGTCTTAAGGGGAGTTCCTAAGACCAGAGCCAATAGTAAGAGCCTGAGTTCTGGTCACTCAATTGAAGTTTGATGATGGCTAAAGAGTGCATAAAAAGAGAGAACAGAGCTATTTGCTTAGAGCTCTCACTCTTGGTGGTGTGCTGATATGGAGACTCTGAGCAGCTGTAATTAAGAGCCCTCCAGCTTGTAAGCCCTGGGTGTTCAGACTTTGTCAAACTCTGGTAACTATGAATTGAGATTTGAATCAGACAAGATCTGTCTGTTGATGTTTGTAATTTGTATTTTCTCTGAAGTTCTAGGTGCTGGATTTTTCCCCTGAACTAAGTGAATGATATTTGTATGCTGGATTAAAGTAACATTGTTAATCCCTTAACGTTGCTTTCCTTAGTAAAGCAGAACAAAGGAACCTGGGCATGCAGCGTTCTGTGTGCTGGTTGTTGTTGGTTTTACACGGCCACAGTAGCTGCTAGCAAGCTTGTTGAAACAAATGGTGTAGTCATGGGCAGGATCTGCATTTTAAAAGGGAAGTATGTCATTTTGGCGTCCTGGGATGGTTGAATGTTTCTCAGTGTTTGGATGGCTCTTTGTACTTGGGGTGGCTATGGTTCTATGGAGCCCCAGGAGCAACAATGGCCTGAAGGAAAACACTCTGGGTGGAAGTGGGAGATAATCTTGGAGATAATCCCTCCTTCTCTCTCTTCATGGTACTAGCACTGTGGAATAGACAGGCTGCAGTGAAGGCTGTGGGAGAAAAAGCCCAGGCATGGGGGAGGGTTAGATGGCTGGAGCAAGGGCTTGAGCTGATAAGCCTGGCTCTGGAGGACTGTGCTGAAAAGATAAATGTTTTGAGACTATATTGTATACGGAGTTTTGAAGCAGGAGCAAAGAACTGCCTTGGTACAGATTTGAGGGAAAAATCAGAGAGTGGCAGAATTGGTGGAAGCAGCTGGTGAGGAGAGAAAAGAAGCAGAGGATGGCTGCTGACATATTGACCCAGACAGAGCAGAGAATTGCCTGCATTAGAACTTTGGAAAGGTGAGAGCAGTGAGCTGCATTCCAGCAGACTTTGGTGAGGTGAGCACACAGATGGAGAACTGCCTACGTGGAGATATGGATTCTGGCAGAAGCCAGGAGAGACCAGCCAGAGCTAGACAACCAGGAACCCAGGGGCTTGTAATTCAGCCCTGGGGCAAGATGGAAACTTTGCAGCAAGAAGATAAATGTGCCTTTTTTCAGTCTACCCCTGGACCTCTTCAGGACCCAGGAGGGAGGGAGGGGTGGGTTTGTTTATGGTGGTGTGGGGGAAGTGCCTTGGACCCCCAGGGACCCCACCCTGTTGGCTTTATTGCCCAGCTACCCCTCAGGACTTGGAAGCAGGGGAATAGCATGGAGAGGACAGACTCCCAGCAGAGCTTTGTTTGGACTTTTCCTCTGAGTTGGGGCTTCGGGTGCCAAGAGGAAGCCTGCAACTGCAGTGTAGGGAGAAGAACATATCCCCAAGACTCCCCAAGAGAACTTTATTTGGACTTTTTTGTTTGTTTGTTTGCTTTGGGACTTTATTAGGTAAAGCATGCCCTTGACTGAGGGTATTGGGAGGAAACTTGCAAGGCGGTGTGGGGAGAAAGACCAACCCTCAAGAAGTACTTCATTTGGATACTCTGTATTGCCTAAAGAGATTAACTTGCTGGGACCTAGGGGTGGACATTTGAATTGCAAGCAAGTATTTTGGGAATGATGGATTGAAGAGATTAACTTTCTGGGACCTAGGGGTGGATCATGTTTGTATTGTAAACAAATATCTGGGAATGACACTGAATAATATGTTTTCTTTTGTTGTGAATGATATGTTTTAGGTCCCTGCTTGATTGGATCACAATGTATAATGCTTCTATTTGTTCCAGGATCCATGGCTATTTAATTTAGATTTTTGCTATGCCATGGAACTTGGAAGGGGTATATCAATTAAGTTGGGTGTCTTTGATTGAGTCTTATTAGGTGCTAAGTCCCAGGCCCCAACCCCTATCTATTAGGTGCTAAGCCTATGGGAGTGTGAAGCCTTCAGGGTCCTAAGGGTAGTTGCTAAGACCAGAGCCAATAGTAAGAGCCTAAGTTCTGGTCACTCAGATGATGTTTGATGATGGCTAATGAGTGCATAAAAAGAGAGAACAGAGCTATTTGCTTAGAGCTCTCACTCTTGGTGGTGTGCTGATATGGAGACTCTGGGCAGCTGTAGTTAAGAGCCCTCCAGCTTGTAAGCCCTGGGTGTTCAGACTTTGTCAAACTCTGGTAACTATGAATTGAGATTTGAATCAGACAAGGTCTGTCTGTTGATGTTTGTAATCTGTGTGTATTTGCTCTAAAGGTCAGGGTGCTGACTTTTTCCCTTGAACTAAGTGAATGATATTTGTATGCTGGGTTAAAGTAAGATTGTTAACCCCTTAACATTGCTTTCCTTAGTAAAGCAGATCAAAGGAACCTGGGCTTGCAGCGTTCTGTGTGCTGGTTGTTGTTGGTTTTACACAGCCACAGTAGCTGCTAGCAAGATTGTTGAAACACAAGTCTTGATGATTGTGAGCGTTCTGACCCAGATGAGCAAATGCAGTGCTGTACAACAAATCTATTAAAATTGCCAACTACTTTTCTGCTCCGCTGATGCAGATTGTGTGTTGGCTCGACTTTCCTTCTAAGTTAACAACAAACTATTCCCATTCAGGGAAGTCCTTTAATCTATTGACATTAATTCTTTTGGTAGTCATTTTGCCTTGGGGCTGCTGCTTTTGTTGAATGGGAATACTTAGCTTGGAGTGTATAAGTCTGTGATCAATCCAGCACTCTGAGCTACACACTTCCTTCATTGCTCTCACATTCATGTCTGTCTATTCTCCTTACAATCACATAGTCTATTAAATGTCAATGTTTGCTATGAGTGTGCATCCACAAAGTTCTATTGCATTTAGGTAAATGGAAGGCACTGTTGTTGCTGAGAAGATCATGAGATACACAAGTCTTCAGTAGTAATGACCATAGCTATTGATGTTTCCAATTCCATTCCTCCCAAATACTCCCTGCCATGTTGGGTAGTCTGAGCCTACTCTAGCATTAAGGTCTCCAAGAATAATAAGCTTGTCCTCTTTTGGCACATAGATGACAAGTGTCTCCAGGTCTTCAGAAAATTTTTCTTTGACCTCATCAGGGTACTTCATGGTGGGAGAATAGTCACTGATGATAATGGCTTGGTTTTCCTGGAAGTGAAAATCACATTGTCATGATTATGGCATTCACTCCTTTTGGTAGACAGACGAGCTTGTTGACTAAATTAGTTTTGATTGCAAAACCTGCCCCACCTTCACAGTGCTCCTCTTCAATGTGGCCACTCCAGGAAGAACAAAACAAAACAAAATAAAACAAAACAAAACAAAAACCATATATCCAGCTCCAACTTCAGTAATTTGGCTTTTATTTGCCAGCCTTATTTACTCAGGCCTGCTTTTTGGATGTGATACCTGCTAAAGTCTCTCACAATAAGAGTTGTTTATCTTTCAGATCTACTGTCCTGTTTATAAGTGTGAGCACCTTCCATATATCTGTGGTGAGTGGAATAATTTTTGCTGAAGTTTTTGCACATTTTTTGTGTGTTTTGACTGCAGGGTGGGTACCCACCTGCTGCAGTAAACAGGCCTGGCTTGGGGAAACAGAAGACAATCTTAGGGCACCTTTTCTAGCCCATTCCTCACACTAAAGTGGGAATGGTATGAAACTTAACAGGCTGCTCAGACACCCAAGTGTAATATTAATGTGATCAAAGATCTCTACCTATTCAATAAGCCTCAGGTGGGGCTAGGTGGGAAAGTTTGATTATACCATTGTTTGTAAGTAGGGCTAAAGCCTCTACTTACCAACTACTAAGTCAATTTAGGAATGAAGACCTCAGGGCCCTAAGGGGAGTTGCTGAGACCAGAGCTAATGGTATATGCACTCAGATCTAGTCAATCATGAATTCAGTCAATCAGAGACCTGAGTTCTAGCCAATCAGACTGTATATAAGGAGAGCTCAGAGTGTGAGAGAAACAGAAATGAAGAGGAACAGAACTGAAGAGAAGCAGAACTGAAAGGAAGCAGAATTGAGAAGCAGACATCAGGAAGACACTGAGGCAGCAGATATCAAGGGGGCGCTGAAGGGCTGTGTTGACAAGCAAAATGGTCTTTGTTTTCTTTGAGTAACTCAATGTATTTCTTTGAGCCTCGTTAAGTGTTAAGCCCCAGGCCCAGAGCCCTGTTGGGTGTGGAACCTATGTGGATGTGAGCCTCCCAGGATCCTGGGGGGAGTGGCTAGGACTGGAGCCAATAGAAGCCTGTAGTGGGAGGAGCTTGCTGAATGGTTCGAGCAGAGCTAAGACGCAGTTGGAGAGGCAGTAGAGAGGCAGTTGGTGAGGCAGTTGGTGACAGTGGTTAAGAGCTGAAGGAGAGAGGAAGCAGTCAGCTAGCTGGGACACAGCATCGAGAGTGTGGCAGAAGCAGGTGGCAGAGACAGCTACAGATGAAGCTGAAGAAAAAGCCAAAGCTGAAGCAGGAGTTGCGGAAGCAGCGCCGACCGGAAAGTAGAGCCCACCTGTGTGTGGACCGAGGAGTGCCAAGCAAGAACTTGAGGACAGTTTGTGATCTTCTTACTGGTAGCATAAATATGATTTGGTTTAAT
>CM053622.1:184002398-184013006 GCA_028646595.1 Phalanger gymnotis
CCATGGTCATAATTTCCCTCACCTTGACCTGTTAATTGATTCATAATTTTAATTCTTGGGAAACAGTGACATGAAACTGAACAATATCCACAGAAGGGCATTATTTAAAAGATTGGCCTTCGTTACATTGTTCTGTTAAAAGAATTGCAAAATTCCCGGATGGAAATCTTACTCTCTGTCCTTCACTTGAAAAATTCTAGCTTTATCTCCTTAACCATTTTGCAGTGTTTGACCATAATATATATGTGTCAGTGTACCTGTATCTACCTAATTGCAAATTGTATTCTGGATATTCTTCATTTCCTCTGTTCTGTTCATGAGAATACCTGTGCCAAACTCTTAAGAGTGATTATGGATGTCATTAGGAGGCTCTGCAGTATTCCAGGGCTTGAAGCAATTATCACAGTATGATCAATCCACTAACAGGAGTGTCTGGAGGACCTCAACATCTATCAGAAATCTCTTTTTTACTTCATCTTTGCATAGTGGTGACTAATGCATTTGGCTACAATGTCCTATTGTTCCATGTTTCATTACATATTAATAAACAAAGGACACAAAAACGCTATCTCCGGTGTTCCATATTTCAATAAATCTTCTATAATGTTTCCATGCATGACAGACACCTTTTTGCAAGACATCATATTAAGTAGTGTTTTGTTCTATCAAATACAGCATTTTCTGTAGTCAACATATCTTTAGCATGGTAGATCTTCTATTCTCTACTCTAGTAATTTTTGTGACTTTAAAGATGCAAGCTGATGAAAAATATTGTTTTTTGATTTCACATTCTTCTCAAACTTTCTCCATGGCCATCCTTAACTTATGTGTAGTTTCTTTTAACAAAATTAAAGTTTTAGAGATGAGAAGGTAAGCATATGAGTGAGTAATCTTTGATATAATATTTGTCACCCTTTTAACATATAATATTTAAACAGCTATTTTTCCCAGAGTTTCAATATCCTCTCCTCTTTCAGATACCTTGAAAATAATTCCATCAATGCCATTAAAATTTTATCACCTCCAGAAAAGACCAGTGCTATGTATGCTTTTTGAGTTCCTTTTTCCTCATCTGTACCAACAATAATTAAACTTACCTGGATTTTATGATAAATAACCACATGATTTGAAATTATTCAAAACATTATATAGATATATATAGATTATATATACTTTTTCACTATAATTGTTTACATTTTATACACTATTAATGAATACTGCTTTTTGTCACTGAGCTATATTCTCTGTTATCAATTCCTTATCATTTTTCCCTTTAGGATATCTTTTCAATTAGTCCTTCTTTCTCCATTCATATATCAGAACTTGGGTACTTCATACTCCTTATTAGCATTCTTCAGTCAATCCTCTCCCCATCCCACTCTTTTCTGATAATTGCTACTGAGCTTGTCCTTCTAAAACATTGCTTTAATTATTTTACTTCCTTATTCCAGAACTAACAATAATTGTCAACTGGATATTGTAATAGATCTATGCCTTCCTACCATGTGTTCATGATTTCCATATGATTTGGTTTTTAACCCCCCTTCCAAACTCCATCTTTCCACCTATCCATAATGATCTCCTTGCCAACCTTGCCACACTCATTACCTCTCACCAACTGCTCAAGTCAAATTCATGCCAGCCTCTGGTCACATGTCTCCCCACCATTGGAAATGCCTGTCCTACTTAATTCTAGCTATCCAAATCTTTTTTCATAATAGCATATCTCAAGGTCCACTTTCTTCAGAATATTCACACACACAAATATACATATATATACGTATGCATACATGCATGCACATGTATGCATACATATATACATATCTATATCTATACACACATGTTGCATATCATCTTGTAAGACAACTTGGTGCAGCATAAAGACTATAGAGTAAAAGAATGTGGGTTCATATCTTGGATGAATCATTGTGTGTCTCTTGGCTTCAGTTTCTTCATCTGCAAAATGGCCGTAGGTGTTTTTTAAGGTTCCTTTCAAATCTAAATTTATGATCATTTGATCATTAATATAAATTTGATTATAAGCTTCTGTGCATTTCCACCTTACTTCCAAGAAGGGAATATGTGATGACTTTTTCCCATTCCTTTCCATAAAGCTAAAAGAAGCAAACCAAATGGCAATGCCAGCTCTAAATCTTCACAAAGCTATTCTTTGTCCAGGAGTTATTTTGTTGTTAAAAAAAAAATCTGTGCACTTTTTTTTCTTTAGTACATTAAAAAAAAATAAGGGAGTGACAGGTGTTTCTACTCTACTCTTCCAATACTTCTCTGCCACCCCAGCTGAGAGAGCTCATAAAAGTGTCAGCTTTCCACTGGCAAGGCATGCTGCATCTGTTTGCCAGGTGCTTAGTAACTACCAACATTTATATATGCCTGTAATACAGGGGAAATAAGTTGACAAAATGGTGCTCCAAAATGCTTATATTGTGACATACTTACTTCTAGTGCCCATTTTTGTGTATGAGTAGTTGACAGGGAAGGGAATTATTTTCCTCTATTGATCCAGGTATTATCATTTCTCATTTTAAGAGCAAACTCATCCTGACTCTACTATTCAACTAAAACACTTAGTTTTGAAAATACTACTGAAAAAGGATAGAAAAGTATGATATGGACTAAAAAAATTAAGCAATCCTTTATAATTTTTAATAAGTGTTTGACACTTCATAGAATGTGCTAAATTCTCTGAGAACCCATCTTTTAGATTTTGTATTGTACTTGACAAGAATTAATGAATTTTTCCTTAAAAAGAATTCTAGTTCTAATCTAATGCAATGCCCAAATTTTATAAATGTAGAAACTGAGGACTGGAGCAATAGGTGACAGGTTCAAGTTCAACAAGTTAAGTGAGCTAGGGTTTGGTTGCAGGTTTCAGGAGATGAAAGGCAGAATTCTTTCCACTATGATACATTGTGTCCCAGAGGTTAGCAGAAACTTCCATCGGAGAAAAGATGTAGTTAATGGTAGTTAGCACCAACACCTTGGTACAGTACAATGATAGTCCTTGGTGTTATGTTTTATTTTCCTCAAACTTTGATCTTTTCATTGCCTGACTTCTATAAATTTCAATCTGCTTTTATTTGAAACTATTTTACATTATATTAACAGAGTGACATAAAGAAAAGCTTCTAACTTTGTTTTTCTAACTTTTCTCCACATTAGAAATGAAAAAAAAATCTTAAATTACAGTATATACAATGATAATGTAGGGATTTAAAGTCAGATTTTCAAACACATTTCTTTTTTTTTACCTTTTCCTTAAATCATATAACTCTATTCTCAGTGATCAAAGATCCTTTGTTTAAAATACCAATGGAAATAAGAGTTTTCTGAGACTTTTGTATATGTTTGCCAAAAAGAAACATTTTTAACATTACCTTAGAAGTTGAAAGACTTTACCTGGTAATGTCACTTCCACTTGCATCAACTTCATAAATCCTTTTGTGAAACAATATTAATACAACTGTTTATTTAGAGCATCTACCTACTCACAGTGACATGTAGTTTCTTTAAAAATTTGACTCAGCACTATTGAATTAAATTTGATAAAAGAAGATGCTTTCTTGACTCTCTTTAATATTTCAGCCTATAATTTTACTTTACTATGATAATTACATGAATGCATTTTCCATCAAAAGTTCACAGTTACTTTAAGAAAGTGAAAATTTTCTTGCAGTCATCTTTCTTTTTTTTTCTATTTTCTTAAATTTTAATGTACATTTAATAACATTATGAATAATTTTGAGTTTGATTTACATAGCCTTTTTTTTCTTTTTGGTGGCAGAGGGAGTACATACATTGACAAAATTGGATGCCTTTTGAAATATTGTTTATTTGAATGTTTCCATTGATTTGCTTACTAAGGGTAGAATAAAAGTACTTCAAAGTTTAAAAATAGCAATTAATTTTTATTTAATCATTCTCTAATTTCGTGATTAAATTGCAGCTTGCATAACAAGAATGAGCAGAGTGCCTAAGATTTGGCATGGTCTTGTAGATTTCTGGAATGTGCCAAGTTTCTCACAACAGTTAAACATACACAGAGTATAAAGTAAGTGAACAATCCAAATGTCCCTTCAACACTGACAACTGTGGTTTACTGTTTAAAAATAAAACTTACAGAAATATGGACAGCTCAAATGGGAAGAAGCAATGATCAGATAGTACATAGTATGTAGATACCACCCTTACGCCCACAGTGAAGATTTCTATATAAATATTAGAATTGAGCTCATTATAATACTAAAGCTTAGTCATATTTAATAATTTAGTAAAGCTTAATCTGTCTTTAGGTTTGAACTGCTAGTAGCATTATATTCCCATTATAATACGACTTTTGGAATTAGAATACTTTCCAAATATCAAGAATTCTCATGATTGTAATCTCATTTTTACTTTCAAGTTGGCAACTATGGTGCACAAACTTGTATCTGCTACAGTGGCTCCTACCTCACCCCCCCCTTTTTTAAACTTGAGGTCCTTGTGACATCACTGGCCCTCCCTGTCTCTCCCCTTCACTGAATTTTATGGGTTATTTCATGGTTACTGTGTTGGGAAAAGTACATATTATTGGAATTCATTTTTATAAATAATTTTATATAGAAATGTGTATTTTCAGCAATCTCTAGCAAAATATTACAGTTTTTGTAGCTGAGGGACTCTTACCCCATTTCCCATAGGTGCAATATATCAACATTCTCATATTTGACTATCATGCCATTTTCTAGGAAGGGTGAGTATTGACTGTATTTAGATTCTGATTTTAACTAGTGGATATTTAGGGTAACAGCTACCCAAGTTTCATTAGTCTTAGAGTATATTTTTTAATTATACATTAGTAATAATTTCCAGAGGAAAATCAAAATGTTTTTGTAAATAGTAACCCAAACATATTTATAATTGTAAGGTAGTTTGTTATATACTATACAAACTAATATGAAACAGCAGTGTTCAATATTTCCCTCACTATAAAAGTTCCAGTAGAAAATGTCAGAAAAGAAATAGCTTTTTTTTTTTGGTAGCAGGTAATTTGTGATAAAATGAGAAGCTGACTGAAATGCTAGATCAAGGCCTCCAATTATTCTGAAAGGCAGATCCATTGTGTCTGAAATCACCATGTGTTCAGTTAAGCTAAGTTAGGTTTGGATTTGGATTCACACTGGCAATAAAGCACACTCCAGAGAGAACATAGTTTTTATTGAAAAACAGGGGAGATACTCTAACAAACACGGTTAACACAACAAAGACAAAGACACAAACAACATAGATTCATCACCTCTTGAGGGAACTCCAGCACTTAATCCTCTCAAAGCTGAGGGGGGTCCCAGTTTACGTAGCCCAGCTTGATCAAGGCCCAAGAGGAAAACTGATCCCAGGAAGCTTCCTCTCCATAAGTGAGATCCCACTAGCTTGTTCCACGTGGGGACTTTTAGAGTTTCCTGAACAAGGAGGGCCTACTGCTAACTGTCCCAGATATTTCCCTCCAGAAGGGGCAGCCACTTCCCTCGGGAGGGGAAAATCTTGTCAATCATTTTGTTTTTGAGAACTGGCTAGGTACTCAAGGAGTAGTTTTGGAATTTCCTGTACTTTGTCTTAAGAGTTACTTGTTCTTTGTTTGGGCCTGTCTCCTAGTGTATCCCATTGTTTGGGCCCATCGGCCAGAGAGCAGATGTCTGAGAAGTTAATGTCTGATTCTTTATTCCAAGCCCAAAAGTCTTGCAGAAGCTGGGGGTGGAGAGGGGAGGAAGAAAAACCAGACTTACACTACCATATGGAAGATCTTCTGTAATGATTTATCATTCACCATGTTGAGTGAAGACTATAAGAAATGAAGCCCTGGGGATGTTACAGGTAGGAAATATTTAATTATTTATTAAATTGTCATCTGGCATAGTTTTCCATAAATTAATACACAAAATTTAAATTTTATCTCCCTAGCTAATATTAAAATGAACTAATTTCCTTCATATTGATATGAGAACTACACAGATACTACATAGATTTATAAAGAGATGGTAGAATTAGGAAAAAAGTCTTAATTTAGACAGATAACACAACTATCTGCTGCTACAAGAAGGCATAGAGACAATGCTATTTACTTTTAAAAGTCTGGCGTAAGAGAAGAAATTGTATAAACATACCTCTCCCATCAAAGTATTCAACTAAACAATAAGGTCAGTTGAATAAGAGACTAGCACAGAACCCTAATACAAAAGCACAGATGCGTAGAGAGAATGTGGTAGAATTTGCTTATTGACTTCACCTTTAGCTTTGTGAATATCTATTACTGTAATATTATATGAAAATGGCTAGAAGGCTACTAATCTGAAAGGTAAAATCTGAAATAAAAAGCTACAATATCAACTAGAGGGATCAATGAATATGTTTTTGTAAAGGTTGTATTTGTGTAATCTTTAAAGAATGAAGAGGAATGATTTATATAAAGAGATATCAGTAGAAAATTTCAAGCTCAAGAAATGGCTGGAGCAAAGGAAGAAGGGTTTGATAAATGTGAAGAAGGCAATGAATTATCCACTTTGGAGCATAGAATGGGAAAAAAAATATCAATACAAGAGAAGGATGGGAAAAAAAAACCAGGGTTATGAAAGAATTATAAGTCCTGATTCAGAATGAAATAAGCAAAACCAGGACATCATTGTACACAATAACAATATTATAATGATGATCTACTGTGAAAAACTTAACTATCCTGTTCAATACAATCATCCAACAATTCCTAAGGATTGCATGGGTAAGATATAGGAAGCTGATATAGAAGCAGACAGACAACTTCAGTGGCCTACAGTCAGGAAGACTTGAGTTTATATCTGTTCTCACACTAGTTGTGTGAACCTAGGTCAGTCATTTAATCTGTGTTCCTCAGTTTCCTCAGCTGTAAAATGTGAATAATAATAGCACTTATCTCTGTGTTTATTGTGAAGATCACATGATATAAGATTTAAAAACCCCTTTCAAACCTTTGAGTGCTAGCTATGATTTTTTTGTTTGTTTTTGTTTGCTTGTTTGTTTTTAGTAGAGATGTGTCATGACTAAATCTTGCATAAGGAATATAACTTTGTCAGGGATATAAATTAAAGGGGAAAATTGAGAGCTAGGAAGGTATATCTGAAATATTTGAAATTGTTTAGATGTCTGGTCATGAAAATCTGTTTCTAGAGTGGTGACAATGGATGACATTTTTGAATGGCGATATTCAAATCTGTTAGAGCAATGGGAACAAAAAAGAAAATGGTAACTAATTAGACATTACTGACAAGCAATAAGGAAGGCAAAGATAATCGACAGGTTTGCAGATTTGGGGGCAAGGTGAATGGTAAGACCATTGAGAGAAGTACAATATTCACAAGGAGAATTAGTTAGAAGATAATGAGCTCAGACTTGGCTATACTAGAATTAACCTAGAGGGACAACAAAGTACTGCTGATCTCTAGGTAGGGAGGCACACAGGTCTAGAGTTCAGAAGATTGAACGTGTTAGATTTCTAAATTTGGGTGTTATCTGCACAGTTAATAGTTGACACCTTAGGAATAAAAGTAGATAAATAAAAGAGAAGTGAGTGAAAAGATCTCTATAGATTACCCACATTAAAAATTCATTAAGAATATGTGAAGTCAGTCAAAGAAGTAGAAGAGCAGCTGGGAACATATAGAGTCATTTAACCCAGGGCCATGACAGTACTTAGCAAAAGAAAGTTGATAAAATGTCAGAATTTGCAAAGAGACTGAGCAGAATACAGATGATTTAAAAGGTCACTGGGTTCGGTGATTAGGGGTCACTCATTTTGTTTGAGAAAGCGGTCTAAGCAGAATGCTCAGATAAACACCTGAATTCAAGAGATTGAGAAGAAAAATAGGTGGTGAGGAAGGAAAGACATTGGGTATAGACAAGATTTTCAATAAGTTTGTCATTGAAGGGAAAGAGAGAAAAGAAATGCCTAGCATAAAAATGTCAAGAAAAAAAAGATTTGTTTTGTTTTGTTTTTGTTTTGTATAAGGGAACACTGAGTATGTATTTTACCATACTGGAAGGAGGCGGCAGTAAGAATATGTAGAGGACGAACTACATGCTGCAACAAAATACAAGAGATATACCATGCCTTCTCTCACAACAGAATAGTTCCCCAAACATGTGTAGAGAAGAGAATATCTAGCAGAAGGAATAATCAAAAGTGTCAAAGACTGAAGAGAGGTCAAGAAATATTGGGACTGAGGGGGAAAAGCCATTAGATTCAGCAATTAAAAGATTTTTAATAACTTGGAAAATAGCAAAATCAGTTGAATCATAAGGTCAGAAGACATTGTAGCGTTAAAAGAGTAAGAAGAAAGGAAGTGAAGGTACCAATTGTAGAAGGTCTTCACGAGTTTAGCAACAACAAGGAAGGAGAGAGATGACACCATAAATAGCAGGAATAAATAAATCAAGTAAGCATTTTTTTAACATAGCAGAGCTATGAGTTTGTTTATAGGTGTAATGTTAAGCAGGGTGAGACTTTTTTTTTTTTACTGTTTTGTCTTTGAGAATGCTAAAGTAATGAAGTGCCTTTGTTTAAATCTTACTAGATGTGAAGCCCCAGGCCCATATACTTTTACTGATTAGGTATGGCGTCTATGGGCCCCTAAGAAGGGTATAAACTCAGAGATTAGCATTTTGTTTAGGCATCTTACTCATTGGAAGAGTGTTGGTGTGGAGACTCTGGGTTGCCATTAAGGAGCCTCTTGGCCTTGGAAAACCCACATGTTGGTGCTTCTCTGGTAACTGTATATTATTTTTTTCAGACAGAAATCTGTCTTTTGATTCATGTTTATTTCCTCTGTTTATGTAATATATGCTTGTAATTTCTGTTTGTATTTGCTCTGAAGTTCAGAGTGCTGGCTTTTTCCCTTGAACTAAGTGAATTATATATTTATGTTTGATTAAAATGAGATTGTTAACTCATTAAAGTTGCTTTCCTTAGAAAAGCAGATCAAAGAACCTTTGCTGGCAGCTCTTGTTGCTGGTCTTGTTGGGTCTTACAACAAGCAGCTACAAGCAGCATTGTTGTTAAAATAGGAAATAGAGAAGTAGCCCATAAGGGGGAATAAATTAAAGATAAGTGAGAGAGTAGGGATAATAGAGGACACAATCATCTGGGGAAGAGTTAACAGGGTTGGATCACTTGTATGAAACAACATGGTTGCCTTTGTAAAGAGCAGGGTCACCTCATTATGTGAGACAAGGTTGAAATACTTGAGAGTGGCAGAAGGCCAGAATAATGTGAGAGGAGAAGAGGGAATACTCAGCAAATGCCTTTGTAAGGTCTGGAATTCCCCTGGCTGGGGAAACCTATAATTCCCCTATAACTGTGGAAAAGGCCAATGAGCTCCAAACTGATTATAAGAGCTTAATCAATCACTTATGATTACTTACAAAATGGGCAATCCAGAGTGGCTGCCAGATAGTTCAGTGGATACCCACCACAGAATCTCAAAAATTCTTCTGGTAATTGTATAAAACTGAAAAAGGGAGGAGGAACTAAAGAGTGAATTACTACTTATTGGTGGATATTTGTGATTTTCTGCTTAGTAAAGCGCTTGGGCATTAAACCAATGTTATGCCCAAACAAAAGCTTGTGTATTGATCATTTTCCCATCACAAATGGGTCACAGTGTTCTTGTTACAGCTTTCATGCTTTGTAGTATTTAAATTCTGACTCAGTGTCTAAATTATTTTTCAATATCTAAGTTATGATTTTAACAGGTTTGGGCTTCCACTTTTCACAGTGTTTAAGTTTTTATGGCTTTTCACATACTCCTGTTTCAATGGCTTTTCCCCAATTGGAACTCCAGAGACCTTATGTATTTTCAGTAATATATAAACCCAGTTTCTCAGCTGAGAGGGAGGAGGATTCATGGGAGGTTTCAGGGGGCATGTAGAGTTGTGAAAGAGTTGCAGTGGTGCCTGGGATATTGAGTTAATCGTGATAGATATAGGAGTATTGCCTTTCAGCAGTGAGAGTCCAATGGATGTTATGTAATGTTAACTACCCAGCACAGTATTAATATTTTCTACAACTTCATTTAGGTACATGTGTTTAAGAGTGGAGACATTGAATCTCTGGAGTAAAGAAAGAATGAGATTTGGCAAGGCAAGATCAGTGATATGAGAAGGCATAATAGAGAAGAGGTATTAATCATTTCTTTAAATATGTAATATGTTCCAAGCATTGTGCTAATAAAATTAGAGTCAGTATCTAATTTCTTTGTAATAACTACTCAGTGAGATAAATGCTATTAGTATCCCCATTTTACAATGGAGGAAACTGGGGCACATAGGGTTTAAGTGACTTGCTTGTAGTTATGCAAGCAGGAAATTTCTGTGAGTAGATTAGAACTGAAGACATTGTAATATCAAACCTATCACTCTTTATGGCACCACCTGGCTTTCTTGAGGGACAAGATACTCAACAGAATGGGACAACATGGAGTTGAAGTTGTTCATCAAGAAGTCAAGAGTGGGAAGTGAGGAGAGTGTAGCTAGTGCTAAGGTCATCAAAGTAAGAAGTGATGGGTAATTTCACCCCTCTTTCTGCTT
>CM053622.1:184013106-184043343 GCA_028646595.1 Phalanger gymnotis
CAAACAGGGTTAAGTGACTTATTCAGGGTCATACAGCTAGTAACTGTTTGAAGCCAGATTTGAATTCAGAAAGATGAGTCTTCTTGACTCCAGGTGGTGTACTCTATCCACTGCACCACCTAGCTGCCCAAAGAATGAGGAGAACTGAATTCAAATCCAACCTCAGGCACTTACTAGCTATATGATCCTGGGCAAGTCACTTAACATTTTTTTTTCCTTCAGTTTTCTCAGCTTTCAAATGTGAGTAATATCAAGACCTACCATGCTGTTGTGAGGATCAAATGAGATAATATTTGTAAAGCACTTAGCAAAGTGCCTGATACCACATAAGTGCTTTCACCTCTTTCCCCTTACCTTCACCCCATGTGGCCTTTTTCTTTTTCAATATGGAAATGGTTAATGAGATTTTCCTTTCATTTTATGTTTCAGGTTTCCTGGGTAGTTAATTTCTTGGCAAGCTAGGCTCAAGTGTAACTTTGTACGTTATTCCATTTTATGAACACTTTGATCCATTTAAACTGGCCTACTTGCTGTCCTTTGCACGAACTTTCCATCACCCATCATGATGATTATTCACTGTTTGTCTCTCATGCCTAGCATCTTCTCCCTTCTTATCTCCTCCTCTAAGCTTCCCTCATTTCCTTACCAATTCAGCTTGAATTCCATCTTCTTCATAAGGGACTTGTCTGTGACCTCAGATGCTTACTATTTATGTAGTCCTGGGCAAGTCCCCTAACTTCTCTTTGTCTCAGTTTGGGGCATTGTAAAATGGAGAAAATAATAGCACCTACTTTGCATGATTGTTGTGAGGATAAAATGATTTTTTTTTTGTAAAAAGCACTTAGCACAGTGCCTGAATCTATGTAAATGCATAAACCCTTATCTTTCATTTGTCTTTCATTTTGTTCCCCCTTCCCCTCCCCTCCACTGCTAGGACCTTTCCTATAAGAATGCCTTTCATATATATTGTATATATTTTATATGTACTTATTAACTCTGTTCTCCCCATTAGAAGGTGAACTCCTCGACAGTAGGGAAAATAATTTTCTTCTCTCCTACTCCTAAGACATTTCCTTTTAGATTGCCTTATATATATTCTATATCTACATTACATGTATCTACTTATTTACTGTTGTATTCCCCATTATTGATCATTCAACCAATATTTAATTGTATGCTATGTGCCAGGAATTTTACTAAGCCCTGGGATTAAAAAAAAAAGGAGATGAAACAGTCCTTGCCCTCAAGGGACATTTAATTATTAGAAATTTAAATCCTTGAAAGTAGGGACAATATTTTTTAATTTCCTGGTATCCCAAGCACATAGCAAGCTCCTTATAAATCTTTGTTGATTGAATGACTCACTCACTAATATGTAACCATCTTTATTAGGACTTTCTTGATTACTATTTCTCAGGTAAAAAAAAAATCTTGAGCCATAGGAAATAATGTTAAAAAAAAAAGAAAGAAAAATGTTGGAAACCTTCTATCTCTATAGTAATGGCACTATAATTGTCTCACAGAACATTTTCTTCTATTTAGTTTACTTCCTCAGTTTCCCAAATGATACACTGTGCCAAACAGCCAGGAGGAGGTACTGATCTGACCAAGGTACTCCCTCTGTATAAGTCAGTGTAACCTTGCTTCAAATTCTTAACCTATCCATAAATTATTGATAGGTGGAAATCTTGACATTTATCTAAATTGAGCAGCACCAGCTGTTCCTATTACCACACCCTGCATCTGTCAGATATATTCCTCTCACCATTCCTTCCTTACATGCACCCTTGATGCCCCATTTGTTTACTCGTGGTAAGGGCATTTTACTTCTGTCCTGGGAGTCAAAAAGATCCTGATTTAATCATTAGTATTCTGTTTAGTTAACACCTTTCTAGTTCAATAATGGATTAAAAATATTTATGCAGTATTCTCATTACTGGGACATAAAGCAAGCTGGGCAAATTCCCATCATGACAAAGTACATGAGAGACAAATGTTCAATTGCTCTCTAGGGTGGCAGAACCCTGACCTTTTTGTCTATCTAATCTATTCCCCCGGTAGTATGCATTAGCAGAATCTGACTTATTTTCTTGTTATTTTTGCTAAGAAAACTTGACAGGTTAGAAGAGGAAATTGTAGACTACAGCTTTTCTGGTTTCATTTTTATGATTTTATCTTAAATACTAACACACACTAAGCCTAGATAGAGTTCTAAAGTTTAAATATAATCCTAAATTCATTGCAGCAATTAGAGAAATTATATTATGATTCTATAAGAGCCTGGCATGCAAGTAGCACAGTATTTAAACTCTATATCTCAGAATCTGAACAAAGCATTGTTCTTCCTGGCTAAAATAGTATAATTCTGGTTTCTAGATTGTGATAGTAACCCAAGAATTTGGTAACTGAATTTTAAAAATGTGGGACAAAATATCTAGAAGTAAAATCAGAAGTCATAAATTTACAACAAATATGTATTATTCCTGTATATTAGAAACTGTATTTCTATATTATATATATATATATACATACATATATATCATATATATACATGTATATATATGTATGCATTTAATTGGTTTAAACTAAAGTAGCACAACTTGAATAAGTGGCTTCTTTGGTATCCCTCATGAAAGATTATGCCGGCTGTCCTACATATATGGGAGGCAATTCTCAATTTCTGCCTCCTTGATGTCCTTCAAGATACACATAAATACTACAAATAACACCTCCTATAAGAAACCTTTCCTTGTTCCCCTGACTTCTAGTGCCTTCTCCTTTACTACATCTACATTTAGCTTGTAGTTACTTGGAATGATTTTTTTGGTAGATGGTTTATGTATGGCTAAGCAAAAAATCTCTTTGGGGCAATATTCTTTGTAAACGTAGTGTCTAGCAGTGTGCTTGCTGTTGCTATGTGCTACATATCCAAAGTTGAAAAAGTGATTGGGAAAAACAGACAGACAGACAGACACACACACACACACACACACACACACACACACACACACGGGGAGAGAGAGAGTGAGAGAGACAGACAGACAGACAGACACACAGAAAAAGAGAGAGAGAGAGAGAGAAAGAGACAGAGAGACAAGGAGACAGAGATGGAGACAGAGCTTGGGAGACATAGTGACAGAGAGTGACAGAGATAGAGAATCAAAAACACAGAGACAGAGAAAGAAAGAAAGAAAGAAAGAAAGAAAGAAAGAAAGAAAGAAAGAAAGAAAGAAAGAAAGAAAGAAAGAAAGGAAAAAAGAAAGAAAGAAAGAAAGAAAGAAAGAAAGAAAGAAAGAGGAAGAAAGGAAGGGAGGAAGAGAGAAAGAAATAGAAAGAAAAAAGAAAGGAGGAAAGATAAGAAGGAAGGAAAGAAGTAAGGAAGGAAAAAGGGAGAAAAGAAAGAAAGGAGAAAGAAGAAAAAAGAAAGGAAGAAGGAGGAAGGAAGAAGGAATAAAAAGAGGGAAGGAGGGAAAAAAGAAGGGAGAGATGATGGGAGGGAGGGAAGAAAGAAGGAAAGAAGAAAAAAAGACAGATGAAATGGGAGGGCACAGAGAGATGGAAGAAGAGAGAAAGGTGGAGACAGAGAAAGAGGAAAGAAAGTGATGGTGCTTCATTGTAACCTTACGGCGGATAGCCCTTGATTTTTTCTCACTCATAAAGTGAAACTTATAGGGAAGCACCTTTTGGACACTGAGACTTCAGCCTTTCATGTAGGAAGTAATAGCTGGTACCCTGTTATTTCATTATGTTTACTGGTCCCACAATTATATTCTTAAATCTTTTGTAGTTTCACTGCTGAAGTCAGAGAAAAATTATTTTTAGCTCTCAAAAACTCAGATCCTATGAGATCTCAATATGCATTGTTTTCCTACAAACATATCATTACATCTAGTCTGCTTCACTTTGTACTACTTTTTGGCTAAGATACTTTAGTGAGCTTGGATGAGGAGACATGCTCCTATGGTATAGGAGGATAAATGGGGGAAGTTTTAGGAAATCTGTCATGAGAGTTATTGGACTCTAATTTGTTATTTATCATATTCTAATTTATACAAATGTCTTTTTCCTTTTAGTTTACTATAATGTTATTACATTAATTTTGACTAGGTCAAATGACTCCAATAGAAAATGCATGCTCATGAGCAGTTGTTTTAAATAGATGATACCCTCAAACATATTCTCTTAACTTAAATGTGACTGCTTGCTATTATTCTTGATTTTCCGATTTTGTACTTATCTTTTAAAATTTTGCATCAAAGTTCATAGGGATTTTAAATAAAAAAAGGACTCATAAGTAGTATCAATGGACAGGAATAGGAGTTATGTGTCAAGAAAACAACCATAAAACTATTCTTAAAAATGTGTGAATGTATTTTTTAATTAAATGTAGAAATGAACAGAATACTATTATAAGAGAATACATAAAACTTTAAGTGCTGAATGCATTTTATAGTATTTCCTTCAAGCAACATGATTTCAAGGTTACTTTCTGTTAAAGTCCAATAAATAAATAATCCAGGGCAATTAGGTTAAGATTAATAGAAGCTTTGGGAGTACTTCTTGCTTCCTGTTTTGACCAAATCAAGGTCATGCAGATAAAAGAGACTGATAACTAATGATCCCTAAGATCAGAGACATTTATCAGTTTTAAAATGGGGGATATACTATTTAAGTTCTTTTCTCATTTAAAAAGTCACCACTAACATAAAGTTTAAAATGGACATAAGCCTCACATTTGAAGATGGAATAATATTTATTCACATAACCAAATATGTTTGTGATCTCATAAATTTGTACATTCTGTCTAATGATACAGTTCACAATCTAGCCATGCCTGTCCATTACAAACAACCATTCCCTATATCTTCTTTTAAGATCACTAAAGTAAAGTCTATCCAGTGTTCTGGAGGACTTCCTCACATCTCCTAATATCAGAGGGATGCCAATGAAAGACTTAAGCTAATCATATGTTTCCTATTTTCTTATAGGCAGAAGTTCAATGAAAAGAGTTTTAAGAAAGTTCTTTAAAGCTTTATTTATACAAATAATAATTCTGATCATTTTGATGCATATCCATTAATTCAGTTAAATAAGCAGTCATTCCTATCAAAAGTTTGGTCTGTTCCTTGGGGGAAAAACCAACTCTACTAATACATAGCTGAAAAGGAATTTTAAAACATACTATTTTCCACTTTGTTTCTCATAATGAGTTGGTTTTTGGACATTGGCAGGTGAAGAGGATGAAAACATGGTTCATCTGTCTAATAATTGCTTTTTTTTACTTTGTTTTCCTCCTGAGAATGCACAGATGATATCTTGTTAGATCTGTTCAGGTACAGTGATGAGTCTAGGAGACATCTTAAAAGATCATTCTTTTTCTATTTTATGATTCCAGTAATGCATTTAAGCCATCATGGAAAGAGAATTGTCTGTGCCATTTAAAAACCCATGGAGAAACAATACTTCCAGAGGACCTTAATATCTATAGAAAACTTACGAGACTAAAAATTCTGTTTCTCTATTTTTAATTAACAAGTCCATTTAATTATGAGTTTAAATTAACAAATGAAAATCAGATCACTAAGAGCAGATTCATGTAATGTGTGCTGGCTATAATGTTAGATCTGTTGACTGGTTGCCACTTTTAGAATTTCATAGAGAAATAAATGATTTCCTCTTATACTTTATTTTTATTGAAGCTTGGAGTATGATTACACTGCATCAAAAGCCATGACTCTGGGTTGTATGCCAAGATGTATTCATACATCCGCATACTTAAAGATATCATTTTCTACATAGGTTAGATTAATGTTCTTTTGAAGCTGGAAACCATGTAGTAATATCTAAAAGAAATAAATGTAGCAAATGATGTGTAAAGGTACCAGGTTTTTGTTTGTTTGTTGGTTTTGTTTTGTTTTCTACCTTACTTCTTGGCTATTATTTCTATAGCTCCCATAGCTTACTACTTTGAAATGTTGAATAGGAAAGCACCTCCTGTGAACATATTTAATGCAGCTATGTTGACAGATGTTAACATAATTGTTTCTATAACCCGATAATTATAATTGAAAATAGTTATATTTTTAATCTACTATGCTCCCCAAATAGAAACCGATATTAGTTATATACACATATCAATTGTCCAGGGTTCTCTCCCATGAGAAGGAAACAACAATTCCATTAGTGTAGCTATCTAATTGCTCTCAGTGAAGGATTTTTCTACTTTGAGTGTGAAATAAACTGTATGAAAACCCCACTAAAATGTGTAATTTTTATATCTTAGCTTTGAAAACAAAGGAAAAGAATAGGAGATAATTAGAATTTCCAAGAACAGCAGATGGTGTAAAAGCAGAAGACCAAACTGTAGGAGGCCTAAGTTCTAAACCTGCCTATCTCACTAACTGTTGAAGTGCCAGAGCTAATTTACTGTACTTCAATTTCTTCACCTTCAAAATGAGAACTTTAGGTTATATAGCATCTTAGAACTTACCAATGAAAAATCTGAGTGAAACCTGGTAATTATGCTTTTTGTTCAACATACTGCTTTTAAAATAAAGGTCATTCAAACAGTAAGAACACATTTGAAAGCCCATTTGAGGCCTATTTAATATCATGATTTTATATACATACACATTTATTTCAGGTTGGCCTGATATATTAAACTTTCCACAGTTTGGGGAAGGGAATATTTGCATGGTGATTTTCTAGAATATTTGTTCATACATACTGAAAACCGAATATTAGTCAGATTCATAACACTGGTTATAGATATATTTGCTCTTTGCCAAATAAACCATACTTTGGTTCATGCATATGGATTATTCAATCCTTATCATACATGAGTCCTTTCAATCATACATATTTGTGTATGTGAATGTCTTTAAAGTGTAAATAGTATGTATTGGAGTATTCCCCAATACCATTTTCCTTTCCTTTGTCAGAATATAATGTCAGTACTTGCCATTCATTGTTTAACAATGACAAAGGATAGACTTGAAAAATTTATATTTCTTTGGCAGAAATTACTTGGTGATTCTGTTGTTAAGAAGAAGATGGCAATATATTAAAAGCTTTATGTACATTCTACAGGTGTTTGGGATTGTAATTAGTTGAGGATTTTAAAAATATGATTCCTGATCCATCCGCTCTAGAGGAAAATTTGAGACTATGTCCAATGGGCAATCAGACAGTGAATACTCTTTGATCTAGCAATAGTACCACTGGGTCTGCATCCCAAAAGATACAGGGATAAGAGAAAAGACCCACAGGTAGAGAAACATAACAGCTCTTTTTATAGTTGCAAGAAGTTAGAAACTGAGACAATATCCATCAATTGGGAAATAGCTGAATAAGTTATGGTACATGAATATGATGTAATACTTTTGTTCCATAAGAAATGATGACCAGGCAGATTTTAGAAAAAAAAAACAACCTAGAACTAGGCTTACATGAACTGACATTGAGTGAACTGAGCAGAACCAGGAGAACATTGTACCCAGTAACAGCATCATTGTGTGATCATCAAGTATGATTAGCTTAGCTTTTCTCAGCAATAGAGTAGTCCAAGACAATTCTAAAAGACTCATGACAGAAAATGTTATCCAAATCCAGAGAAAGAACTA
This sequence comes from Phalanger gymnotis, assembly GCA_028646595.1. Classification (NCBI taxonomy): domain Eukaryota; kingdom Metazoa; phylum Chordata; class Mammalia; order Diprotodontia; family Phalangeridae; genus Phalanger; species Phalanger gymnotis. Next base: position 184,020,729 of record CM053622.1, read on the forward strand.
TGGAGTCTGAATGCAGATTGAAATATACTGTTTTCACTTTTTGATTGTTCTTTTGTGACTTTTCACTTTCGTTCTGATTCTTTTACACCATGACTAACATGGAAATATCTTTACATGATTACACATGTATAACCTATATTAGATTGGCTGCTATCTGGAGAAGGGGAGATGGATGAGAGGAAGAGAGAAAAAAAAAATTAGAACTCAAATCTTATACAAATGAAGGTTGAAAACTTTAATCTAATTGAAAAAATAAAATACTATTATCAGAAATAAGAGAAAGAAAAAAATTTAAAAATAGATCTAAAATTATTTCTCTTACACCTGTTTTTATAAGCAAATGCCAAAAAGGACTCATTGTATAAAATCTCCTTTCTTCCATTAGGTACATATACAGAATTTAACCTTTAATTTAATTAATCTTTATAATTAATTAATTAAACTAATAATTAATCTTTAATTTAATTTAATTAAACTTATTGAAGTAAATGTCTTTCTTAAATTTTAAAAGAAATGAAATTCACACATTACTATTTATCTTTGATTCACTCATGTTACACTACAGTAAATTTTATTTTATTTGTGATTATTATTATTAATTTATATTCATTTTCCAGAACAAAGACGTTATAATATTTGATTTTTTTCCATTTTAATACCTACTTGATGCTGTGATACCTGAATCATGCTCTAAATGTTATTATCATATCTAATGTAATTAACATTGTCTCTTGCACAAAAATTACGTTTGCCCATGACATTTAATTCATGCATTCATTTTTACAAATTGTTTTCTTCCTCTGTAAGTAATTTTGGTTAACTAGCTCAATGAATTCAATACCTCTGTGACTGCTTGAATACAAGCTTTGCGAGGGCAGAGATTGTATGTGCTTTTTCTTCATAGTTCCTATATCTCTCAGTCTGGTGTCTTTAATAGGTAATTAAAAAGTATTTGCTAAATTAGTGCACTGAGCAAGTTGAATGCAACAACTTACTTGCATATATAGAACAATTAAGCTATACTATTCTGGTCATGTATCTCAAATGTAGTCATTCATTCCAAATGCTAAAAATTTCCCACAAATGCAACATTGGCAACAACAGCTGCAGCATATTTTCCTTCCCTGTTCATTTGCCCCTTTTCTGTTACATTTACAACAAAGATTGGATTTGCTCTGAATATGCCAGAGAGCCATGTCGGCCATACATATGTATAGAGTAAAGATTCCCTAATGTTGCCCATTATTTTCCAATTACACAGCAAATACCTGGCAGATAGGTTTTATTAATCATTACAATAAATAATTATAACTTGATTAAATGTTGGAAAGAATACAAAAGAAATACAGGTGGCTAATTGTAGGTATTTCCATGATTTATGAAACTAAGAATCCACAGTCATCTGCTTCTTCTGGCTTTACCATTCTGAATACCATGTGTGGCAAGACATGAAATGGAATGATTTGGCTTTGCTGTAACTGTTTTATCTTCTGGAAGCCTTCAAATAATCAGTTGCTATATCACTTTCCACATCTGATCAAGACAATAAACATTCAACAAGAAACAACTTGAAACCAATCTCCTTTCTAATCATTCATACAATTTAAACCAGTTTATGACCATATCTGCATCTTATCAGCCCAGACAATGAAGAGGGAAGAGGTTTTATTGGGACACTTAAACACTGTTAAATACCACTGCAGTAGCAGTGCATTAGAAAATTTTGGTGGAAATAAAAATCTGAACTATTTTTTTTTAATGTGGTAGCAACAGGCATAAAACTTATCAAGAGCTGAGAGAATGACAACTCCTTAAGGAAAGGGAATGCTTATTTTTCAGTTTGTTTTTGAATCTCCAACCCCATGCAAACTACCTGGCAAGAAGTAGGTGCTTCATAAACATTTGTTGGATTAAAGGGTCAATTATCATTTTATTATGATGTCTTATACATGTAGAGGAAAATTGTGTACATTAGAAATTGCATCAAGCTAAAGACAACTTATTATGCAGTATACATCCAAGTGTGTTTATTATACATACATACATATAGGTATATATATGTGTATATATATATGTGTGTATACACACATGAATATGTACATGTTTGTACAGATGTATATATATATACACACATACACACACACACACATATATATATGTGTGTGTGTTATATACTATATATATATATATATATACTATATATATATAGTGGGCATACACATTTTTTAATGTCAACAGACATGAATCCATAATAAAATATACATAATGCATAAGTCAACTATGAGTAGTACTCAAAAGTTAAATAATAAAAAGGTTTAGTTTTTATTAGTTATAACTTCTTTTCCTCACAATGCTTAGATACCAGGAAATGAATTAATTATAAAGTGCATAGGAGAATAATAAATTTATACAAAACCAAACATTAACTTTTAACAAAATGCCTACCTGAATATGTGAGAAAATAGAAAGGTCATCCATTCCTCAGCCACAAAATGTAAAGAATAAGATAAATTCAAAATAAGAATTCCACATTATACATTGTTGGCGGACATATATGTATGTTTGTGTGTATATGTGCATGCAACAAACATGTATGTATGTACATGTGTACATGCATATGTTTGTTTTTATGTGGATACACACAGTCTCTTCAATTTCAAATATAAGAGGTGATCCTCATGGAACTGGGAGGGAGACTAAGCCTTAATGTTTGGTGAACCATGATTGCAGGCAGTACAAAGCAGCAAGCAATGTTGGTGTGGAAATTCTAAGAAGCCAAGGGGTCTAGTATTTGAAGCCCAGGAGATATTCAAAATTATGACTGAGACTCTACTCTATAAGAAGCAATCTGAAGTATGAATTTAGTCCTCTCCACCTTCCCAGAGACTAAGGTAAAGCAGGAGAAAGGAGGATTATGCATCACATGTGTTGTTGGAAACAAGTTTGTATATTTGTCATTACCCTTTATTTAAAAAAAAATATTTCAGTGTAGAAAGCTAATTCATCAGTGATTAACTGGAATTGGGATTCAGGCTATCTACTTCCTACAATCAAAGGGATAACTATAGTCAGGGTTAGAACCATTTACAAAGAGCTTCGATACTCCCAACCACCTTGAAGGTACAAGAGAACTCTCAAAGTTAGGTAAATGGTGAAATCTATCATACTTGGCCTTTAAGCAATGAAAGTCAAAGTGGTATTTGTTACATATATAATATGTGATTATGCACACACACATACAAAAATTATACAAACATATCCATTAATGTATCTTCTATATATTATATATATGCATATAAGATACATATGCATACATATACAGATGAATACACATTGTTTATTAATTTCGAATACCAAATAGTTTTCAGATAAATTGATTACAAAGATTTTTTTTCTTTATTTCCTTGTCAAATATTTATGCTTTTTTCACTGGTGATTTTTTTTCTTCTGTTCAGAAACTTTTCAGCTTCATGTAAACACAATGATCTATTTTTATCTTTTCCAATTGCCTTTTTTTATTATTTTGTTAAGATTATATATCCTAAAAACACAAAAAAATGTATCCTACCCATAGCTCTGATTTGTATATGATATGATTCTATTCTCATTTTCCATAGTATAATCTTTAAAATTAACATCATTTGGAATGTATTATGGAATTTGGTGTAAGGTGTTTTTCCAAGTCTAATTTCTTCTATATATTTTCCAAGTACTGTTCTTATGAAATAGAGAGTTCTTTTCTAAATAATTTATATTTTCTTCTTCATTAAATACTGAATTATTGAGTTCCACTTTCTTTCCCTTGATTGTCCTTTGTCTGTTTAGTTCCATTGATCTGCTGCTGTCTTTTTTGACTGACATCAGATGGTTCTGATGGGTGTTGCTTTACAATACATAGTTTGAAGTTAAGATGTGCTATTCCTTTTTCATCTATATGTCATTTCATAATTTCCCTTGATATTACAGATTTTTCAATTGATGTTATATTTTTATTAATTTCTCAAAAATATCTCTTTGATAATTCAATTGATGAAAATGTCAATTGTTCCTTGAAAGTATAATTAATTTTGATGATATAATTTTTGTTATATTCAAGATAAACTATGAATACAGAATTAATTTAAGTTGTTCTTTATTTCTTAATAAACACTTAGCATTTAAATATATTCAATTAATTTCTGTACTTTAGTAGATAGCTCCCCAGATATTTATTCATTTTTTGCTTATTTGGATTGGCATTTCTCCTTTATTGCCTCTTGAATCTTGTTATTATTTAAAAAGATGTTTGATTTTGGAAGTTTGTCATGTTGCCACTTTGCTGAAATCATAAATTATTTTAATTAGTATCATGGACAAGAAACTGGGCTTTTTCAAGTAAACATTCATAACACAGAAAATAAGAATATCTTCTTAACCTCTTTGCCTATGTTTATTCAGTGAATTTCTTTTTCTTAAGTTTATTGTCTTATTGTTCTTCAGATTATCTCAAGAATTATATTAAATATAATTTGATTGTATGTAATTAGAAAAAGTGGACATAATTGTTATGCTCCTTTACTTATAAAAAGTTCCCAAAGGATGTACCATTAAATGTTTAAATTAATTTCTTAAAAAAATTCATGACACACTTTTAAAAGTATAATATTCAAAAGGAACATTTTTAAGTCTACATAATCAGTGAAACTATCAATCTTTGATTTGTAGCATTTTCTGAAATCCATGTCGTAAATGTTCGCATTGAAAATTAACAATTGACTATATGTAGATTTGTCTTCCCCATAAACCTATGTGTATCCTTGTTATTTTATGATTCTTTGGGTTTTGAACAAATACTTTTTAAGTTATTAAAAAAAACAACACTCCTATACCCTTTAACTGTATAGTTTTTTAAATCATAAATGAGTAATATATTTAATTGAATGCTTTATCGTATGTTCATTGAGATAATAATACAGTTTTGGTATTTTTATTTTTAATATAAAATTTGTGTTTGTTTTCCTAATATTGAACCATCTTTTAATCCTTTCTATGAATCCAACCTGTTCCTGATGAATGATTTCTTTCAGAATTGTTGCAGATTTTTTACATGCTTGTATTTGCATTTCTGAAAGGAGAATGAACAAACATAACATGCATATATGCATGTTTACATATATGCACACATGTGTGTAAGATGTGCACAATGCATACACATTGCACCTGTACACATATATGTATCTGTATAAACACATATTCATATGTGTATATATATGCTGTGTGAATGCATGTATGTACATATTGTATATGTGTGTATATGCATATGACTGTCTATGTATATCTATGTCCATATCTACACACACATATCTACCAGGATATAGATACAGAGATATAGCTATAGCTATAGATATAGATATTTCTCTCTGATTCAAGCACTGGGATTATATAACTCAAAAAAGGATTTTCCTCAGGTGCTTTCTTCCTAAAATTTTGAAAACAATTTATATAATATAGGGACAAATTGTTCTTTAAAACACTATCTAAACTTACATGTGAATCCTTCAGGACCATCTTTCATAATTGCTTTGTAGCTAGATATATTTCCTTTTGAAATTGGATTAAGAGCTCTATTTGGTTTACTTTCAGTTTAAGCATTTTCTATTCATTCAGATATGTCTTGATTTATTTCATGTTCTCAGTTTTGTATGTGTATAGCTGCATACAATAATTTCTAATTATCATTTTGACTTTTGTAGGAATTTCTTTGAGATATTAACTAGCTTATTTTTTGTTTTGTTCATTTTCTATTTTCCCATGCTCTTTTTATTCATATCGACTAAAAGTTTATTCATTACGATAGCTTTTTGAAGAATCAGCTTTTAGGAGATGGTGGAGTTTTCTGCCTTTTGGCAGAGATTCACTTGAGCTTTTATTAAAAGCCCACCAAAAACCTTTAAATAATTTATATTATTTATAAATTTTACAATTATTTGTTTACAAATATTTACAAATATCTATAATTATATAATTAAATAAATAAAACAATTCCTAGAGAAGCAAAACCCAGAAAAGGATGGGATAGAATAATACTCCAGCCAAAGACAATGTAGAACATTGGCAGGAAAAGTCTGTCACATCTGGATGAGAGTGGAGCACAGTCCAACCCAGGACACTCCAGCACAGACACAGCTCTAGCAAACTATGAGCAGGCCTTGGAAGCCACTGAATCTGCAGTGGCAACAGCTTCTGAAGTCTTCAGCCCATATATGGTAAAAGGGTTGAACAATTGGTCAGAAGGAAATTATGGGTGGACTTGTGCTACTATTGGGTTGGGCCTTTGTTACTTTGCTAATACTTGGATCTAGGTAGCAGTCATGCAGGGCACTTGCAGGGTGAAAAGAAGCACTAGCACATGAGGGTTTGTGACCATAAGGATCCTTATTACAGTTCCAGGGCAGAAAAGAGTGCTCGTGGTTGTTCACAGATCAGAGCACAGGACAGGAGAGGAGTAAACACACCTCTCCTTAGATCATACCGCTTTGGAATAACTGAAAAGTTACAGGTCCCCCAAAGTATCTTCACAAAACCCCTGAAGCTTTGCACAGTGCACTCTCCACCCTGGAAGCAGAGCCCTACTTTAACAAAGAGGTAAAAGTCAAGAAAAACGCTGGAAAAAAATGAACAAAAAACAGAACAATATTCTGTCCAGAGAAAGTAAAAATGGCGGCAAGGAAGAAGAAGAAGATAATGAAATCAAAGTTCATAAATCTAAAGTATTAAAGAAAGAACACTAATTGTATTCAGGCAATGGAAGAAGTCAAAAATGATTTTGTGAATCAAGTAAGAGAGGTAGAGGAAAAATTGGGAAGAGAAATGAGAGCAATGCGAGAAAATCATGAAAAAGGGGTCAATAGCTTGGTAAAGGAGACATAAAAATGAAGAAATAACACCTTATAAAATGAATTAGGCCAAATGGTAAAGTATATATGAAAAGGCAATGAGAAGAAGCCCTGAAAAGCAGAATTGGTTAAATGGAAAAGAGGCCCTGAAATAAATTGAATAAAAAACAACTTCTTACAAAGTAGAATTGGCAAAATAGTAAAGGAGATACAAAAGCATACTGAAGAAAATAATTACTAAAAATAAAAAAAAAACCTAGAATTGAGCAAATGGAAGATAATAACTTTATTATAAATTAAGAAACAATAATACAATATCCAAATAATGAAAAATATAAGACATTGTGAAATGTATCTTTGGAAAAAAAACTGACCTGGAAAATAGATCCAGGAGAAATAATTTAAAGATTATTGGACTACCAGAAAGCAATGGACAAAAATGAGGCTAGACATCATCTTTCAAGAAATTATCAAGAAAAAACTGCCCTGATATTCTAGAACCAGAGGGTAAAAAAGAAATTGAAAGAATCCATCCATCACATCCTGAAAGAGAATTCAATATGAAACCTCTAAGTAATATTGTAGCCAAATTCCAGAATGATCAAGTCAAGGAGAAAATATTGTAAGCAGCCAGAAAGAAACAATTCAAGTATCATGGAGCCACAGTCAAGATAATACAAGCTTTAGCAGCTTCTACCTTAAAGCAGTGGAGAGCATGAAAATTGATATTCTGGAGGGTAAAAGAGCTAGGATTACACTAAGAATCACCTACACAGGAAAACTGAGTATAATCTATTGAGGGAGAAATTGATGTTCAATGAGATAGAGAACTTTCAACCTTTTTTTGGCACTTTCAAATTTTTTTTGTTCTTTTTTTAAAATATATTTATTTATTTTTAGTTTGAGTTTTAAATTTTCTCCCCTTCCCTACCCTGCCATCTACCCAAGATAGCATACAATCTGATATAGGCTCTACATATACATTCATTTTAAACATTTCCACATTAGTCACATCCCATTATAAACAATGGAATTAAACAAGAGAAAGAAGAAACAAAACAAAATAAACAAAAAATAGAGCAAATAGTATGCTTCACTCTGTATTCAGATTCCATAATTCTTTCTCTGAATGTGGATAGTGTTTTCCATCATGAGTCTTTTAGGAGTTATCTTAGAACCTTGCATTGATGAGAAGAGTCAAGTCCATCAGAGTTAGTCATCCCACAATGTGGCTGTCATTGTGTACAATGTTCTCATGGCTCTGTTCCCCTCACTCAGTATCACTGCATATCCAGGATTTTCTGAAGTATACCTGTCCATCATTTCCTATAGCACAATAGTATTCCATTACATTTGCATAGCACAATTTGTTCAGCCATTCACCAATTGATAGAAATCTCCTCAATTTCCAGTTCTTGGCACCACAAAAAGAACTGCTATAAATATTTTTGTCCATGTGGGTCCTTTTCTTATTTATATGACCTGTTTGGGATACAGCCCTAGAAGTGGAATTGCTGGGTCAAAGGGTATGCACGTTTTTATAGCCCTTTGGGCATAGTTCCAAATTGCCTTCTGAAATGGTTGGGTACATTCACAACTCTACAAACAATGCATTAGTATTCCAATTTTCCCACATCTTCTCTAGCATTTATAATTTTCCTGTTTTGTTATGTTAACCAAGCTGATGGTATCTGAGAATTGTTTTGATTTGCATTTCTCTAACATTGATTTTGAGCATTTTTCATATGGCTACAGATACCTTTAATTTCTTTATCTGAATACTGCGTGTTTATATACTTTGATCATTTATCAATTTGGGAATGATGTGTATTCTTATAATTTTGATTCAATTCTCTATATATTTTAGAAGTGAGACCTGAATCAGAGAAGCTGGTTGCAAACACTCTTTTCCAATTTTCTGCTTCCCTTCAAACCTTGGTTGCATTGGCTTTGTTTGTACCAAACTTTTCAATTTAATGTAATCAAAATTATCCATTTTGCAATCCACAATTTTCTATATCTCTTGTTTGGTTATAAATTCTTTCATTTTTCATAAATCTGGCAGGTAAACTATTCCTTGCTCTCCCAGCTTGCTTATAGTATCAGCCATTATACCTAAATCATGCACCCATTTTGACTTTATTTCAGTAAATAAAGTATTTATTATTTATTTATTTACTTAAAAGGAATAAGATATTGGACTATGCCCAGTTTCTGCAATATTATCTTTTTAGTTTTACCAGCAGTTTTTGTCAAATAGTGAGTTCTTTTCCCAGAAGCTTGTGTCTTTGGGATTATCAAACAGTAGATAACTATAGTCACTGACTACTGTGTCTTGTGTACCAAACCTATTCCTCTGATCTACCACTCTATTTCTTAGGCACCACCAAGTAGTTTGATGATTGCTGCTTTATATTTAAAGATCTGGCATTGCTAGGCCACCTTCCCTAGCATTTCTCTTCATTAATCCTCTTGATACTCTGGACCATTGCTCTTCCAGATGAATTCTGTTATTATTTTTTCAAGTTCTACAATATGACCTTTTTGGTAGTTTGATTGGTATTGCACTGAATAACTAAATTAATTCACTAAAGCTGTCATTTTTAATATTAGCTTGGCCTACCCAGAAGCAACTGTTTTTCCAATTATTTAGATCTGACTTTATTTGTGTGAAACCTGTTTTGTAACTGTGTTCATATAGTTCTTGGGTTTGTTTTGGCAGGTAGACTACCAAATATTTTATAATATCTACAGCAACTTTAAATAGAATTTATCTTTCTATCTCTTGCTGTTAGGCCTCATTAGTCATACATAGGAATGCCGAGGTTTTATCTGGGTTTATTTTATATCCTGCAACTTTGCATAAGTTGTTTACTATTTCAAGTAGTTTTTTATTTGCTTCTCTAGGCTTCTCTACATATATCATCATATCATCTGCAAAGAGTAGTAACTTTGTTTTTTCTTTGCATATTCAAATACCTTCAATTTCTTTTTCTTCTTTTATTTCTAAAGCTAACATAACAGTGTGATAATGGACATTTTTGTTTCACCCCAGATCTTATTAGACATGCTTCTAGCTAATCCCCATTACATGTAATACTTGATTATGGTTTTAGGTAGATTCTATTTACCATTTTAAGGAAGACTCTATTTATTCCTTTGCTCTCTAGTGTTTTTAATAGGAATGGGTGTCATATTTTGTCAAAAGGTTTTTCTGCATCTATTGAGATAATCATATGGTTTCTGCTAGTTTTGTTGTTGATATGATCAATTATGCTGATAGTTTTGCTAATATTGTACCAGACCAGCATTCCTTGAATAAATCCTGCTTGGTCATAGTGTATAATTCTCATGGTAAGTTGCTATAATCTTTTTGCTACTATTGTATTTAAAATTTCTCCATCTATATTCATTGAGGAAATTCAGCTATAATATTCTTTTTTCTGTTTAGGTTATTCCCAGTTAGGGTATCAATATCATGTTTATATCATGAAAAAATTTAGTAGGACTCTTTCTTCATCTGTTTGCCCAAACACTCTGTAAAGTATTAGAATAAATAGTTCTTTAAAAACTTGACAGAATTTGCTTCTAAATCCAACTGGCCCTAGACTTTTTTTTCCAAGGGAATTCATCCATGGCTTGTTCAATTTCTTTTTTCTGAGATGGGGTTATTTAAGTATTTTACTTCCTCTTCATTTAACCCAGGCAATTTGTATTTTTTTAATTGTTTATCCTTTCACTAAGATTGTCAAATTTATGGGCACAGAGTTGTGCAAAATAGTTCTTATTATTGCTTTAATTTCCTGGACATTGGTGATGAATTTACCCTTTTCACTTTTGACACTGGCAATTTGGTTTTCTTCTTTTTTTTAAATCAAATTAACCAAAGTTTTATCCATTTTATTTTTTCCCATAAAATCAGCTCTTAGTTTTATATATTATAACAGTTTTCTTAATTTCAATTTCATTAATCTCTGCTTTGGTTTTCAGTATTTCTAATTTGGCATTTTATTGGGGATTTTTAATTTGTACATTTCTACTTTTTTTAGTTTCATATCCAGTTCATTGATCTCCTCTTTCTGTTTTATTCATGTAAACATTTAGAGATATAAATCTTGCAATAAGAACTACTTTTTCTGCATCCTATAAGTTTGGTATGTTGTCTCATTATTTTCATTCTCTTGGATGAAGTTATCGATAGATTCTATGACTTATTGTTTGACCAATTTATTCTTTAGGATAAGATTATTTAGTTTCCAATTGATTTTTTTAGTCTATCATTCCATGGCCCTTTATTACATATATTTTTTATTGCATCATAATCTGAAAATGATACATTTGATATTTCTGTCTTTCTATATTAGATTGTGAGTTTTTTAGCCTCTAGCATATGCTCATTTTTTGTGTAAATGTCATGTACCACTGAGAAAAATATATATTCCTTTCTATCCCCATTCAATCTTCTCCAGAGGTCTACCATATCTAACTTTTCTAAAATTCTATTTGCCTCCTTAACTTCTTATTTATTTTGTGGTTAGGTTCATCAGAGGGGGCAGATTGAGGTCCTTCACTATTATAGCTTTGCTGCCAATTCCCTTTGCAACTCCTTTAACTTCTCCTCTAAGTATTTGGTTGCTACCACTTGGTGCATATATGTTTAGTAATGATATTGCTTTATTGTGTATGGTGCTGTTAGCAGGATATAGTCTCCATCCTTTAATTAGATCTATCTTTCCTTTTGCTTTGTCTGAGATCACGATTGCTAACTCTGTTTTTTTTTTTAGTTCTCTTTATTTTTTTTAATGATTTAATTATTTTTATTTAAGATAACAAAATTAATTAAATGATTGTTCCCAGCCATTTCTAAACCATGCCACCTTTACTCGAGTTATCTTCCTTCCTCACCTCCCACTGGAACCTGAACTCTTTCTCCTAAATCCATGAATTCTAATAGAAGAGCTTCCACCTAATCTCCCAGAGAAGCATGATTTTACATAGCTTAGGCATCTCCAAACCATATGCCATATTTTCATTATCTTCATTGTCTGTTTTACCACTCTCCAAAACCCATAAAATCAAATCTTGTTGAGTACACAGAGTGTCTTTTTTAAAATTTATTTATTTAACTTACTTACTTTTCAGCACTGATTTTCACAAGAGTCCTCATCACAGATTCTCTCCCCATTTCCACCCTCCTGCCCACTCCAAGATGGCATATATTCTGGTTGCCCCATTCCCCAGTCAGTCCTCTCTTCTGTCACCCCACTCTCCTCCCATCCCCTCCTCTCCCACCATCTTTCAGGGCAAGATGAATTTCTATACCCCACTGCCTATGTATCTCACTTCCTAGTTGCATGCAAAAACTTTTTTTTTAATTTTTGAACATCTGTTTTTAAAGTTTTGAGGTCCAAATTCTCTCCGCTCTTCCCTCCCCACCCACCCTCCCCAAGAAGGTAAGCAATTCAACACAGGCCACATGTGTATCATTATGTAAAACCTTTCCACAATACTCATGTCATGAAAAAATAACTATATTTTGCTCCTTCCTAACCCATCCTCCTTCATCGAATTTTCTCCCTTGACCCTGTCCCTTTTAGAAAGTGTTTGCTTTTGATAACTTCCTCCTCCTATCTGCCCTCCCTTCTATCACCCTCCATTTTCTGTCTTCTTCCTTCCTCTCTCCTGCAGGGCAAGATATCCAATTGAGTGTCCATGGTATTCCCTCCTCAGGTCAAATCTGATGAGAGCAAGATTCATTCATTCCCCCTCACCCGCCCCCCTTCCCTTCCCACAGAACCGCTTTTTCTTTTCCACTTTTATGCAAGATAATCCACCCCATTCCATCTCTCTCTGTCTACCTCTCCCAATACACTCCTCTCTCATCCTTTAATTTGATTTTATTTCCCTAGATATCAACCCTTCGCATTCAATCACCCTGTGCAATCTATCCACATATATATATATATATATACGTATATATACATATGCATACATACATATATGCATATATATTATATATATGCATACATATATATATATATATGCATACACACATATACATATACACACATACTATACCCACACGCACACATTTATATATAGTCCTTTCAACTACCCCAACACTGAGGTCCCAAGAATCACACACATCATCTTTCCATGTAGGAATGTAAACAAAATACTTCAACTTTAGTAAGTCCCCTGTGGTTTCTCCTTTTTGTTTACCCTCTCATGCTCCTCTTGATTCCTGTGTTTGAAAGTCAAATTTTCTATTCAGCCTTGGTCCCTTCACTGAGAAAGCTTGAAAGTCCTCTATTTTATTGAAAATCTGTATTTTGCCGTGGAGCATGATACTCAATTGTACTGGGTAGATGATTCCTGGCCTCAATCTTAGCTCCATTGATCTCCAGAATATCGCATTCCAAGCCCTTTGATCCCTTAATGTAGAAGCTGCTAGATCTTGTGTTATTCTGATTGCATTTCTACAATACTCAAACCATTTCTTTCTGGCTGCTTGCAGCATTTTCTCCTTGATCTGGGAGCTCTGGAATTTGGTGACAATATTCCTAGGAGTTTTCTTTTTGGGATCTTCCTGAGGAGGTGATCTGTGGATTCTTTCAATTTCTATTTTACTCTCTGGCTCTATAATATCAGGACAGTTTTCCTTGATAATTTCTTGAAATATGATGTCTAGGCTCTTTTTTTGATCATGGCTTTCAGGTAGTCCAATAATTTTTAAATTCTCTCTCCTGGATCTATTTTCCAGCTCAGAGGTTTTTCCAATGAGATATTTCATACTGTCTCCCACTTTTTCATTCTATTGTTTCTGTTTTATAATATCTTGATTTCTCATAAAGTCACTAGCTTACATTTGCTCCAATTGAATTTTTAAGGTAGTATTTTCTCCAGGGGTCTTTTGGACTTCCTTTTCCATTTGGCTAATTCTGCCTTTCAAGGCATTCTTCTCCTCATTGGCTTTTTGGAGCTGTTTTGTCATTTGAATTAGTCTACTTTTTAAGGTGTTGTTTCCTTCAGTATTGTTTTCAGTATTTTTTTGGGTCTCCTTTAGCAAGTCATTGACTTGTTTTTAATGGTTTTCTCACATCATTCTCATTTCTCTTCCCAATTTTTCATCTACTTCTATAACTTGTTTTTCTTTTTTTGGGGGGGCAGGGCAATTGGGTTAAGTGACTTGCCCAAGGTCACACAGCTAGTATATGTGCCAAGTGTCTGAGGCCTGATTTGAACTCAGGTCCTCCTGACTCCAGGGCTGGTGCTCTACTCACTGTGCCACCTAGCTGCCCCTATAACTTGCTTTTCCAAATCCTTTTTGAGTCTATATGGTAACACATACTTTCCCTAAGATACCTTAGCAATTGGTCTTTTTTTAAATGCTTATTTGGTGATTCATATGTACATCTGGTGAATAATCCATCTATGCTATAATATGGTTTATAGTCTTACTGCCTACTTCCAGAAATAAAATGTTAATGCACATAATGAATATGTCACACTACTAAATGACATCTGTTGCCATCTTGAACCCACAAAATTTATTTCTCATTATCTCCAGAGTTTCCCCTTTGACCCATATGTCCAAAACCAGTGTATTTTGTTTCTACAACTGTAGAAAATAGTGCTATGAAGAGCAGCAACTCATTTATTTTATCAAGCTACATCATTTACGGTCCAGCTTGCTGCTTGATTGTACAGGCTCAAGATCTGTCATTGTCTAAATAGTAAAGTAAAGCTTTATAAGGAATGGGATTTAGTTTGTGTTCTCAGATTATGTATCTTCTTTTAACCCTTAATCACCCACCTCCTCTTGACAGTTATTGAGGCAAAGAGATCTGGTTCAGTGAACAAGATTTACATGCATGCTGGTATGCTGTGTGGTGGAAGTTCCAAACATTCATCTATACTTTCATTGGATTATGCCCTTATTTCTTTGGCATCATGTACAACTTTTATTCCTCCCTTTACTTTGGTATCACATGGAATTCAAGACAAAACATCTGCATCCTCATTGCCTTCCTCTGTCAGTAATGTGTGGGGAATATATGTTTGACTACTGCTGTTACCCATCTCTGTCAAGAAGCATCTAACCTGACACTCATCAAAATGTGACATATATTGTTTTTAGTTCACATGTGAAATTTAGTTCCATGTACATAGCTTTTGAATTTTTTTTAGTGACTTATCAAAATAAATCTGAGAATTTAAGGTCATTTGTAGTAAGACTCACTGTCACCAAATGTTGTACTAGTGATGAATTTTGCTTCTGATAACTATCATCCCTTATGTAAAGGGATACTACTAGGACCTCTAGGCTGTGGTATGTTTTCCAGATAAGAGGCTTTCTTGGATCCACATGAACTAACACTGCTGTATGTGTAAGGCCATTGCTCAATTCTTTGAAACCTTGTTCAGATTTGTGAATCCATTGATAGTCACATAACTTTGACAATTTTTCATTATAGAACTTTTGCCTTTGTGGTACTTTTGCTTCTCTTTCTCTTCAGTCACGTATGCATAGATGATATAACTCAGTTGCTTAGAAAAAGCAGCATAGTTTTTTAAAAGAAATTTTGGTAACAAATGGCATATTGGAAATGACCTTAGACCTAGAATTTCTTTTCAAATGGTTTTAATCTCAAATAGGACTGGATACATGAAGGTCGCTTATTGACTTGGAAAGATAAATAACTACTTGTACTTTTAAAATTATTTCAAAACATTTTCCAATTACATTTTAGTATAATATGGACTACACCTAAGGACTTTGTAGTCCACTTGACTTTTCTGCTTTAGGCAAAGTCAATTCAAGAAAGTTTCAGGGCTCACTTCCTCTTCAATGCATAAATAAAACAAAAAAGTTAACAGAAGATTTATGAAACCATGACATATCGATGGATGGATTCAGAAGTTCTTGATCTATCCAGTTCATCACTCTCACCAGTTTCATGTTCTTCTAGCATTTAGGTACATCCATACTTTCAAATAATTCTTGTCCATGAATATATCCTCCATTAGCCATTGGAATGTGGAAGGTGTTCCAAAGATACCTTGAGACATATGCTTGTAAAATTCAGCTAGTCATATGACAGATAAATGACCTAGAGATAGAGAATGATAGAGAAATAAATATAGAGATCAATTCGTAGATAGGCAGATGGGTAGATGATAACTATAACATGGATGATGATGATGATGATGATGATATATTTATATGCTAGGTATTGTATTAGGCTGTAGAGATTTAAATAAAAGCAAGAAAGTCAGGGTATCTCCTGAAGGAACTTACATTCTAATGGAATACCAAGGCCTGTTAATCTCAACTTTGCAAAATCACTCATATATTCACCTTTCTCTCTTTTAAAATTGCTTTTATTCTACTGCAGCCCTCCTCACCTCATGCCTGGATTATTTCAATAGACTGCTGATGGATCTGCCTGCCTTGAGTATCTCCTCATTCTAATCCATCCCATATTGAACCACTAAAGCAATTTTCCTAAAGCATAGGTCTAATCTCATTACATCTATATTCAACAAACTCCAATGGCTTCCTATGAAAATGCTATGTTGGCATTCAGAATTATTTATAACATAGGAACCATCTACATTTCCAGTACTCTCATAACTTATTCCTTGACATGTGCTCTTTGACCTAGTGACACTGGCCTCCTAGGCCTTTCAAAACCAAGACACTCCAACTCTTTAACTCTGGCCATATACTCTTATCATTCCCCATGCCTAAAACTCTCCTTCCTCTATTTTCTCTACTGACCTTCCTGGCTTACTTTAAGCCCCAGCTAAAATTCTATCTTTTTCTGGCAGACTTCTCTAACCTCTATTATTCTAGTACCTTCTCTCTGTTAATAATTTCATATTTATCCTGTATATAGTTTACTTTGTGTGTGTGTGTGCACACACATATATACACAAGTGTATGCATGTATGTATGTATGTATGTATGTATGCATCTTCATGTCTTCTCTATTAGACTGTAAGCTACTCTAGTTCAGGGATTATCTTTTGAGGTTTTTTTTTTTTTTATTTCCCCAGACTTTAACACAGTGCCTTGCATATAATGGGTAATAATGATAAATGTTTATTGATTGATGGGAATAAAAACAACGTTTTGTCTTCTGCTAAAGAAATCTCAAATTAAACACTTTGTACCACTTTATGAAATATAATACTGAGAACCACTGGTTACATGATAGTCCAGAGCAGCTTTAATTCTCTCTATGTTGTATAAGCTCACCTTGCTCTATTATTCAAGGTTAAGTGGTTTACTTTCATTTGTGTGGTGTTTTTTATGCTTTTGTACCATTATTACAGATATTGTACACTTTGTAACATTGAACAATCAGATGGATTCTGAGATCTATGACATGTCAAGAAATCTTCCTAGATCTTTGTCAGAATGGTTGGAAGTTAGTAAAGTGTAAGATTTTGGCAAGCTGATGAATTGACAATGATCATAAAATCAAGGATGGTAGTAAATACCAAGTCTGTGGCAATTCCAGTGATTTTCCTCCACTGGAGGAACCTATGTGAAAATTGCTATCCTTTGGTCATAAGCAGGTATGAATTACAAAAATGTACAAAGAAAAGAAAAGATTCAACCAAAATATGACAATTTCAAACTCGATTAGTGAAAAGCATAAGTGAACCCCTCGAAAGAAATTTGTTAATTTTACTGGTTGGGGGGAAGGAGGGAGAAAATGAAAGTACACAGCAGAGAACAAAAGAATACCTAGAAGGAAGCACAGAAAAACTCAGTTGCTTTGAAAACAACGTGTAGAATTGTTATATAGGTTTTCATTATTGTATTTTATATATTATTTTTATATATAATATGTATAAATATTATATATATAAATATAAATAAATCATATATTATTATATAGGTTTTCATGAAATGGAAATTGTTTTATATTGCATCTTCTCTTATATTAAGTTTTGCATATGGAAATTCTTATTTTCCTTGTTTCATTTTTTATGTAAGTTTGAAATGAATAAAAAATAAAAAATTTCAATTGTGGGGCAAAATATGTTTCATCTTTTAATATCCATGAAAGTTAATTTGTGTTAATGTACAAGTGAGAGCTTTTTAATAATTGGTATATTCTTGATCTTTTTTCCACCTATTGCTAAACATTTCAGCATGCAAGAAGCTAAATAATACCTCATGGCTTCATTATGTATAACAAACTAGAATGAACTAATTCACTATACATTTTTTTCAAAACATTTTATGAAACACTGATCATGAATACAATGTTATATATAAAATAAGAATCTTCTTGTATTTTATTCTTATTAGTTTTCAAAACCAACTTCTAAAATATTTGGAGTGGTCATTATTTACCTCAAAGCTTAAGGTACATAAATTATTTATTGGTCTATTAAGAGTGGTACAGTTAAACCTCTCTTGGGAGCCAGGAGAGCTGACCTTTCTTTTGCTACATGACTGTGTGACCAAGGACAAGACATTTTTCTCTGAGTTCATTTTCCTCAGCTACAAAATAAAAAGGTCATATTCCATGGTTTATTTGGTCCCTTGGAGCTTTGAAATTTCTTGATTTTTTTAGATGATTTTTACATATGTGTGTGTGTGTGTTTGTGTGTGCACACATGTGTGTATCTTATAAGATAAAGTATAAATTTCTTAGGTCAATGTTTAAGATCCACTATAATCTGACTTAGATCTAACTTCATAGTCTTATTCTACATTACTAATGTCATAGCCTCTTATTACACTGAAATTGTAATATTTGCTAATTATGATTTGTGATGACATTCTCCCACCTCTCATTTTAATATAGTGACTTGTTTTTCTTTAAAAGATACTAAAACTCCTTGATTTTTGATTCACTAAGGGGACTGAGGGGTTATCAAAATAATTTCCTAATTATCTGGGTACAAAACATTCAGGAATAGAGTAGACAGAGCTTTTCACTATGGTCTATGCCCATAGACTAGAAGCATGAACGATATACTGGAAACCTGTGCTTAATTAAATAAATACTTTTTATAGAGTAAAATCTCTTTGCTATACTGTATGTCCTCCCATTGCTATAGCTAAGTAGATCTCTTTTTGTTAACTAATAAATGGATTATGAGTGCCTAATTTCATTCAAAATTTTTATCTAAACTACTAATGTACTGAAATTAGTTGAGCTCAGCCTACCATGTCATAATATCACTTGCATCTAGGAATTAACAAATTTCATCTTGCATGTATACTTAGAATACTTAATTCTTTTCTGCCTTCAAGGTTAGGTTTCAGGAGCTATATTCTTTATATATTGTTTCCTGATTTGCCACATATGTAACCAATTATTCTAATCTATGTCTTCATATATTATAAGAACTCCTTATCTAAATTTTCCTTTGACTCCTACACTATCCACTCTATTACATGTGTTTATTTTATATCAGTAGAATAGAATGTAAAGCCTTAGAGGAAACATGAAATTTTTAATCTTTATCCTCATATTTCCAGGGCCCAGTAGAATGCTTGGGAGAAAGTATGAAGTTTTAATTGAATGGGGCGATTATCAGAATCTATTCTCTCTTTTTTTTAATAAAATTTTATTTTTTCCAATGACCTGTAAACAAAGTTTTCAACATTCTTTTTTTTTTATAATATTTTGACTTCAAACTTTTTTCTATCTCTTTCTCTCTCCAAGATGGAAACAATCTGATGTAGGTTATACTTGTGCAATCATACTAAACATATTTCCACATTAGTCATGGTGTGAAAGAAAAATCAGAACAAAAAGGCTAAAACCAAGAAAAAACAAAACAAAACAAAAGGTGAAAATATCATACTTCTATCCACATTCAGACTTCATAGTTCTTCCTCTAGATATAGATAGCATTTTTCATCATGAGTCTTACGGAATTTTTGTAGATCGGTGTATTACTGACAAGAGGCAAGTGATCAAAGTTGATCATCTCAGAAGGTTGCTGTTACTGTGTACAACGTTATCCTGGTTTTGTTCATTTCACTAAGCATTAGTTCATATAATCCTTTCAAGATTTTTCTCATATGGGGATGTAAACAGTTTAAGCTTATTGAATAACACATGTGTTTGCTTATTTTTCTTTCCTGTTTACCTTTTTATTCTTCTCTTGAGTCTTGCATTTGAAGATTGAATTTTATCTTCAGCACTGGTCATTTCATCAGGAATAATTGAAAATCCCTAATTTATTGAATATCCATCTGTTCCCTTGAAAGATTAAGCTCACTTATGCTGGGTCATTGATTCTTGATTGTATTCCAAACTACTTTGCCATATGGAATATCATATTACACACTCTCTGATCCTTTGAGGTAGATGCTGCTAAATCCTGTGTAATCTGGATTGTGGTTTGATGATAGTTGAATTGTTTCTTTCCAGCGGTTTGCAGTATTTTCTGCTTGACCTGATCATTCTGGAATTTGACTACAATAGTCCTTAGAGTGTTTATTCTGGGATCTCTTTCAAGAGATGATCAGTGGATTCTTTCAATGACTATTTTAACCTCTTATCATAAGATGTAAGGGCAGTTTTCCTTGATAATTTCTTGAAAGAAGCTGTCTGGGTTCTTTTTTTTATCATGTCTTCCAGATTGTCCAACCATTCTTAAATTATCTCTCCTAGATTTATTTTCTAATGATATATTTTATATTTACATTTTATATTTTCTTCTATTTTTCATTCTTTTGATGTTATTTGACTAATTCCTGATTTCTCACATAGTCATTAGCTTCCATTTGCCCATTTCTAATTTTTACAGAATTATTTTCTTCAGCTAACTTTTGTGCCTCCATTTCCATTAGGCCATTAGGGCAATTCTGCTTTTTAAGGAGGTTTTTTCCAGTGTTTTTTTTTTCCATTGTGACTAATCTTATTTTTGAAAGAATTGTTTTCTTTGATCAACTTTTCTCCTTCATTTTCCAAGCAGTCGACTCTCTCTTGCATACCTCTCATTTCTTCCCCCAATTTTTCTTCTACTTCTCTTATTTGACTTTAAAAAAATTTACTTATTTTAAGTTCTCAACATTCATTTCCACAAAATGTTGAGTTCCAAATTTTCTCCCCATCTCTCCCCTACACCTGCTTCAAGAAGGCATGCATTCTGATTACCCCTTCCCGCAGTCTGCCCTCACTTCTATCATGCTCTCTCTTATGCCCTCTGCCTAATACTTTCTTCTTGGGTGAGACAGATTTCTACACCCCATTGCCTGTATATCATATTTCCAGTTACAGGTAAAAACATTTTTTAATATTTGTTTTTAAAACATTGAGTTCCAGATTCTCTCCCTTCTTTCCTCCCCACCCACTCTCATTAAAAAGGGAAGCAAATCAACATAGGTTATACATATGTAGTTCTGAAAAAACATTTCCATAATATAACATTGTGAAAGACTAGGATAAGATACCCAGTTGAGTGGGTATTTTATTCCCTCCTTAAGCAAAATTCAATGAGAGCAAGGTTGGCTCATTCCCTTTCATCACCCCCTATCCCTCCATTGTAACAGCTTTTTCTTGCCTCTTTTAAGTGAGATAATTTACCCTATTGTATCTCTCCCTTTCTCTTTCTCCCAATATATTCCTCTCTCACCCCTTGATTTTAGTTTGTAGATATCATCACTTCATATTTAACTCACCCTGTGCTTTCTATCTATATCTATATCTATATCTATATTTATATCCATATCTATATATCTACATCTACATCTATATCTGTATCTATTCTCTTCAATTATCCTAATATTGAGAAAGGTATCATGAGTTACAAATATCCTTTTTCCATGTAGGAATGTACATAATTCAACTTTACTAAGTCCCTTCTGAATTCTCTTTCCTGTTTGTCTTTTCATGCTTCTCTTGAGTCTTGAATTTGAAAGTCAAATTTTCTATTCAGCTCTGATCTTTTCATCAAGAGTGCTTGAAAGTCCTCTATTTCATTGAAATTCCATTTTCCCCTGAAGTATTTTACTCAGTTTTGCTGGGTAGGGGATTCTTGGTTTTAATTCTAGTTCCTCTGACTTCCGGAATATCATATATCAAGCCCTTTGATGCCTTAATGTAGAAGCTGCTAGATCTAGAGTTGTCCTGATTGTGTTTCCACAATACCTGAATTGTTCCTTTCTGGCTGCTTGCAACATTTTCTCATTGATCTGGGAACTCTGAAATTTGGATACAATAGTCCTAGGAGTTTTGCTTTTGGAATCTTTTTCAAAAGGTAATTGGTAGATTCTTTCAATGTATATTTTACCCTTTGATTCTAGAATACCAAGGTCAGTTTTCCTGATTATTTCTTGAAAGTTCATGTCTAGGCTCTTTTTTGATCATGTCTTTCAGGTAGTACAATAATTTTTAAATTATTTCTCTGTTTTCCAGGTCAGTGGTTTTTCCAATGGGATATTTCACATTGTCTTCTATTTTTTTCATTCTTTTGCTTCTGTTTTAAAATCTCTTGATTTCCCATAGAGTCATTAACTTCCATTTGTTCCATTCTAATTTTTAAGGAATTATTTTCTTCTGTGAGCTTTTGGACCTCCTTTTCTATTTGGTCAATTCTGCCTTTTAAGGCATTCTTCTCCTCATTGGGTTTTTGGATCTCTTTTGCCATTTGAATTAGTCTATTTTTAGGGTGTTATTTTCTTCAGTATTTTTGTGGTCTCCTTTAGCAAGCTGTTGACATGTTTTTCATGATTTTCTTGCATCACTCTCATTTCT
>CM053622.1:184043843-184062061 GCA_028646595.1 Phalanger gymnotis
ACACTTTCAAAAAGGGACAGGGTCAAGGGAGAAAATTCAATAAAGGGGGATAGGTTAGGAAGAAGCAAAATATAGTTAGTCTTTCACAACATGAGTATCGTGGAAGGGTTATACATAATGATATGCATGAGACCTATTTTGAATTGCTTGACTCCTTAGGGAGGGTGGGTGGGAAGGGAAGATGGGAGAGAATTTGGAACTCAAAGTTTTAAAAATAGATGTTCAAAAACAAAAAAAAAAGCATGCAACTAGCAAAAAGGATACATAGGCAATGGGGTGTAGAAATTTATCTTGCCCTACAAGAAAGGAAAGGAAATGGGGATGGGAGGGGAGTGGGGTGACAGAAGGGATGGCTGACTGAACAGGGCAACAAGAATCTATGCCATCCTGGAGTGGGGGGTGGGTGGAAATGGGGAGAAAATTCATAATTCAAACTCTTGTGAAAATGAATGCTGCAAACTAAATATATTAAATAAATAAATAAATTTTAAAAAAACAAAAAAAAATCTTATGGAAGCCAATGTTGAAAACTAAAAATAAATTAATTACATTTTAAAAATAGTGATTGAGATCATTTTTATATGAGGATTGATTGAGACCTTTGATTTTTCTTGTGAAAACTCCCTGATTATATCTTTTCACCATTTATCAATTTTGGAATGCCTCTCTCTCTCTTCCTTTTTACAAATTTAGCTTAGCTCAGGATATATTTGAGAAATATATTAGACATATTTTAACAGGGGAACTTGCTGTAAAAATATTTTCTTCATTTTCTTCTTTCTTCTCAACTTTGACTACATTGGCTTTGTGCAAAAAGTATCAAAAGTATCCATTTTACCTCCCATGATCTTATCTTTCTCTTGTTTATTCATATTTTTTCTTTTATTCATAGATAAGTGATTTTTTGCATGCTCCCCTACCTTGATTATAATATTATGCTTTATGTCTAAATCATATATCCATTTTGAGCTTATCTTGGTAAGTGGTGAGAGATGGTGGACTATGCATAATTTCTGCCAGACTGCTTTTCGGTTTCCCCAGAAGTCTTTATCATATAATAAGTACTTGCCAAATAGCTTGGATCTTTGGATTTATCACACACTAGATTACTGTGGCCTTTTAACTATGAATATTGTGTACCTAATCTTTTCTATAGATCAAACACTGTTTCTTAGCCCATACCAGATTATTTTGATGATTGCCACATGATTGTTCCAATTGTAAAATGAGAGATTTGGACTAGATGATTCTTGGAGTTCTTTCCAGCTAGAGCATTCTCTGATTCTTTTGAGAAACTCTAAAAATCCCTTGAGATCATCTTCCTACTTAGCACTAGTTTCTTTGAGAAAAAGAAATAGGGAAAGAAGGGAGTCAACTGTAAGGAACTTCCTAACAGTGAGTTCAAGGTAGGGTACACAAATAATTTCTTATGTTGTTATGTTGTGTTATATTCTTTTGCCAATTCTTCCTTGCTCCAACTTAGTTTAAAGTTAGGTTTCTATATGTGTTATTGTTGAATTATCTGAGAGTTTGATTTTTTTTTAAAAATAACCACATGATAAAAATGTGGGAGGGGGGCTGGAGATCACTTTATAAAGTAAAAATATACCTCTTGTTTCTTTTGGAGACAATATATATCTTCATATAAAGAATTTCCTTAAACTGAAATATACCTTCACCGTGAAGTAGACATACATTTTCTTATCATAACTATATTTGTGGTTTGCCTTTGGTTGAGGAAGATCTGATGATTTGCAGGCATATCCAATTGGTAATAAAGGCATAGATGGGTGAACATCAAATGAAGGAATGTCAGTCTTTGTCATTTCTCACAGTCCCACATTTCTCCATTTGATATCTACCCCTCTATGAATTACTACCAAGTATGTGTGCTGACATGAGAATGAATTTCTTCTACCCAGAAGATTTTAAACAGACTTCTGACTCATGAGGCAGCTAATGTATTATTTTTGTTCTTCTTTGCTGCATAGTGAGCAAGCCCTAGGTGCATATGGTCCTTAATTAGGTCCAATCATGATGAAGAATAACTGTTTAAGCGGTCAGTTAGCTCTTCCCAGGAGATTATTTTACCTCACAGATATTAGAATTGCATGCCTCTCTTAGACTTTCTAATGGGATGAAGCTCTGTATGTTGCATGCATCATTGTTTTGAATATTTAACATGCTGCCTTCACTCCTGAGCCAGAGTCTAAAAGCTGAGACAAATGTTATATTGCTAACAACAAAGTGAAATATTGATAAAGTAATTAGTTTCTAGTACCATATGTTCTCATTGTTACATGTAGTTATTATGCAGCACAGATCCCAGTGCAGATGATGAGGAGTGCTTTAGTATCACTCAGAGCTGCAATTTTTACTGTAATGAAGCATAGCTTTCCCCAGCAGGACACACACTAAGGTAAAATCAGGTTCAGTCCTTATTGCCTCAGTGAGCTTCAAAGGAATGAAATTGATATTGAATGAATTTGTGGATTTGGACAGAGTCAAAGCATCCAGATAAGCCCATGTTCTCTTCTCTTCGTTCTCTCTTTCCCCTTGTTTCTCTTTCTCAACCTCAATTTGCTTAACAGCATCATTGCTTAGTCAGGAGAAATGAAGACTTAGCAATAAATCATCATGACCTATTGCTTCCCAGTGATGATTTCTAGTCTTGAATGAATTAATATTTTAAAACACATAATTATGCAATAGATTACAAAGTTACTTTTATTACTGGGTTATAACACTTGAAGTATATTTGTTTATAGGGTTTTTACTTGATCTTACGTAGTCAGTCAGCATTTGAAGAGAACTAATTCCTTCCCACCCACTCCTTCTGCACTTATTCTACTATTGGTGTAATTTGGGGTAAAGTCAAGAAGAGAATAAAGAAAGCAATGGAGAATTTGGCTATAACAATAAAAAAGTGACACTGAAAAAATATTTTCTGCTTTTAGGGTCATTCACTGCTTCTGTATCAATTATTGAGATTAGGGATATGTCTCAATATTTCATTCAGATTTCTGAAAGGGCAATTATTTTCAGAGAGAGTCATGCCATTTGGGGATTCTACCAGGTAACTCCCTTTTCTCCCTTGTAAGGGATATATTTTCTCAAAATTAAAAAAATGACATCATTGTGACACCACAATGTATCATGTGATCTTAACTGTAAAATATTACACTTCAAAAATATATGCTTAATGAACCCACTTCACCCAATTCACCTGTAAGCATAGGGTATTAGGAAAAGGAGAAAAAGCACTGTTAACTGAGACATTCAATATTTACTTAATAAAAAGAAAAACAATTATGGTCAGAGTATACTGCATAGCAGTTGTCCCCTAGCATAGAATCATGAACAATGCTTTTGCCATACAGAGCATGAGGAAGGTCTTATTTGGGATTTTTCTCTATCTGTACATATGAAAGCATACCCCAACTGCAAACTATCATGTATAGTTGTTCTTTATAGAGATAGATATCTCTTTCTACCTGTCATTTAGCAGCAAACTAGTTGGGAGAAAGGCAATCTCCATGGCATAATTTTATATAGCTTGCTAGATTGAAAAATCTGGAATACAAACTGGCTTCCAGTCTGTTTTGGCACCAATTCACTGAACGACTGTGGCCTATGCATTTAAACTCTTTATATTTCTTTTTTTTTAATTTGTAAAATGAACATACCTCTCCACCCCACCCTGATGATAGAAGGGAAGTATGGAATAGTAATAAATGGAGAGCAGCTCTCAGAGACAGGAACACTTGGCTCAGGGTACCACTGACTACATCACTGATCAAGTCACTTCATCAGTACATATTCTTAGCAGCTACGATTGTAAGTGGGGCAACTAGGTTGTACAGTGGTTATAGCACTGGGTCTGGAGTCAGAAACTTTTGATTTCAAATCTGCCTCCAGACACTTACTAAGTGTGTAATGGTGGGCAACTCACTTAACCTTGTTGCCTCAGTTTCCTCATCTGTAAAATAAGCTAAAAAAGGAACTGGAAAACCACTCCAGTGTCTTTGCCAAGAAAACCACAAATGCAGTCACAAAGTGTCTAACAAAATAGAAACTAACGAACAACAAGAGTATAAGTAGAAGAGAATGCATCAAGCTGCATTGGCAGAGGAAGAATCCACATATGGAATTATCAATGAAATCACTGGTACAATAACTATTTCTATTCCTATGTAACATTATCAAAATTATTGCAAGGTTCAAGTGAGATAATATTAAAACCTTCTGAAAAATTCAAAACTGCTAGACAGATATTAATTTTAAGACTTAAATGGGGGAGGCAGGGGGTATAAAAACAGCTTTTCCTGATATGCTGTGTTCTCCTCAACTCATGGCAAATAAGGTTGACATACAAACTCAAGTGTCAGGAAACATATCATACAATCCTAAACTAATTTATTTTTGTTAATGTAAGTGGAATCTTCTTGTCTCTTACAAACATTTTAATGTCTTAACATATTGTCATCCACTGTTTTGTCTCCCAGGAAGCAGAGTGTTTTGAAAAAACAAAGGTTGATTGGAGAGGGCTGATACCTGGATTACCAAACAGCATGATATTTGTTAAGGACAGAGACTTAGAGAAAACATTGGCTCTAGGCAACAACACTGATATGGTTATTCCTGTGCCTCTTGGATCCAATCAGCATTTGTCCTTTAAATGAGCCTATTTCCACTGAAGTACTGTTCAGGAACAGAAAGTAACACGAGCAAACCTGATGCAAAATAGAGGTGGAGACAATAGAGGTGAAGTCAGGGCCTATGCAAAAGAGTTCTTGCAGCCATTTTCATCTATGTAGATGAGATGATAAAAATATCTGTGAAGTTCTCCAATCCAGATGTCTTCATCCTTCTTTGACTTAACTCCTTATATTCTGATTCCATAATACAGAGATATAAGATGTCTATTATAAGACACTGGAGTTTCCTATGTTTTCCCTACTCTCTTATATGATGAAGTTGAGGGCTAAAACTTTGGAAGAGATACAAGACTCCAATCTAAGAAAGTTTTTTTGTTTATTTATGTTTGTTTGTTTAAGAGAGAAACTTGCCTGTTAAAAATGCCATCCTCAATAACTAGTACAAGGAATGTCTAGAACTAATGTTACTTTTAAACCTATCACTACTCTCTGTGCCTAAGAAGAAAGATGGCATCAGGGAGAGTGGTTCATAGTTCTGGTGTCATATCTAGAAAAGGAAGCTCTAGTGGCAAAGAGCCAGTGAGGCTTCATCTGCAAAATACTGTTCAAGGCTAACTTCATTTCCTTCTCTTTTTGTGAAAGACAAACTGGACTGGAAGACTGGGGGACAGTGAAATTTTAACTAGATTTTAGCAAATTTTCAATAAAGGATCTTCTACACTCTTGTGAAAAAGATGAGATATGAACTAGATGATGACACAATTAGATGAATTTCAAACTGGATGAATGATATGGCCAGTACAGTCATCAGCAGCTCAATACCAGCATGTCAGGAAGTCTTCGGTGAAGTGCCTCAGTGCTTATTTTTTGATTTTGTGCTAGGTAACATTTTTATCCATTAGTTTGACAAAGTCATTATACCAAGGCACAAGAGAGAGTTGACATTTAGTAATAGAATAAGGATCCACAATTTTATTGGCAGATTAGAGCTGCTAGCACTTCTCATACACTTTTACTTTAGGATGCCAAATTCAAAAATATATTGAAAGCCCCCACTAAATATGGTTGCATCTATTGATACTTACCATATTAGAAATTAAAATACCTTAGTATTACTATGAAAATAGTTAACAACCCCTCCCTAAAAGTATCTCATGGACCATACCCTACCCTTAGTGACCTTGGATCGCACTTTGAGAAACTCTAGGCTATGTGAATCAAGTATAAAATTTAATAAATATAAATGTAAACATTTACACTTGAATTTTTTAATCAACTTCATTGGTGCAGACTTTGGGAAGAACTGGTAGACAGTTTTTTTCTGACAATAGTCTTGGGCTGTGTGAATTTAGGGCTCAGTATGGTTCAGCAACATAATGCTGCCATCAAGAAAGCAAGTAAAATTTTGCTGTTGTTGTTCCATCATTTTTCAGCCATGTCCAACACTTTGATTCCATTTCGCACTTTCTTAGCGAAGATACTGGAGTAGTTTGCATTTTCTTCTCTAGCTCATTTCTCAGATGAAGGAACTAAGTCAAACAGAGTTAAGTGACTTGCCTAACATTACATAGCTAGTAAGTGTCTGAATCCATATTTGAACTCATGAAGATGAGTTTTCTTGACTCTAGCACTGACAATCTATCTATTGTACCACCTATAAATTCAATAATTTCTGACAGTCAGGAGGTAATAATCCCTCTGTTCTCCCTCTCAGTTTTTGCCTCATCTAGTATATATAGTTTGGGATACCATACTTTAAGAAAAAAAAAAAACATCAGAAATCTTGGGAAAATTCAGAAGTGGCCAATTATGACAATGAAGACCTTGTTTAAAAATCAATTGATAGAAATAGTGATGTTTAATTTGTAGGAGAGACAACTCATAGGGAACACAATAGTTTTGTTCAAGTGTTGAAAGTTCTGTCAGATGGAAGGGAAATTGACTGGTTCCAGAGGTTTGAATCAGGGAAATAGATGAAAGTTGTCAGGATGCCCTTTTAGACCTGAATAAAGAAGAAAAAAAATCTACAATTTGAGCTGTTCCCAAACTGAAATGGACTCCTTAGTAAATGGTGTCACTGGAAGGCTACATGACCACTTGTCAGATACAATGTATCTCCAACAGCTAAAACAATTTGGGATTCCTATCAGGCTCATTTTACACAAGATGGCTGCTGAGGACTCTTCTAAGTCTGAAATTCTGTGAAGTTTTGGAGGGTTATTGATATAAGGAATATGAAATTTTGAAATCATGAAGACCTAACAGGACAGTGATAGAAGAGCTTGGTGAGAATGAAGATTCAGGGCATCTCAGTGGGGTAAAATGATTCTAAAGGGAATACAACATTTTAAAAAAGAGTTATAGACATAAAAATTTAATTTTACCAAAAATGGTACTCATTTTTTATCTACACCCAAAATATTAATGAAATCTTTCTTTTATTCTATCTCATAAACCGACAAATATTTTATTTATGCCTATGCACCCCCTCTCTCAATCTATCCATTTCTTAAACTCTATCATCTTTTTTTCGATCAATCTATCTGTAAATATATACATCCTTATGCAGATAAAGGTTTATAAGGTCCTTGAAGAAGTATTAATATTTCTGAAAATTTCAAGAAGTTAGAATCTCTCTTAATCATAAGCTTATGAGAGAACAGTCTGTTTCTTCTAATTTAGTTTTGGCTTTGTGTCACTTATCCTTAGTACCTTTCCTGACACACAGTATGAACTTAATAAATTCTGAATGGTTCCTTGACTTGAATATTTCTACTCATTTAGTTAGAATGGATAGCAATTTAATATATATATATATGTGTGTGTGTGTGTATATATGCACATATAAATATGTATATATACACATATATATGTATATATACACACATATATATGTATTATTTTTAATTCATAACATTCAGTTCCACAAATTTTTGAGTTCCAAATTTTGTCTCCTTCCCTCTCCTACCCTATCCCCTTCCAAGACAACATGCAATCCATTATAGGTTCTACATAAACCTTCACATTAAATTTTTCACTATAGTCGAGTTGTAAAGAATTGTAACCAATGGAATGAAATATGAGAAAGAAGAAACAAAATCAAATTAGAAAAAAAAAAGAAAAAAGAGAGAGACAGCATATAGTTTGCCTCAATCTGCATTCAGAGTCCATAATTCTTTCTCTGGATTTCAATAGCTTTCTCCATCATGAGTCTTTTAGAGCAGTTTTAAAACTTTGCCTTGCTCAGAAGAGCCAAGTCTATCAAAGTTAGTCATCACAGATACCATGTGACTGCAATCAGGTATAATGTTCTGCTGGTTCTGCTCCCCTCACTCAGCATCAGATCAAGTGAGTTTTTCCAGGTTATTATGAAGTCCATCTGCTCCTCATTTCTTATAGCACAACAGCATTCCATTGCAATCATATACAGCGACTTGTTTAGCCATTCCTCAATTGATGGGCATCCCCTTGATTTTCAATTCTTTGCCACCACAAAAAGAGCTGCTATAAATATTTTTGTACATATGAATCCCTTTTCCCACTTTGATGATCTCTTTGGGATACAGCCTAGAAGTGGTACTGCTGAGTCAAAGGCTATGCACATTTTTATAGCCCTTTGGGTATGTTCCAAATTGTTCTTCAGAATGGCTGGATCATTTCACAGCTCCACCAACAATGTATTAGTGTTCCAATTTCCCCACATCTCCTCCAGCATTTATAATTTTCCTGTTTTGTTATATTCGCTAATATGACAGGACATATGTGGTACCTAAGAGTTGTTTGGATTTGCATTTCTCTAATCAATAATGATTTAGAACATTTTTTCATGTGACTGTAATTATTTTTGATTTCTTCCTCTGAAAACTGCCTGTTCATATCCTTTGTTTATCAATTGGTGAATGATGTGTATTCTCATAATTTTGACTCGATTCCCTGTATATTCTAGAGATGAGGCCTTTATCAGAGATACTGGTTGTAAAAATTCTTCTAGTCTTGGTTGCATTGGCTTTGTACAAATACTTTTCAATTTGATATAATAAAAATCATCCATTTTGCATTTTGTAATGCTCTCTATCTCTTGTTTGGTCATACATTCTTGCCTTCTCCATAAATCTTATAGGTAAACTATTCTTTGCTCCCTCAAATTACTTATAGTATCAGCCTTTATATCTAATGCATTTTTACTTTATTTTGGCATATGGTGTAAAATAGTGGTCTATGCCCAGTTACTGCCACACTATTTTGCAGTTTTCCCAGCAGTTTTTGTGAAATAGTGAGTTCTTATCCCAAAAGCTGACTCTTTGGGTTTATCAAAGAATAGATTTCTATAGTCATTGACTCCTGCATCTTGCATATCTAGCCTATTCCACTGATCCACCATTCTAATTCATAGACAGTACCAAGTAGTTTTGATGATTGCTGCTTCATAATACAGTTTAATATCTGGTATTTCTAAGCCACCTTTGCTAGCATTTCTTTTTATTAATTCCATTGATATTCTGGACCTTTTGTTCTTCCAGATGAATTTTATTATTATTTTATCTAGCTCTATAAAATAATTTTTGGTAGTTAGATTGGTGTGGCACTAAATAAGTAAATTAATTCAGGGAAATTACCATTTTTATTATATTAGCTTGGCTCAACTATGAGGAACTGATTTTTTTCCCAGTTATTTAGATCTGACTTTATTTGTGTGAAACGTGTTTTGTGATTGTATTCATATAAGTCCTGGGTTTGTCTTGGCAGATAGACTGCCAAATATTTTATATTGTTTACAGTAACTTTAAATGGAATTTCTCTTTCTATTTCTTGCTGTTGAGCTTTGTTAGTAATATTTAGCAATGCTGAGGATTTATGTGGGTTTATTTTATATCCTGCAACTTTGCTAAAGTTATTTATTATTTCAAGTATTTTTTTTTTTTACTTAATTGTGCAGGGTTCTCAAAGCAAACCATCATGTCATCTGCAAAGAGTGATAACTTAGTTTCTTCTTTGCCTATTCTAAATCTTTCAATTTCTGTTTCTTCTCTTATTGCTACAGCTAATATTTCCAGTACCAAATTGAATAATAGGAGTAATAATGGACATCCTTGTTTCACCTCCCACCCCGCACCTCCGCCAATCTTATTGGAAATGGATCTAGCTTATCTCCATTATATATAATGCTTGCTGATGGTTTTAAGTAGACAGCACTTATCACTTTAAGGAAGGCTCCATTTATGGCTATCTCTGTAGTGTTTTTAATAGGAATGGTGTTGTATATTTGTAAGGGCAAGCAAAATGAGAAATTTTACCGGTTTTTTTTATAGTGCTCTTCAGCACTGGGGCAATCAAGTATCTTTGACTGATTCTTGCCTTTGTTCATAGGAAGGCCCATACCCTTTTGCTAGTTAGATTAGTAGAGGTGTGAAACCCTCAAGAGAGGTAAAACCCTCAAGAAGTGAAGAAGCCCTTGAGAGGTGTGAAACCCTCGAGAGCTGTGAAGTACTCTAACCATGCAGAAATGTATATATACTCTGAGGTTAGCATTTTGTTTGAGGCTCACTCATTGGAAGAGAGTTGGTGTGGAGACTCTGGGTAGCTGTTAAGAAGCCCCCTGGCTAGCAGCTGCTAGCAGCTAAAAAAAAAAAAAAAGCTTTTTCTGTATCTATTGAGATAATCATATGGGTTCCAGGAATTTCTTTTGTTGATATGATTAATTATGCTTAAAGTTTTCCTAATATTGAACCCCATATGTATAGCTTCAGTCAGACAGCTAGAAGCCTATCTGTTGATTTGTGTTATTTGCTCTGTTTATATTTTCTCTGTTTCAAATTTCTGTTTTAATTTGCTTTGATATTCAGTGTGCTGACTTTTCCCCCCGAAATTAAATGAATGATATGCTTAATTAAAGTGACGTTGTTAACCTCTTAAAGTTGCTTTACTTAGGAAAGCATATCAAAGAACCTGTGCTGGTAGCCTTCCTGTGTGCTGGTGTAATTGGTGTTACACAGCCACAGAAGCTTCGAGCAGCATTGTTACAATTTTTTTGAAAAACCTTTTTTTTCTGTATCTATTCAGACATATGGTTTCTGGTAGTTTTATTGCTGATATGATTAATTATGCTTATAGTTTTCCTAATATTGAGTGAGCATTCCATTCATAGAGTAAATACTACCTGGTCATTATGTATTATTCTCGAGATAAGTTGCTGTAATCTATTTGCTAATGTTTTATTTAAAATCTTTGCATCTGTATTCATTAGGGAAATGGGTCTATTATTTTTTCTTTGTTTTGATTCTCCCTGGTTTAGTTATTAGTACAATATTTGTGTCACATAAAAAATTTCATAAGATTTCTACTTCAGCTATTTATGAAATAGTCTATAAAATATTAGATTCGTTCTTTTTTTAAATATTTGATAGAATTCACGTGTAAATTCATCTGGCCCTGGAGATTTTTTCTTAGGAGTTAATTAATGACTTGCTCAGTTTCTTTTTATGAGATGAGATTATTTAAGTATTTTAATTCCTCTTTTGTTAACCTGGACAATCTATATTTCTTTGTAAATATTCATCCATTTCCCTAAGATTATCAAATTTTAGGGCATGCAATTGGACAGAATAATTCCTAATTATTGTTTGAACTTCTTCATTGGAGGTGAATTCACCCTTTTCATTTTTGATACTGATAATTTGGGTTTTTCTTTCTTTTTTCAAATAAAGTTGAACAAAGTTTGTCAATTTTATTGTTTTTTTAATAAAACAAGCTCTTAGTTTTATTTATTAGTTCAATAGTTATCTTGATTTCAATTTTGTTAATCCTTCCTTTGATTTTCAGTGTTTCTAATTTGGTATTTAATTGGGGATATTCAATTTGCTCTTTTTCTAGCTTTTTCAGTTGCATGCTTATTCATGTAAGCATTCAGAGAAATAAAACTTCCCCTAAGAAGTGCTTTTGTTGCATCCTATAAGTTTGGGTATGTTGTCTCATTATTGTCATTCTCTTGAATAAATTTATTGATTTTTTTCCATGATTTGTTGTTTGACCCATTCATTCCTTAAGACTAGATTATTTAGTTTCCAATTAATTTTTAGTATATCTTTTCATGGTCCTTTATTGCAAATAATTTTTATTGCATCATGATCTGAAAAGGATGCATTGACTATTTCTCTCTGCATTGGATTGTGAAGTTTTTATGCCCCAGTAAATGGTCAATTTTTGCATATATGCCAGATATTGCTGTGAAAATGTATATTCCTTTCTATCCCCATTCAGTTGTCTCCAGAGGTCTATCATATCTACCTTTTCTAAAATTCTGTTCACCTCCTTAACTCCTTTCTTTTTTATTTTGAGGTTAGATTTATCAAGTTCAGAGAGCGGGTTGAGATCCCCTACTAGTATAGTTTTGCTGTCTATTTCTTCCTGTAACTCCCTTGATTTCTCTTCTAAGAATTCAGATGCTATACCACTTGGTGCATATATGTTAAATAATGATAGTTCATTGTCTATGGTGACTTTTATCAGGATATCATGTCCTTCCTTACCTCTTTTAATTAGATCTTTGCTTTTCCTTTGTCTAAGATTAGGATTGCAGCCTCTGCTTTTTTTTACTTCAGCTGAAGCATAATATATTCTATTTCAGCCTTTTACCTTTACTCTGTATGTATCCCCCTGTTTCAAATGTGTTTCTTGTAAACAACAAGGATTATGGTTTTTAATACATTCAGCTATTCACCTCCATTTTATGGGAGAGTTCATCCCATTCACATTCACAGTTATGATAACTATGTTAGTCTTTTTCTCCATCCTTCCCCCCTCCCATTTATGCTTTTATTTCTCCCTTCTCCCCACCCTCAAAAGATTTTGGTTTTGACCACCCCTCCCTCAATTTTTCCTCCCTCTCTGTCCCCTGCCTTATCTTACAATTTTCCCTTACTACTTTTTCCCTCCCTTCTAACCAACCCCTGTTTTCTTTCCCCTTTCTCTTCTTACTGCCTGTAGGGCAACTTTGAAATCTGTACTTAATGGAGTATGTTATTGCTTCCTTGAACGAAAGCTCAAACACTTCTCTCTCCCTTCTTGCCCTCTATTATACTATGTTTTTGTGCCTCTTTATGTAATGTAGTTTACCCTTTTCTGCCTCCTCCTCAACTCTTCTATTATTACAATCCCTTTGCACCCCTTAATTAGGTTTTTTATCATCTCATCTGTCAATTTATACTGACGCCCTCTGTCTATGTATATCCCTTTTACATATAATAAAAACTATAACATTCTCAATATTAAAAAATGTCATCCTCCCATATAGAGATGTAAACAATTTGTCCTTGTTGCTTAACATTTTTTTTCCTTTTTTCCCTGTTTACTTTTTTATGCCTCTCTTGAGTCTTGTATTTAAAAATCAGATTTTCCCTTTTCATCATTAAGGTCTGGATGGATAACCATTTTTACCCCCATACAGTCTATTCTTACACCTCTAAGAAAAGAAAGAAAGCAGGATTGAGACACAAGCTGTTGGATTTAGAAGCCCCTTGAGGTTTGGCTTTCAGATGGAAGGAGTTTTAATAGCTTGAAAATGTAAATACTGAGGTGACAAGCCACAGAGCATGAGAACTTCTTTCCTCTCTTCATCCTATCAATTCTAGATTACAAAAGTTTTTGATGCACAAAAACATTGCTACATTTGCTTTAACATAATTAAAAGAAATTCTTGGGCAAATAGGAGAAAAGTGATGGGAGAACTGGACTTGAAATAAGGAAGTTTTGAGTTCAAATACAGTCTCAGATATTTTCTAACTGTATTACCATGGGCAAAAAATATAAAATCTCTCATGCTCAGTTTCCTCCCTCATCTATAAAAGTGTGGATAGTGATGACATCTTCCTTTTAGGGATTTTATGATAGCCAAATGAGGCAATATATATAAAATACTTTGCAAATCAAATGCATATATATTTATATATTATATATATAATATGTATGTACATATATGTTGAGTATAATTTTATTATAGTAACACAAGTGTATAAGAGAAATTACTATTATTATGAAATTTTTCTGAGAACATGTATTATGTGCTCATTATATATATATACACACACATACACGTATATTTGTATGTAAATATGCACTTGTGTCCATATATGTATACGTTGAGTTGGATTGTTATTATAGTAATACTAATCCAGTTCTACTATCAATACCTGTTATATTTATCTAGAAATGTATGCAATGTGTGTTTATGTATACACAAATGTTATACAATATATATGTTCCTGTATGTACACAAATATGTGAATATGTACATATGCATATACACAGATATAAATACATGTGTATATCTGCATAGATATATTTACACAGGTATAAGCTAATGCGTGTGTATATAATCATATATAAATGTATGAAATCATAAATATTTGGTATATACATTGTGTATATACAGCATATGTGTGTACTTATCAACTTATGTTTACATTTTGAGACCAAATACCTGTTTCAGAAAAGTGCAGTTCACTGAAGGAAAAGAATTTTTTTAATCAATCTGAGTTGTTCTTTTAAAAAGTTCAGTAAAAAATTGAACAGAAACAAAATGATAGTATTCATTTGTAAAATATATAAATGTTTGGTTCTGTCAAATTACTAATGAGAAGCCTCATATTTCACCTATAATTTATAAAAGGGATTTATCACTCAAAAAATTAAAAAATTAGGATTCCAGAGGTCACACAAGACTTAAAAAAACTTAAAGAAACCACAACACAGAGGTTATAAACAATTTTTCAAACATCACAAAATGATAATTTGGCTGTGAACTTGAAAACACAGAGGATAAAAATTGGTAAGCCAAAATAATTGAATTGAGTTCTTTACCTTCCTACACGTGTGAATATATTAAAGGATAGAATACCATGCACTTGGGAAACATATTTCCATTGTTGTTAGTTTTCTGAATGGTATGCATTCTTCTTTCTGATATAGCATTAAAGGTTATTAAGACAAAATTTGATTCCTTCAACTCTCATGAAGCTTTGACAGCCTCTTTAAAGTCTCTTGTTGATTTAGCTAATGAAAATATCACCTTTTTGTTGTACTAAGGATCTTCCTTGGGATAAAGTTAGGGTCTTCACAATATGTGCTGAATTTCCTGTTCACATCATTTTATATTTATGCCCCATTCTCACCTCTTATATTGCTACCACCCTTTTGTACACCTTATTACTCCACCCCTAGACGAAGCAATAGCCTTCTCTTTCATCTCCATGACACAAATGTTCCTTATTCCAGTCCATTCAATGAATGGAATGATCTTTCAAAACTGTGGGTATAACCATGTCCTTCCCAGGTCAATAAAATCCAATGTTTCTTGATTACCTTCAGGATTAAAAAATAAAATCCTCTGTTTGAGCTTCATAGCATGATCCCTTCTTACCCTTCCAGTCTCCTTACATGTTCTTTCATACTCTGTGATACAATGATCTAGTTTCATTTCTATTCTTTGGACAAAACACTCCATCGCTTGATTCTATCCATTTTCATTGGTGGTCCCTTATTCCTAGAATGCTCTCCTTCCTGAGCTCTGAATCCCAGTCTCCCAAACTTTCTTCAAATCTCATTTAAAATTCCACTTTGTACAAGATTACTTCCTCAGTCTTCCTTAATGTTAGTGCCTTCTCTGTAAGACTACCCTCAGTTTATCTCATATATGTCTTGTTTGCACATAGTTGGTTACATATTATCTCACCCATTATAATGGGAGATCCTTGAGAACAGATAC
The DNA here is from genome assembly GCA_028646595.1 of Phalanger gymnotis. NCBI lineage: Eukaryota > Metazoa > Chordata > Mammalia > Diprotodontia > Phalangeridae > Phalanger > Phalanger gymnotis. The sequence continues at coordinate 184,059,261 of CM053622.1, forward strand.
TGTTTGAACCATTCTATATATAGGCGGGAATAACATTGTGACTTTTACATAGCCATATTGTTATGAATGCTTGTTTACAGATTGACTTGCATACCTAAGGATATGTTAGTGATATGCTTAATATGTTAGTGAAACTTTTTTATTATTAATGTTATCATCATCATTATCATAATTGTCAACATTGACATTATTACTAATACTATATTACTTGATTTAAAATCACTTGGAAGTTGTGTTGCAAGGTGCCTTTGGCATCTACTGAATCATTTAGCATTTCTTTTTCACTATTTGTGTTGAAAAGGCAATCATTTTGTAATCCTAGAATTATAGCACTCTAAAAGCTCTTTTGGACTACATCATGTACCTATCCTACGTAGAAATCAGTTGTAAACACACATGAATGAAAATAGCTAAACAAGGATAAGTCAGAGGATTGAAAAGAAAACAGCAAAAAAAATTATTGAAATTCCTAGAGCTGGAACTACATTTACAATCTTCATTTTACAGATGACGACATAAGTTCAAGGCATACATTTTACCTCTTCATTTTTCAGATGATGACATAGGCTCAAGATATACAAATAACAAATATCAGAGGTAGAATTTGAGGTCAAGTGCTGTCAATTCAAAACCAGTGTTTTTTTTTAATTGAATGACATTGCCTCCTACATGTTTACAATGTGTCCTTAGACCAGGAACCTTGAAAATAAAGGACAGATAATGTGTTAAATGGGTGACAACGACTATGAGATACCCTATGACTTCTTTACAAAAGATGAACTAATTTGTTTTTTAATTGACTTAGAAAATGTGCTCAATCACATTGCTTGAGTAAAAGAGTATGATCTAAGTGGCTTTAAAATGCTATCATACATGTAAAGAGTTATCAGTTAGAAGTAACGTAAGACTCAAAGCTTTGTGACATTTAACCCCTTTGCTTATACCAAAGTAGATGGAGGAGGAGGATTTGCTTTCTCCCTCTCCTCCACAATTTTCTCCAATCCTCTTACTCTATTGTACAGTCAATATAAAACTAGCATACCAATCAAGATCAATCTAGGAATTGCAGGATTCCATAAGTATGGAATGAAAATAGAGACTTTACAATGCTTGAAACATAAGTTGTGTTGGTCACATGTTTTCTTTTCATGACTGTCTCAGTACCAATTATGCTGTAAGTTTGTGGCCACTCTTCTGACAGATTCTGAATATATTTATGAGAAAGTATTTTATGGGAAGATGTTGCTTACCTATTTATTATACTCAATTTTTAGTAAATCCCTTTGCTTTAAGCTGATTGTTACCATTGATATTAGGAGAAATGCAAAAGTGTGGGCTAGTGAGCTACAGTTTTAGAAGAGATTCCCCATGCAGCACAGTAGAACTCAAGAGTAGTAGCCATCTCCTAGAGAGAACAGTCTTGATGGAGTGCCAAAATATACAGCAAAAGAAGTATATCCTCTAGCCCCATTCTAAGGAAACACCCAATTTATAAGATTCACATAAGAAAGAACATTTTTTTAAATGTGATGTGGTCAATTCAACTTATGAGTCAAAGTTAAATAGAAGACATTACAGTTTTAATTCATTAGTTACAATTATAGGGGGATTTACTCAGCTGGTAATGACAGCTAATGAATTGGAATTTGAGTTTTTGCTCTCTTGAAATTTGCCAATGTGACCCTCCCATCCAAAGTATTTAACCATCTGCCTTTAACTTTGATGACAAAGCTTTTCCATGAGGGTATTTTGTTCATGCTTAGAGTATATCAGCATGTTCCACTTCATTTTCTTTAATTCTGTGAGTCTTTTGTCATCCTTAATGGAAACTTGGGCAAACCAAAAAGGTTTTGCCCTTCCATTATTTGTTCATTATTTGACTTTTTGTTAGCCAAGTGTAAAATGATGAATATAATGTTATAGAATGCCAAGAACTGATAAGATTATCAAACTGGTTTACTACAATAACCTACTTTGAATGATGATGTGTATTTTATGTTTGTGTGTGTGTGTGTGTGTGTGTGTGTGTGTGTGTGTGTGTGTGTGTAGCAGGGGTTTCCTCTAGATTTTATCTCTGACAAGGATGTTATAGTTAAAGAATAAATGGTCTCTTTTTACTTAAACAATGTCAGATCAAGTGGTTATAGATTGAAAAAAATCCTTTTGTCAACAGAGTATTTACAGTCCAACCCTAAAATTCTGCAAATAAGGAAAATGAGATCCGGGAAGATAACATGACTTTCCCCAAATAATACTGAGTAAATAACAGAGCCAGAATTTGAACTCAACCCTTGAAGTCCAAATAAAGCATTCTTTTTATTAAATATATTGCCCATGCCTACCCTGAAAGCTAGGAAAACCAATTCTTCCCATACGCATATCTACACTCCTGCAGATTTAAATCTTGAATTACACAGAGCTTCCTCTAATATTTGCCCTTTTGTGCTTCGTATAATAGGGAAGAACATGAAAGGAAATATGAATAAGATATTTACAAATGTGTATTGATGAATATGGATCAAATTTACTTTCAGTAGCTATGCCAACTTCAATATCAAGGCTAAGTTATTGTGTTGTTAAGCAAAATTGTCTCCTTAGTATGGCTTTTGTTTCTTTTGAGTGGAAGTACTTTCAGTGTTAAGTGCTAAGCCCCAGGCCCAAAGCCCTATCAGGTGTGAAACCTGTGTGGGTGTAGATTAATGACTTAAGAAGGGCCAACTCGGGAACCAATGGTCTCTGGTTGTTGAGGTGGGGCTTGAGAATGCCAGAGGCTTGGCTTCGAGGAAAGGTAAGCCAAGAGA